>CM075967.1:1494844-2029844 GCA_038048745.1 Coluber constrictor foxii | reverse complement strand
TTAAAACACCGGCCTTCGCAGACGATATGGCTTTTATAATAGAGGATCCTCTGGAAACGAGAAAATTGCTATTGCAGAGAAATTTGGTATAGTTGCTGGCTTAAAAATAAATAAAAATAAAACAAAACTCTGCAGAAATCATCTTATTATTGTTGTTGTTGTTTATTGGTTTGATTTATATGCCGCCCTTCTCCGGAGACTCAGGGAGGCTTACAATGCATTAAGCAATAGCCTTCATACTTTTGTATATACCTGCTTAGTAGGGCTTTCGGGGCCCCCTAAGCGGTGTTCTTTTTCATACAAAGTCACCTTATTGCCCCCACAATCTGGGTCCTCATTTTACTTTCCTTGAAAGGATGGAAGGCTGAGTCAACCTTGAGCCTGGTGAGATTCGAACTTGCAGTAATTGCAGGCAGCTGGCAGCTAACTGCTATTTAACAGCGCTTTAGTCCGCTGCTCCACCAGGTTCTTGTTAGAGTGAGTAATACATCAAGAACAGGAACAATAGAGATGAAAGCTAGAGTGGCAACATGATACCGGAAACAACTATAATAGAGGGGAATGATATAGAGCTTGCATATAAGTTAGAGGCTCATTCAACATGTGTAGCCTTCTCCTCGGCCTCCTGTGTATAAGACGCGCCTCAATTTTCAAGTAAATATTTTAAAGAAAAAGTAGCGTCTTATACACACAAAAATACGCTACCTACCCGTAAAATCAGATGAAGATGACTTCCTTGAAGTCCTTTGAGCCCAGATCTTTCGATGACATCCTTTTGCTCAGAAGAATCCAAGAGCAAATTGTGGAAGCAATCTTTGAAATGAGGAAAACAGAAGATATGGAAAAACTTCCATAGCTGAAAAGAAACATTTCTAGCCAACAGGTAGTGGGTTGAGGTTAAGGAAGGTAGGGAAGCAATTTTGCCTGCCTTTAACCCTACAGACTAATCAAATGTTGATGCTTGTTATCAGGAATGAAGTTGAGCTGGAAACCAAGTTTCATTTACACCGGAATGGAAATAGAGACTGGTCTGAAGTTTTTTTTCCCGAATAACTCCGTGCCAATTTTCTCCATTTTCTCTCCAACATCCTTGCCATCATTTGCGCTTAATTCTACTGCAACCCATGAAGTGTTTGTTCCAAGGTCCAGTTGTTGGGTTCATAACATCACCAGCAAAACTATGTGAGTTTTTCCCAAGTTAGAGCAATGAAGGGCCAAGAGGGGAAATTAATCTGAGGATAATGAAGAAAGGGAAGGACCTGTGAAGTCTACAAAAATGTGCAAGTGGTTTGAAAATGAGGTCTTTTTGACCCTTGCAGTGATGGATAGCTTCAACTCAACTATCTCTACGAAAACAACCTTAAAAAGATGGCATTCTTTTCTGATGGAAACCAAGATAAACCCCTGAGCGATGCCGTAGCTAACAAGCCTCCATTAGATCCATCTCTAAGTAGTGCTATCTTCTCTCACTTTCTTGAACATACAATTATTTTTGTTAAAGCCAAGAGCATTTAATAGGATAATGAGTGAAACTAAATTGATGCATTAGCTCTGGGATTTTCACAAGGCTATTCACTGCACACCAGAAAAAGATTGTGGAGAGCTTTTCCGAAGACGATGAACTCTGGTGGAGTAAGAGATGCAACAGGCATCGCTTATTAGTACAGATCTCTGAAAATTAAAAGACAATGGCAACATTGGCTCCAAGTTATATGTGACAATACTTGTCATTTCTAACAGTCACAGTTATTAACTTGGCTTTGGCTATCGTAACAACTGTTCAGAAAGGTGAAGAAGCTACAATAAAGCTCGGTTCATAAATCAAATGAAAATCCTGGGGCCAAGTGGTGACATGGTTGTGCCATCACAGATTCACCCCTAGAGGTGAAATATTTCTACCTACAAAAACAATCTGGGTTTAGTCATGCTTAGAGCAAATCCATCGTAATTGTTTGGGGCAGTTTTGTAATTCTTAAGTTCTATAAATTTCAGTGGACCTGTTGTTTTTGTTTGGTTAATAAGTCATGTCCAATTCTTCATGACTCTATGGACCACAACACACCAGGCTTCCCTGCCCTCCCTTCTGTCCCAGAATTGGGCCAAATTCTTGTCCATTGCGTTGATGACACACTATCTAAGCATCTCTTCCTCTGCCCTCTCCCTTCTATTTTTCCCAACATAAGGGTCTTTTCTAAGGAGTCCTCTCTTCTCATTGATTTCCTTTAGCATTTACTGATTTGATCTCCTTGCAGTCCAAGGGTTTCTTTTAAGTGATCCTACCGTAGTTACAACAGGAATGCAGTGGCTCAGTGGCTAAGAGGTTGAGCTTGTCAATTGAAAGGTCGGCAGTTCAGCAGTTCGAATCCCTTGTGCCGCCTAACGGGGTGAGCTCCCGTTACTTGTCCCAGCTTCTGCCAACCTAGCAGTTCAAAAGCACGTAAAAAATGCAAGGAAAAAAAAAATAGGGACTACCTTTGGTGGGAAAGTAACAGCATTCCGTGCTCCTTTAGCGTAAGTCATGCCAGCCACATGATTATGGAGATGTCTTCGAACAGCACTGGCTCTTTGGCTTTGAAACAGAGATGAGCACTGCCCCCAGAGTCAGGAATGACTAGCACACATGTGCGAGGGGAACCTTTACCTTTAACCCTAGTTACCCATGTTTCACCAAAAATAAGACCCTGTCTTATATTTTTTTGCCACTAAAATAAAGCACCAGGTCTTATTTTCAGGGGACGTCATCCACTGACTCACCTCACTTGCATGCATCCCTCCCTGGCCTCCTTTTCACTGTCAGAGGCCTTCAGGAACGTCTTCTGTGTTCAGTAAGGCTATCAAAACTTTCCTGAAGGCCTCTGCAGCTGATAACAGAGCTCCAGATCGGCTGCAGAGGCTTTCAAGGAAAGCCTTGATGTCTGCAGAGGAAATGGGCCCATAAGGCAGGTGTCGCAGTGTGAGAGGCCTGGCTGCAACTGTCCAAAGATAAGTAGTAGGGCAGCTCCACCCCACAATCCTCACCTAGCTTACTTTTTATCTGTGCACCCTGGAGCAGGCGGGGTCTTCATTAGGGCTTATTTTCAGGATAGGTCGTATTTTGGGGAAAACACGGTAGACAGTTTGAAAACATAAGAGGGCACCTTCTCCATATTATGTACACACGTGTACAAGACTGGGAGTTGAACCCTATTTGAACACTGACAATGCTTACAGCCTTGGTGGCACAGCAGATTAAAGTGCTATTAAGTAGCACCAGCTGCCTGCAATTACTGGAAGTTCGAATCTCACCAGGCTCAAGGTTGACTCAGCCTTCCATCCTTCTGAGGTAGGTGAAATGCGGACCCAGATTGTGAGGGCAATAAACTGACTTTGTATTAAAAAAGAACACCACTTTGGGGGGGGGGGGCGAAAGCCCTACTAAGCAGGTATACGCAAAAGTATGAAAGCTATTGCTTAACGCATTGTAAGCCGTCCTGAATCTCCGGTGAAGGGTGGCATATAAATCAAACCAATAAATAAATAGATAGATAGATAAATAAATAAATAAATAAATAAATAAATAAATAAATAAATAAATAAATAAATAAATAAATAAATAAATAAATAAATAAATAAATAAAATAAGTGATGGTAATGTCTGCACCAGGTTAAGGAATGCCTGTTGATTCAAGCTATCCATAATATATTTATATCTCCTCCTGCCCTCTTAAGAACGAATGCGAGCTCCATGCCAACTTCTTATCTCTCAACTCCCAAGTTTGAAACCAATTGTAAACTTAAGTCCTGATGATCCGGATACGCTGTTCATCCAAGCGACACGTTTTCAAGGGGGAAGCATACATTTGATAGTCCAGCTGCCAACTCTTAGCAATGACAAACACTTGTTTTGCTAGTGATGTACAATGTAAGCTGGTAATAAGATTGTCAGAGAAATCCCATTATCAAGTGATGGGTGAAAGGGAAGCTATCCACATATAGGATTCCTTCATATTTCAGCCCTGAGTGTTGTAATTCTTTTGGAGACTTTTATGAACTCTGTCCACGAGAGATATTAATGGTAGATGCCATGCCGTGTTACAGCAACAATACCCTGCATTATTTATCTTACCAGGAATGTCTACAAAGTAGTCATAAATTTGACTTCTAATTTAGAGGGTAACTTGCTTTTAATTGTGCTTCATTAAAACCTCTTAAATAAGTGTGATCTGGGAGTATTTCTTTCATAAGAATTAAACCATTCTGCTGGGTGAAAACCTCAAAAATCAGACGGACCTTCTAAATGACACTGGATGACTCTGGAACACTTCACATTCCTGTTCTAAAGAGATAAAAATGATAAAGAGATTCTGTTTTTATATTCTTATCACCATGGTGTGATCCTTAATAAAGGCTCTTACTGAACTGGTCAGATCCTCTCTTCATTTTCCCCTAGCAATGCTCTTCTGCATTTCATCTTCCCAAATTCTTCAGCAACCTGGTTGCTATCCATCTGTCCATCCATCCATCCATCCATCCATCCATCCATCCATCCATCCATCCATCCATCCATCCACCTACCCACCCCCATCCATCATCTATCTATCTATCTATCTATCTATCTATCTATCTATCTATCTATCTATCTATCTATCTATCTATCTATCTATCTATCTATCTATCTATCTATCTATCTATCTATATCATAGAAAGTTAGCACCTGCCCCTCTCCTAGAAAAATGAAATATTTTGGGAAATACTAAAAGGGCAGAATATTTCCCCTAAAAGGGAGTCAGAAAAAAACTCAGGGGGCCTCCACCTTTGTCAATGGGCCATTAAGGCCTGCACCAGTCTATTCTACATATCAAAGATCTACCTTCTTCAGGCAGAGCCATTTAATTGCCCTTCATTGCATCACCCAGCAAGATTCAACCAAATTTAGCACACAGACAATCTACAAAGCTAGCCATGACCTCTGATGGCAACCAATCAGAATACTCTTCCTGTGCCTCAGGAAGTTCAAAGCTGGAAAGGATATAAAACCTGGGGACTTTCAGCATCTCTCTACTTTTTCTGCCCAAGATCTCAAGCCATGTGACCCTGTTCATCAATAAATAAATCTATCTTTCTTTCTTTCTTTCTTTCTTTCTTTCTTTCTTTCTTTCTTTCTTTCTTTCTTTCTTTCTTTCTTTCTTTCTTTCTTTCTTTCTTTCTTTTTCTTTCTTTTTAATTTTTTTATCCCCCCCCCCAATAAACATATCTTAAATGTACAGTTTCTTATCTAACATACATATTTTCTTTTAACTTTCATATTAATACAATCTTCATCCTAAACAATTTAAGTATATTCGGGGTTGCTCTTCTATCATTTCATCTCCCTTGTTTTACAATCCTTCTGCTCCCTCTCCTCTCTTTCCTTTCCCTCCCTTCTTCTATCTATACTTCTACTTTCTTTCCTCCTGTCCTTCTCCTTCTCTCTTTCCCCTTCCTTTCCCCCACAACTCCCTTCTTCCTCCCTTCTAACCTTCTCTCCTACTCTTGTTTTCCCTCTTTCTTCCTCTCCTTTTCCCTTTCTTCTTTCCCTCTCTCTCCTTCCTCTCTTCTCTCCTCTATCCCTCTCCATTCTCTCTATTGTTTTATTCATTTTTGATTTAGTATTTTCCAAAGTGGTATTCGAGCAATCCCGATTTTTACTTTCTTTTCAATTACTTTTTCATTTTACTAAATTCACACATATCATCATAAATGTACATGTATATAATAACATTTTCTTTCTTTCCGCCACCCCACCCCCTTTCCCCTTTTCCATTTACACAGTTATCTTCTGGGTTTCTATTTCTTTTTTGTCTTCTCTCTCATTTACTTATACCTCATCTAATTTATTTCTCTATAATCTTTTATTCATATTTCTTTTCTAACCATGCATAAAATTGTCCCCATGTCTTGAAATATGCCGATTCCTCTTTATCTTTTATTCTCAATGTTAACCTATTCATTTCTGCACATTTTAAAATCTTCTTCATTACCTCTCCTTCTGATGGGATTTTTTCTGTCTTCCAAAATAAATCTTCTTTCCAAGCAATTTCCATGAATCCAGTGTCTTTTTCCCCATTTGAAACTGAACCCTGAAGGATATTTCTTCCAACACTATATCTATCTATCATCTATCTATCTATCTATCTATCTATCTATCTATCTATCTATCTATCTATCTATCTATCTATCTATCTATCTATCTATCTATCTATCTATCTATCTATCTATCATCTCTCTCTCTTTTTCTGTCTCTCAGGCTTGTGATTACAAACTCCAGTTAACTCCTTCTCGACTGGATTAGGTATAAATTGAAGTAGAGAAGATTTTTGGCAGGCTTCCAAGATTCTGTTTTTACAATACCCTAACTGCCTTGGAAGAGTTCCTGTGCAGTTCGTTTCCTGATCTTACCTTCCTCAAAGGGCTGTTAAGTGCCTGATTTTTTTTTCCTTTCAGAGGAAAGTTTTGGGTGGATAAAAAGAGGGCTGATAATATAGGTTGTGTGTTTATGTGTGTGTGCCAGAGGTGGGTTGCAGTAGGTTCTGGCCAGTTCTGGAGAACCGATAGCGGAAATTTTGAGTAGTTCGGAGAACCGGTAGTAAAAATTCTGACTCGCCCGCCTCCATCTATTCTTTGCCTCCCGAGTCCCAGCTGATCAGGAGGAAATGGGGATTTTGCAGTATCCTTCCCCTGGATTGGGGTGGGAATGGACATTTTACAGTATCCTTCTCCTGCCACGCCCACCAAGCCACACCCACAGAACCGGTAGTAAAAAATTTTGAAACCCACACTGGTGTGTGCGTGCGTTTGCTAAAGCAAATACAAATGTAAAACTTGGAAACTGAACATAGAGACCTCTTCAGCAGTAAGCCAAAATAACATCCTTGTTGCCCTGTTTTTTTTTTTATCCTCGCTTATCTGCCCCCTGCTAGAGAAAGTTATTTTATCTCCGTCCTTTCCTGCCCTTACTTCATTTCATTACCTGTAATGGTTGTGAAAGGTTATTTCTTTTTGTACAATGCCCTGGAGAGTTCTGGATTGAAAAGAAGCAGTGGGAGCCTCCATTTCTTGTTAACAAAGGAATGCAATTTCTGTAACGTAAGAAGTAGGGGGAAATAAAAGAAGGAGAATCAGAAGCAGAATGGGTTGCATTAGCCTTCAGCTAACAGCTCTCTTGCTCAGGTTCACACATTCACACGTGAGCCATTGGATGCTTAATCCTCCTCCGTTTGTCTTTCTTTTTTCTTTTTAAACAAAACACAATTGGATGTGCCTCTAGAAACATTAAGCTGAACGTTGTGATTTACACAATGCAAAGGCTAGATGAACACAATGCACTCTGCTGAACGTAAAACGAAATACTTATGGTTGAGACTAAGATGTAAACAAGCCCAGAGTTAGTTCCTTGTTATTCCATTCCAGCGAGCAATCTACAGTTTCCAAATTGGGTTTAAGAAATGGAATTTGCTTTCTTCCCATTGTTCAAGAGGTGAACGGACATGATATTCTATCAACAATTCTTGTTTATAAGAATCCAGTTTTGGTCTAAGAAGAGATTAGATCATTTCAGTCTCTTAGTCACTTACCTTGCTTGCATTTTTATACCAGCAATGCTTGGTTGATGTTAACTCTTACTAGTTCCCCCTTCCTTCCTTCCTTCCTTCCTTCCTTCCTTCCTTCCTTCCTTCCTTCCTTCCTTCCTTCCTTCCTTCCTTCCTTCCTTCCTTCCTCCCTTCCTTCTCCTCCCTCTCTCCCTTGAAAACAAAAAGAGGAGAAAGATATACTTTTGAATTTAGTTGTTTTTTGACACAATGGGGAGCAGGATTTTCCCTTCCCCCTCCCCACCAGATGCGTGATTCAAACACAAAATAGGCATTTTACAGCAAACGCCTGGAAGCTTCACTCCTCTGTAGTCTCCTTAGCATAGATTTCCTCATGTTTTAGCAGCAGCTCTGATTGAAGTTGGAGGCAAACTCAACCCAAAAAATTTCTCGGATGTATGGATCAGCCATCCTAAGATCCTTCCTTATTGAGACGTGATTGTCAGGGATCAACGGTGCTCCGCATCAAGCTAAGCCACAAACTCATTTTCCCTTGTCATTTCTTATGATTTAGCTATCATTTCACCATGTCTTCTCTCTCTCCGCGGTCACATCTGCTTCGAGTTGACAGGATGTTCATTTGCATTTCCATGGTGTGGTGAGTCGATTCTTGTTACTTTTGATTTAAAAAAAAAAAAAAAAGAATAACAGAGTTTGAAGGAACTTTGGAGCTCTTCTAATCCAACCCCCTGCTTAGGCCCATTTTTCGCCCTCCCCAGGCTCCAGAGGCTTTCTTGGAGTCTGGGACAGGTCTGGGCCTTCCCCATGCCCCGGAGGCCCTCCAGAGGTTGGAAACGGCTTGTTTCCCGACTTCCAGTGGGCCCAGAAGGTCTGAAAATCAGTTGACGCTGAGTTAGGGTAATGCTTGCGTGCCCACAGATATGGCTCCATATGCCACCTGTGGCACATGCGCAATAGGCTCACCATCATGGCCCTATACCATTGCAGACAAATGATTGTCCGATCTCTTCTTAAAAGCCTCCAATTTCTTCTTAGTTCTTACTTGGTTCTCTCCTTGATTAGTTTCCATCCCAGGGGTGAAACTCAACAGGTTCGGGAGAACTGGTAGCAGAAATTTTGAGTAGTTTGGAGAACTAGCAAATACCACCTCTGGCTGGCCTCAGAGTGGGGTGGGAATGGAGATTTCGCAATATCCTTCCCCCAGGAGTGGGGACGGAATGGGGATTTTGCCGTATCCTTCCCCTGGAATGGGATGGGAATGGGGATTTTGCAGTATCCTTCCCCTGCCATGGCCACCAAGCCATGGCCACCAAGCCACACCCACACCCACCAAGCCACACCCACGGAACCAGTAGTAAAAAAAATTGGATTTCACCACTGTTCCATCCATATCAGTATCCAAAGTGTAAACATATTTGGAATGGTAAAAAAAAGAAAGAAAGAAAGAAAGAAAGAAAGAAAGAAAGAAAGAAAGAAAGAAAGAAAGAAAGAAGGAAGGAAGGAAGAAAGAAAGAAAGAAAGAAAGAAAGAAAGAAAGAAAGAAAGAAAGAAAGAAAGAAAGAAAGAAATGAGTTAATGTTGTCTGACTGGTGAGATTTCAGATTTTAAGACAGCATTCCACTTGCATTTGCATCCAGATTATATAATGCTTTGGACTACAAATGTGATTTGTCTCCTCACAAACCACCAACTGTTCAGATCACAGATCACCCATGGGGTGCTAAATAGTTGTTTGCCATCTAGCTGATTTCAAACCTATTTATCAATGTCTGCCATCAAGCCACACAGCACAGCATGGCAAGTAATATTGGGGTGAATCCAATCTCGACAGTCCAAAATGGTTTATGGCTTAGCATGTTGCATATATGCCGTGATTTTTAGTAAAAATGACAGATGAAATCAATCACAGGTGAGCACAGTTGTGGTTGTGATTTATTTATTAAACCAGGGGTTAGTGTGAATGTAGGAGAGAAAGACCTTGAGGGACAGGGTGAGGAAAAGTTACAAACTCGATTGCAGGAAATACGACTTCAGGCAACTCAGCTGGGATCGTCAGAGGCTTTTAAAAGAAAAAAAAAGCCTCTGCCGATTAGACAACTCAGCTGGGATCGTCAGAGGTTTTTAAAAGAAAAAAAAGCCTCTGCCTATTAGGCAACTCAGCTTGGATCATCAGAGGCATTTAAAAGGAAAAAAGCCTCTGCTGATTAGGCAACTCAGCTGGGATCGTCAGAGGCTTTTAAAAGAAAAAAAAAGCCTCTGCCAATTAGGCAACTCAGCTTGGATCATCAGAGGCATTTAAAAGGAAAAAAGCCTCTGCTGATTAGGCAACTCAGCTGGGATCGTCAGAGGCTTTTAAAAGAAAAAAAAAGCCTCTGCCAATTAGGCAACTCAGCTTGGATCGTCAGAGGCATTTAAAAGGAAAAAAGCCTCTGCTGATTAGGCAACTCAGCTGGGATCGTCAGAGGCTTTTAAAAGCATTTTTTCTACAACTTCTGAAGAGATTACTTTTAAAAGCATTTTTTTGGCCGAAGAGGTTGTAGAAAAAATGCTTTTAATTTTTTTTTTTAAAAAGCCTCTGATGATTGCGTGGCTCAGCTGGGCATGGGGGAGGGGGCAGGGATTTTTGCTACCGGTTCTCCGAACCACCCGCCTACATCACTACCGGATCGGGTGATCCGGTCCGAACCGGGAGCATTTCACCCCTGACCTCACCCCATTCCTAAGAGGTCCGTAAAGGGGAGCGTGCATAAGTGCACCAGCGTGCCTATTGTCCCTGTCTTACTGTCCCCATCTATCTGTATTTACTTCCTTTGATCATGTTTGTGTTCATACCTATACTTGTTATCTTGTCTGACAAACAAATAACAAACAAAAAAACAAACAAATATATGCGGCATACAGAATGATCAGAGAAGAGATGGCATAGCCCACAGCTGCCTAATAGGAAGAGTGGCTCAGAAGGGCTCCTACCCAGCTTCTCAGGCTATTCAAGAGATGGTAAGATTGGTACTTTCAGATTTGCAAGAATCTGTTCATGCAGTCTTACAATAAAGAAAAACTAGTCATCTGGTCATGTTTCTTGTCTGATTTATCTGGCAATCTCGTAAGTCTCAAAGTGCAAATCTCTCACTGTCTCTTTCCTCCTCCTCTTCTTTTAATGACCCCATAATCCCTTGTGGGATGGCGTCTGGGCAACTGAATGGAGCTAGCAGAGTGTTTTAATGGCCGGATGCCCTTCCTGTCACCAATGCGGAGTTCTTATTCAGCAGATACATTCTCATCGTGCCCAGAGAGAGAAATATCTGCCTCTATCTAGGATCGAACTCACAGCCTCCTGATTGTGAGGCGAAATCTCCACCTCTGGGCCACCACACAACTCCTTCTAAGTCTCTTTCTCCACCCATTATTCAGCTGTGGGCTTTATCCTCTCTTATCTGACCGTTCTTTAGGCAATCTTTCTTCACCCCATCCATTAAAGTCTTTCTCACATACCATTATAGTTAGTTTCTTAGCTGGCTGGCTGGGGAATAACGCGAGTCCAGATATCTTCAAGTTACCAAGGTTGAGAAATGCTACTCTGCACCCATAAGCAGGCGGCCCAGATCAATGGACCTTCTGGGAGCAGATTTCCTAACCCTACTGTGAATTCCTAGGGGAAAGTCCTACCATCTGGCTGAGATCTATAACCTCCTTGCCTTCCCATTGTGACTGTAGACTCTGGAAGAAGATTTGCAATAATTCAACGATAAATCTCTTCATTCTTTGTCATGAAAAATCCCAGCATGTTTTATGCCTTTTTGGCTGACATTTAATATCTGAAAACCCAGCTGTTACTCTGATACTATCAGCCAGAGACAGATCAAAACACTTACTGGTGTCTGCCTGCTGTCATATCAGCACAAAGCAATCACATCTCTGAAATTCTAGATCCATGATGGCAAACCTATGGCACGTGTGCCAGAGGTGGCATGCAGAGACCTCTCTGTGGGCACGCATGCTGTTGCCCCTGCTCAGCCAGCTGGTTGTCAGGTTTCTGATATGCACATGCATGCCGGCCAGCTGGTTGTCAAGTTTCTGAGGCACACATGTGTACTGGCCAGCTGGTTGTTGGGTTTCCGAGGCATGCATGCACACTGGCTAGCTGGTCATCAGATTTCTGAGGCACATATGTGCACTGGCCAGCTGGTTGTCGGATTTCCGAGGCATGCATGCACACCAGCCAGTTGGTTGTCAGGTTTCCAAGGCATGCATGCAAACTGGCCAGCTGGTCATCAGCTTTCTGAGGCACACATGTGCACTGGCTAGCTAGTTGTCAGCTTTCTGAGGCATGCATGTGCACTGGCTAGCTGGTCGTCAGGTTTCCGAGGCATGCATGCAAACTGGCCAGCTGGTCATCAGCTTTCTGAGGCACGCATGTGCACTGGCTAGCTAGTTGTCAGTTTCCGTGGCATGCATGCACACCAGCCAGCTGGTCGTCAGCTTTCTGAGGCACACATGTGCACTGGCTAGCTAGTTGTCAGCTTTCTGAGGCACACATGTGCACTGGCCAGCTGGTCGTCAGGTTTCCGAGGCATGCATGCAAACGGGCCAGCTGGCCATCAGCTTTCTGAGGCACGCATGTGCACTGGCTAGCTGATCGTCAGATTTCTGAGGCATGCATGCAAACTGGCCAGCTGGTCATCAGCTTTCTGAGGCACACATGTGCACTGGCTAGCTGATCGTCAGATTTCTGAGGCATGCATGCAAACTGGCCAGCTGGTCATCAGCTTTCTGAGGCACACATGTGCACTGGCTAGCTGATCGTCAGATTTCTGAGGCATGCATGCAAACTGGCCAGCTGGTCATCAGCTTTCTGAGGCACACATGTGCACTGGCTAGCTGATCGTCAGATTTCTGAGGCATGCATGCAAACTGGCCAGCTGGTCATCAGCTTTCTGAGGCACGCATGTGCACTGGCTAGCTGATCGTCAGATTTCTGAGGCATGCATGCACTACGGCTAGCTGGTCATTGGGTTTCTGGCACTCTGGCATGCAAGCATACAAGTGCCTTCAAGATTGGGCACTCTGTACCTAAAAGGTTCACTATCACTATTCTAGATAGTCTCCCCTGAGGGAAGATAGGGTGAAGATCTCACCATTCCTCCAGATCTTTTTCTGGAGCATACAGTATGTTGAATCAATTACATTCTCATAGGAGCTATAGTTTGGATTGAAGCAGGACTAAAACTGTCAAGAACATTGACATAAGATAGTGATTTAATCTCCTTCCAACTGGCTTTCAAGTATAGTCATATAAGAAAAATCAAATTCAGATTAGAGTGGTTTGCAGTGATAGCATACAGACTCACATCACGGAAAAAAGTAATAGTGGAATTGTGATACAAAGGATTTTCCAAGCAATTCATCTCAAATGTCAATAAAAAAAATGATGATTTATCCAATGGCCATTTCTCATTGTAATAGCAGTGAGTTCCATAATTACCAAATGCTCTTTTGATGGGGAGTGAGGTCATTGCAATCTATTTTCCTGTCTGGCTATATCATTATAAAATATTTTCATTAAATTTAATTCCATTTTCATTTGATTGAGAGAGGATTGGGTTCTCTTCCTCTCATTTCTTCTTCCACTCCTTTAAAGCCTTCATATCCAGATTAGAATCGTTGTCCAACAAAAGTGATTTCCACTTCTTTGGCAATATATTTGACCACACATCTTAAAGAAATGAAGACCAACAATAAACGATCAAAGCAGGGACAATGGGCATAGCATTCTCTCCTTCCAAACGGTGCTCAAAATGTAGCTAAAATTCTCCATCTTCTAGACCAAGCAAAGTCATGTAAAGACTCCTTCAAATTGAGCCCATGTCTATATCCATGTTGGTTTTGGGGAAGCAATACAGAAATGACATTCATTCATTCATATCCCACCTTTATTATTTTTATAAATCAGGGATCACCAACCTTTCCGACCTCAGGGACTACTAAATTCATAATTTTAAATCCTGCGGACTGCTAAGATGATCTACCTAATGACCGGCTGGCTAGGTAGTCATGTGACCAGGTGGGTGTGGTCAACTCAATGTCACTCACGTCAAGAGCGCCTTGCCAGCCTCTATTTGCCCCTCCCCTCCCAGCCATTCCTCGCCTCCCCACCCAGGCTCCTTAGGGCCCCAACAGGAAGCAGTTGTTGGAGCTAAGCAGCCACTATGAGAAAAAGTTGGCAAAACAGCTCAGTTCAAATTGGATCTGACTGAGAAGGAGGCTCAGCAGAAGTATCTCGCTGAGGACTAGGAGCATAGGCTTTCCAAGCAGAGGGAAGACCCTCAGTAGTGGAAGGCCAGGTACCGGCGTCTGGAGGCTCAGCGGGCTGAGATGGTCAGCCAGTTCCAGGCCATGATGCAGTCCCACTGGAACAAGGCTCTCCGGCTCTTTGCCACCAGTGGTGCTTCCACCCCGCCTTCACCCAAAGCCCTGCACTAGGAAGCCGAAGCAGACCCAAGTTGGAATTTCTGCCCCCCTGACCCACACAGAAAGACCCCAAAAGGGGAGACTCTCTGCAGCAACACAAATGTTCATTGCACATATCTGTCCCAGGGGCCGTACTTTGAGGACCCCCTGATTTAGTGCAATATAAAAAATGCAAAAAATTTTCTGCAGACCACCAAAATTTTCTCACAGACCACCAGTGGTCCATGGACCACCAGTTGGTGACCACTGTTATAAATAACTCAAAGTGGTAAACACACATCATACTCCTTCCTCCTACCTATTTTTCCCCACAAGAACAATCCTGTTGGCTTTCAAGTCCAAGACGGGACTAGAACTCACAGTCTCCTGGTGACCGGCCCAAAGACTGTAAAAAGCACATGATTAGTCCCAAAATCCCTCTTTTTATTTCAACGGCTATGAGTTCATTCATAACCCGTAATGAGTCACAAATAGTTTGTAAAGAGTCCGACAGAAGTCTGCCACAGTCCTTTGGGATAAGGCTGATGAATACCCACTCTCTTAACACGCTGCCAAAGACCTAATTGTTAATTAGCTTTGCAAATATTTATTACTAATGATAATAAATAATAATAATAAAAAAGGCCACAGGGAGCACAGAGTCAAAATGGAGCTTCAGAATTTAAACCAACCAGAACGAACAAAGTTGCTTCCTGCAAAGGCTCATGTGCCTTTTGCTCCTCCTTTATGTCTTATGGGAGGGGCCAATCATCTCCTCCTGAATTGTCCCTTTTGTCTTGCCTTCTGGCAGCTCTGTTCGTGTGTGCACTGGGAACAGGCTCCCCCAGTTCCTCTGCCTCACTGTTGTCCAACTCTGGAGGCATTGGAGGCAGCACATAACTCCCAGATGGCCCTGGCCCCCTCTCTGCCTCCAATGCAGAGCCCTCAACCGAGCCTTCCCCAGACTCCAGGACTGGCCCATGTTCCTCCCTTACTGGCCAACTCTGCTGCCAGCTCCACAGGCCTCCGACAGACCAAAACACAAGTCAACCACCTGGCTTTCATGCCTAAGGCGGGATTAGAACTCCCCTTCTCCTAGCGATTGGCTCAAAGTTACCTAGCCAGCTTCCATGACTAAGGCGGAACTAGAACTCCAAATCTAGTGGTGATTGGCTGAAAGTCATCCAGCTAGCTTTTGTGCCTAAGGTGGGACTAGAACTCACCTTCTCCTAGTTTCTGGCCTGATGCCTTAAACAGTAGACCAAACTGGCTCTCTTTTACGGTTTATTTCTTCCCGGCGTTTGTTTTAATTTCCCCATCTTGAATATTTTTATTTTATTTTCATAGTCCATATCCAAAACCTAAAGACGACCAGCTCTGCAGATCTTTTGGGATCCTTCAAGGTCAGTCAGGTTCTGCCACTTGCTATAGAGCAAGAACTTAGCTGGCAAAGTTCACCGATACGCTGATAAGATGTTTCTGCTTTGTTCTACAGAAAGAGATAGCCTCCGTTCCCCAACTGCCTCTAATTGATGAGTCTAATCCCTGCTTGGTCCTCTAAATCTCTTTGTTACTATAGTTTCCAGCATTTAGCAAGTCATTATCCTTCTTTGAAGTATTCGGAGATAAAAGCGATGGGGACAACTTGGATAGGAAAAGGATAACATCTATCTGTCATCCTCTAAGATGCCTCAGAATACAAAGAACTGACCCATTATTTCTCTGGGGGTGTGCGTGAAATAATTCTCCAGTGGTAGCCATTCTTCAGAATTGCCATTAGGACAAATTGTCCTAGCTTCCCGCCCCCCAAACACACACACACACATTTTGCTACCTTTTTTTTCCAAAAAAGGGAGGAAGAACGGTCTCTGTTGCCTAGCAACATCCTTCTCCAGTATGTTGTCAAGAGGCCAGAATAGTATGTTAGAAAAAAAAATTCGGGAGGGGTGTTCCTATTTAAGGGACTCAGTGGCTAAGACGCTGAGCTTGTCGATTGCGGTTCGAATCCCTAGTGCCGCGTAACAGGCTGAGCTCCCGTTACTTGTCCCAGCTTCTGCCAACCTAGCAGTTCGAAAGTCTGTAAAAAATGCAAATAGAAAAATAGGGACTACCTTTGGTGGGAAGGGAACAATGTTCCGTGCGCCTGTGGCGTTGAGCCATGCCGGCCACATGACCATGGAGATATCTTCGGACAGCGCTGGCTCTTTGGCTTTGAAATGGAGTGGAGCACCGCCCCCTAGAGTTGGGAACGACTAGCACATACGTACGACGGGAACCTTTACCTTTTAGTCTGGTGAAAAGAAGGACTAGGGGTGACATGATAGCAGTCAAACTATTCTCCAAAGCACTAGAAGGCAAGACAAGAAACAATGGATGGAAACTAATTAAGGAGAGAAGCAACCTACAACTGAGGAGAAATTTCCTGGCAGAACCAGTGGTGCGTTTCAAATTTTTTTACTACTGGTTCTGTGGGCGTGGCTTGATGGGATGTGGCAGGGGAAGGATACTGTAAAATCTCCATTCCCACCCCACTCCAGGGAAAGGATACTGCAAAATCTCCATTCCTTCCCCACTCCAAGGGAAGGATACTGCAAAATCTCCATTTCCTCCCAATCAGCTGGGACTTGGGAGTCAGAGAATAGATGGGGGCGGGGCCAGTCAGAATTTTTACTGCCGGTTCTCCAAACTATTCCAAAATTTCCGCTACCGATTCTCCTGAACTAGTCAGAACTTGCTGAAATGCACCTCTGACACACACATATGTATCCATCCAAGAATAACTATGTTTTGGAAGAGGCCGTTGCAGAGAAAAATGAGGGTTTTCTCCATGTCTTTGCATATTTGAGATTAAAGCTGTTGTCAACCCCTTTCTCTCTAGACCTTATTTTTCAACGGCTGTCATATTACTTTCTCCATCGTTACATTTCATTCTCCATCCATCTTCTCTTCCTGGTCTTTTGTCGATAGCGTGATGAATTAATACTCTCCAAGAATCTTACTTGCAAATCCTCAAATAGTTTCTTCCACTGGAAAAGAACACTGGGTTGGTTTTTTTGTTTTAGTTTTTTGTATACGATACTCAGGACGCTTAAAACTTTCTTTAAATTTCCCTGGATGGAATTTTTGAGTTTACTTCGCTTGTGGGAGGAGTCAGAGAATGCTATCAGTGATCTTCCTCTCCAGAATTTATCCCCTCATTGCCCCATGGTCTGTATGACTGCTCATACATCCTAATTCGAAACATTTCTAAGAAAGGATTACGATCAGTTAGAATAGAGCTGCGAGGGACCTTGGAGGTCTTCTAGTCTAACCCCCTCTGCTTAAACAGGAGACCCTATACCAGTGATGACTAACCTTTTTGCCATCGTGTGCCAAAAGCATGGGGAGTGTGTGTGTGGGGGAGGGGTCACACACACGTGTGCCCACATCCATAACTCTATGCTTCTGCCCCCCTCCCATGTCCCCCCTGCTTTTGGCACGCGATGGCATGGTTCACCCAGTAGGCCCATTTTTTGCTCTCTCCAGGCTCCAGAGCTTTTCTAGGAGCCTGGGGAGGGAAAAAATGGCCTTCCCCATCCTCCCAGAGGCCCTCCGGAGGCTGGAAATAGCATGTTTACTGACTTCTGGTGGGCCCAGAAGGCCTGAAAATCAACTGACTGGCGCACGCATGCATGCCGGAGCTGAGCTCATGTGCCCACCAATATGGCTCCATGTACCACCTGTGGCACCCGTGCCATAGGTTCGCCATAACGGCCCTATACCATTTCAGAGAGGTGGCTGTCCAGTCTCTTCTTAAAAACCTCCAGTGATAAAGCCTACAACTTCTGAAGGAAAGCTGCTCCACTGGTTAATTGTCCTCACTGTTAGGAAGTTTCTCCTTAATTCCAAGTTGCTTCTCTCCTTGAGTAGTTTCCATCCGTTGTTTCTTGTCTTGGCTTTTGGTGCTTTGGAAAACAAGTTGACCCCCTCACCCTGTTCTTTGGGGCAGCACCCCAAATACTGGAATACCATTCACATGTCACCGTTAGTCCTTCTTTTCTCAAGATTGGCCAAACCCAATTCCTGCAATTGTTCTTCATATGTTTTTGTCTCCAGGCCTTTAATCATCTTAGTTGCTCTTCTCTGAACTTTTTCCAAAGTCTCAACATCTTTTTTGTAATGTGGTGACCAAATCTGGATACAGTATTCACCATAAAGATGTTTTCTCTTGGGGTTTAACTGAAATTTAGAAATCCTGAGATGTCAGGGTTCTGACAGATGTCCTAATTAAATCATGAGCCTCGAGCCAAGATTCAAAAGAAATCCAGTTATTTATTAGGAGCTTCATGTCCGCACGTTCCAAGTGAAGCCAAGTAATTTACAGCCCAGGCTTAACCCTGTTTCCCCCTCCCCCCCAGAGTGTGTCATCAGTCACATTCACCAATGGAGCAATTTTGCGGGTTGTAGAGATCACTCCCCTCCGGCTGCTGTGGGTAACTCCGGGAGACAGCCTTGAGAGAGATATGTCTGGAATGTGCTTTTGTTTTTGGTTGCTGTGCTGCTTCACTGTTTTCCCATGCCCTTTGCCTATGGCAACTCGAGAGCAGGCCAGGGATGCTTTGCGAGTTGACGTGGGAGCCCGTAGGCTGTTGAGCAGATGATTGTGAAATGAATTATAGGAGATGGGTGTAGAACTCTTGACCGTTTCATCATGAGATCTTAGTGCAGAAACACTCTGTTCTTGAAAAGATATTCTTTCTTCTAGGGAACAAACTGAGAAGAATAGCTAAATCTGATAGAGGGGCTCTGTGAGTGCAATTATTTTACTGATTTTAGAAGAACTATTTTCCATAATCAGATCAATGGCAATTCAAGAAAGTGTTTGCAATTGGCCCTACATTGGAAAAAAGACAAGGCTTTTTATCAACACTGAAGTGTTGCCTTTAGTGTAAAAAGAAACAAGTGAGTATTTTTCATTGCATTTCATTTAGTTGTCAGCGTCTACTATGGGGTATATAATGATATGCAGAATTACGACAGAATTACGAGGGAGTCTGCTTCAGCCTCCTGATGTGAGGCTTTGGGCGAAGGCTGAAGGGAAGCGCCACTGATGGCGAAGAGCCGGAGGGCGTTGTTCCAGTGGGACTGCATCATGGCTTGGAACTGGCTGACCATCTCAGCCCGCTGAGCCTCCAGGCACCGGTACCTGGCCTTGCACTCCCGCAGGTCTTCCCTCTGCTTGGAAAGCCTATGCTCGTACTCCTTAGTGAGGTGCTTCTGCTGAGTCTCCTTCTCAGCCAGATCCAATTTGAACTGAGCCAGCTGTTTTGCCAACTCTTTGTCATGGAGGCTGCTTAGCTCCAACAACTGCTTCATGTTGGGGCCCTAAGGAGCCCAGGCGGGCAGGCAAGGAGTGGCTGGGAGGGGAGGGGCAAGTAGGGGCTGACAAGGCACCCCTTGATGTGAGTGACATCGAATTGGCCACGCCCACCCAATCACATGACTACGTAGACATGCCCACCCAGCCAATCATTAGGCAGATCATCTTAGCGGTCCGCGGGATTTAAAATTAAATTTCAAATTATGAATTTAGTGGTCCCTGAGGTCCGAAAGGTTGGTGACCCCTGTTCCAGATGACTCGAAACAGTGACATGATTGAAAAATAGCCCCGTGAGTTATATTTAATGAATTAATCAATTACCTTTAAAATTAATTCGAATCAAATCACATAGAGGCCTGCGTTCTTCTAGGTTCAGGCTGTGCGGTAAATCACAGTTATAAAGCATATGAATTATGGTAATACGATTTGGAAATATATCCCCCAAAATCTGGCAGCCTTCCCTGTCTCATCAGGCTAGCAGTACCGAAGCCTCTGGGTGGACAATTTTCCTTTCCAGCACATCAGCTGAGTAAAGACTTTTCAAGTAGAAAATGTCTGAATTAGCAAAGCTGTTTTATTCTCGTTCCCTACGTGAAAGTTTGCTCCCCATCTGACTCTTGTAAACACTTCAGGAAGAAAAAAAAAAAACCATTTAGGGTTGGGAGAAATTAAGCAGTGACACTTTAGGGAAATTGATAACAAATAGTTATCGCTGCTTTTTAACCTCACCAGTATATTAAGACAAAGTAAACATCAGGGAGATTACAAGAAAAAGAGGCAGATTTAGTGGCGGGAGAGAATATTCAATATGCAGAACAAATGCAGCATAAATCTACATACTGCTAATGGGGAACACTTTCTAGAAGCACCATCCAGGCTGAATATTAAGTGCAGTAAACAGGAATCATAACAGAGGGCTCCTCCCCCCCCTTTTTTTTCACTGCCAGGAATGATATTACAGGAATCACGAAGCAAAGGTGCTCCTGTCATCCCACAAGACATTGATCAACGGGAAAAGTGTAAGGTAGTTCAGTTAGAAAGATTGTTCATTCAAAACACGTCTCGGTGTTCAACTCCATTGATGAGTTGGACACCAGGAGCCTTGTAAAATTCCTTCCTAGATTCGTAGGCCAAGAAATGGGAAGGAAAGATTTCTCGGAGTTACTCCAGGGAGTGGATAATTTTTATTTATTTATATAGTAGAGGTCCCCAACCACCAGGCCATGGACTCAGAGGTAGGAATCTATTGGATCAGACCGGTTCGGATGAAGTGGTAGCTCCGATGATCAGCTGGGAGCGAACCGGTTCGCTCCGATGATCACGTTGTTATGGAATGAAGTGACCAAGGTCAGCCAGAGAGAGAATTTATTGAGCAATAGGTTCAGAGAGGTTTATGTACCAACGGATCCGAACAATTTGATAATTCTAAGACCACAGTTTTATACTGTTTCAAACAAAGGATTCTGCTAACACAGCAACTTTCCATATATGGTTAACATACATCAGTTACATTTAATTGACATTTCCTTATTACTAAAGCTTGCCAAACAATTATAATTCTTACTGTAAATTACTGGAGCATGAATCCGAATTATCTTTTGTTGATGGATGAATTCCAACCAGGTGGACATCCTTGGCCTTAACCTTTACGCTGTTTGCCATTTGAATCCTCCCTATCCTCTGACAAGCCAGGGGGCCCCTTAGAGTATCAAAGGATTTTAAGCTGAGCTTGTACTTTCTCTAACCGGATGCATATCCTGCTTTCAGAATATAGTTGCTTTTAGAATATAGTGAATAGAAAGTTTTCCAGTGGTCGTCTAGCAGATCCCGCTTCAGCTACATTAACGTCAGCCTGCCAACCCTCCCCTGAGCTTTGCTTACTTTTATCTTCTCAGCTGATCGGCATGGCAGATCAGATTGCCGTGCCTGAGCTGTAACCCAAGTAGTAACACAGAAGGTTAGTATCTGTAAAACTACTTTGCATGTGTGAAGCTCGCTATCACCGAACCTGTTGTTAAACCGGCAGAATACCACTACTGCATGGACTGGTACAGTGTCTATTAGGAACCAGGCTGCACAGCTGGAGTTGAGTGGCAGGAAAGCATTTTTTTAAAATTTGATTTATATGCCGCCCTTCTTTGGAGACTCAGGGCGGCTTACAATGCGTTAAGCAATAGCCTTCATACTTTTGTATATATATTTATACAAAGTCAGCTTATTGCCCCCACAAACTGGGTCCTCATTTAGAAAGGATGGAAGGCTGAGTCCACCTTGAGCCTGGCTAGGATTGAACTCCCAGAATTGCAGGCAGCTGGATGTTAATTGCTGCCTTTAGTAGGAGGCATTAGCCCTCTACGCTACTCAGGCTCCTATACTGATTTGAATAAGTATAGAGCTGGAAGTGAGCCAAATGCCAAGCACCCAAAATGCAGTCATTTGATTGTGTGGTGTGTGTGTGTTTGTTTGTGTATGCATCGGGGTGAAATCCAAATTTTTTTACTACCTGTTCTGTGGGCGTGGCTTGGTGGGCATGGCAGGGGAAGGATACTGCAAAATCTCCATTCCCGCCCCACTCCTGGGGGAAGGATATTGCAAAACCCCCATTCCCTCCCCACTCCTGGGGAAAGGATATTGCAAAATCTCCATTCCCACCCCACTCTGGGGCCAGCCAGTGGTGGTATTTGCCGGTTCTCTGAACTACTCAAAATTTCCGCTACCAGTTCTCCAGAACCTGTCAGAACCTGCTGGATTTCACCCCTGCATTGTTTATAGTCCACAGTTAATGTGCTGGCTAGGGACAGGAGTTATTTTATCTATCTGTCTATCTGTCTGTCTGTCTGTCTGTCTATCTATCTATCTATCTATCTATCTATCTATCTATCTATCTATCTATCTATCTATCTATCTATCTATCATCTATCTATCTATTTATTTTACCGCTCTTCTCCCGAGAGACTCAGGGGAGTGTACAGCCAACTTAAAACACAGAAATATAAACTTTAAAACAATTTTAAAAGATATTAAATATTTTGGCCCACATCAATTTAAAATAAATTCCCTGTTAAACATTTAAAATTTCGACAAGGCAAATCAGATTAAAACATTTTTATAAAACATTAGGCTAGCCTGGCTCGATGAAATAAAAACATCTTGAGGGCCCGGTGGAAGGTGTCTAAGTCGGATATCCTCTGTATCTGGAGGCGGGGGGGCAGATTTAAAGATGCAGGGCATCAGCAATACAATCGCTGGCCATTTTGTAGGCAGTTGTCTTCTCACAGGAAGCCACATCCTTTGATCTTCTTCTGTAAAGCAGGCATAATATGGGGGGGGGGGGTGGGTGGGATGGTAGGACTTATTTCAAGCCCTTTGAAATCCCCACGAAAATTCTAGGGATGCTAATGGGATAGTTTTAAGTTGCTGATGTGCTTTCAGGGGAAAACCACGTTAAATAAAAGATATGGAAGAGAGGTGGGGGGAGTCAACTCTGCAAAGTAAGTAGGACCATCTGCCATTTTACAAAAAAAAAAAAAAAGCTTCAAAACACCACCGAAAGAATTAATAAAATTGCTCTCGAAGCAGCCTGAGAATTCAGTCGAAAACAAAAAGCCTCTCTTGTGAGATGGGGGCGGGGGGGAGATTATTCTGGAAATGAGAAAACAGATTTCAATGCAGAAATATTCAACCTCTGAGCTTTCTCGTTCTCCTGAGATTCGTCCCACAGTTGCTTCACAAATGGGATCTGGGATTCTTACATCTAAACTTACTTCTAAGGAGGACAGTGAGGACCACGCAGGAGCGAAGATTCTCCAGTGGGGATATCTGCTATAACGGCCTCTTTACGGAGACTCAGCGATTGCCTTCTTCAAGTGTTCTTTCATTGCTTCACAAGGGGAAGACATCACAGAATTTAGATCATCATGTGGGAATTCATCCCATTTTCTGGATCACAGGATGCACAGAGCTCTTCTTGCTAGAAGAGGGAGACAAAAAGAAAGGGGAGTCAAGCTATTCTCCAAAGCACCTGAGGGCAAGACAAGAAGCAATGGGTGGAAACTAATGAAGGAGAGAAGCAACTTAGAACTAAGGAGAAATTTCCTGAGAGTTAGAACAATTAGAAAAAAAAAGAGCTGAGGTGGCGCAGCGGTTAGAGTGCAGTACTGCAGCTACTTCAGCTGACTGCTAGTTTAGAGATCAGAGGATCAAATCTCATTGCCTCAAAGTTGACTCAGCCTTCCATCCTTCCGAGGTGGGTAAAATGAGGACCCAGATTGTTGGGGGCAATATGCTATTCAGTATACTGTCTTTGGTGTAAGCCACCCAGAGTCCTCGGAGAGTGGACGGCATAGAAATATGACTAATAAAATAAAATAAAATAAAATAAAATAAAATAAATAATCAGCGGAACAACTTGCCTCCAGAAGTTTTTAAGAAGATGTTGGATAACCATTTGTCTGAAGTGGTGTAGGGTTTCTACTCTACTCTACTCTACCCTACTCTACTCTACTCTACTCTACTCTACTCTACTTTATTCTATTCTATTCTACTCTATCCTATCCTATTCTACTTCTATTATTATTATTCTATTCTACTCTACTCTACTCTACTCTACTCTACTCTACTCTACTCTACTCTACTCTACTCTACTCTATTCTATTCTATTCTATCCTATTCTACTTCTATTATTATTATTCTATTCTACTCTACTCTACTTACTCTACTCTACTCTACTCTACTCTACTCTACTCTACTCTACTCTACTCTACTCTATTCTATTCTACACTATTCTATCCTATTCTATTCTACTTCTATTATTATTATTCTACTCTACTCTACTCTACTCTACTCTACTCTACTCTACTCTATTCTACTCTACTCTACTCTACTCCCATTCTCATTCCCATTCCCATTCCCGTTTTCATTGTATAAAACAGTCAGCTCAGCTCCAGTACGGGCAAAATCTTAGTTTGAATCTATGCTTTGCCTGTTACAGAATAACAGAAGAGTTAAAGGTGACCTTGGAGGTCAGATTAACAAAGTTGGAAGGGACCTTGGAAGTCATCTAATCCAACACCCTCCCACCCAAGCAGGAGACCCTACACCATTTCTGACCAATGGCAGTCCAATCTCTTCTTGAAAGCCTCCAGTGATGAAGCTCCCACTTCTTAGATCTTCTTAGTCCAAACCAGTGGTGAAATCTGAACCAGTTTACTACCGGTTTGCTGGCTGCACACGCATGTGCACAGCATGCCAAACGCACACTGCATGCGTGCACGCATAGTGTGCACCATGCACCAAATGCGAGGCGCGCAGGCAGTGCACACCAAAAGGAGGCATGGGGTAAGTAGAACCATGTGGGGAGGTGGGTGGGTGGGTGATCAGCTGTGGTGCACAATCTTTTTTTTTTAACTTTTAAAAGTTTTTTTAGGTGCTTTTGAGGTGCACTCGGAGGCTCCAGCTGGTCCAGAATGCAGCTGCTCGGGTGATTACGGGAGCAACCTGGCACTCCCACATAACACCTCTCCTGCGCGAGCTGCACTGGCTCCCGGTGGTCTTCCGGGTGCGCTTCAAGGTGTTGGTTCTCACCTTTAAAACTCTCCATGGCATAGGGCCAGGGTATTTGTGAGACCGCCTGCTGCTACCAATAACCTCCCACCGGCCAATACGCTCACACAGAGAGGGCCTCCTCAGGGTGCCGTCTGTCAAACTATGTCAGCCACAACTTCTGGAGTCAAGTCTTTCCCCTAATTAATTGTTCTGTCAGGAAATTTCTCCTCAGTTTTAGGTTGCTTCTCTCCTTGGTTACTTTCCACCCATTGCTTCTTGTCCTGCCCTCAGGTGCTATCATCTCACCCCTAGTCTTTCTTTTTACCAGACTAAAAGGTAAAGGTAAAGGTTCCCCTCGCACACAGTGGTGGGATTCAGCCGGTTCGCACTACTTCGGGAGAACCGGTTGTTAACTTTCTGAGCAGTTTGACGAACTGGTTGTTGGAAGAAATCATTAGGGCAGAGAATCAGTTGTTAAATTACTTGAATCCCACCACTGGTGCTAGTCGTTCCTGACTCTAGGGGGAAATGCTCCAGGGGTGGGTTCTACTTATCTTTACTACCAGTTTGCAATGAGGCCCAGCATGCACGCTCGCTTCTCTGCATTTGCAGAAGCATTTTGATGACGTCAGGATGGGTGGGCGGAGCCTCCCTCCGGTTTTACTACCAGTTGTATAGAACCGGTCCGTAACCCTCCACTGCAGTGCTCATCTCAGTTTCAAAGCCGAAGAGCCAGCAGTGTCCGAAGACGTCTCTGTGGTCATGTGGCTGGCATGACTCAATGCCAAAGGCACACCGAATGCTGTTACCTTCCCACCAGAGGTGGTCCCTGTTTTTTCTACTTGCATTTTTTACCTTCTTTCGAACTGCTAGGTTGGCAGAAGCTGGGACAAGTCACCGGAGCTCACCCCGTTACGCAGCACTAGGGATTCGAACCGCTGAACTGCCGACCTTTCGATCGTCAAGCTCAGCGGCATATCCAATTCCCGCAGTGGCTCTTCCTATGTTTTAGCCTCTAGTCCCTTAATCATCTTTCTTGCTCTTCACTGCACTCTTTCCAGAGTATCAACATCTTTTTTGGTATTGTAGCAACCATAACTGGATGCAGTATTCTAGGTGTGCTTTTACCAAGGCATTATAAAGCGGCAAGAAGAACTGGGCCATATAGAGAAGTCCTTTTGCATGTCCTGAGGGCTGCTGCTTCATGCAGAGGAATGTGGGGGAGGGGGGAAATGATGCTTTAGGTAGGATTTTAGCTCTGCCTATTGGGATGAGCTTGGTCTGTTGTTGTTTTTTTCCAGCTGTGTTTATTTACACTCACTTGCTTGCACCTTGTTTAAACAGAGGCAGAAGAATTTCAAATAAAGGCCTTAAATGTTATGGTGCATGCTGCAGTGTTTTGAAGCCGTCCTGCTAAACTCCTCGCTGGAGCCAATTTGACTGCCTTTCAACAGCTCACGGAAGGGGGGTGGGGTGGGAAAAACGACATGTCTGTGTGTGAACCAACCCAACTCATTCCTGGGCTCTGTCTCTTCTGCCCCCATCGAGGAAGAGCAGCAGGTTTAGCCAGAACTAGGCTAAGGTATGGGGGCAAAATCTCCAGGCAAATGGCTGTTTTTATCACAAGGATTTGAGAACACTTTTTTAAAAACGCTTAGAGCTTTTTGCACTACTTTATTATGCTGCTGGCTTTACTTTGATGTATGTTCTGCATAGATCTTTTTTTTTTTTAAATCTGTTGCAGTGCTTTTAGAAATGGAAGTAGTTGTTCCATTGTTTTGTATGTTCTGTTTGGATGTACTTGTCCACAGGGAGGGAGGGAGGGAGGGAGGGAGGGAGGGAGGGAGGAAGGAAGGAAGGAAGGAAGGAAGGAAGGAAGGAAGGAAGGAAGGAAGGAAGGAAGGAAGGAAGGAAATTAGAATTATAGAAGAACAGCCGGCTAAGCTTTCAGGAGAAGGGGAAGGGAGAGGAGGAGGGGGAGGAGGAGAAGAGGAAGAGGAAGAAGAGGAGGAGGAGGAGGAGGAAGAGGTAGGAAGGAGAAGGAGAAGGAGAAGGAGAAGGAGAAGGAGAAGGAGAAGGAGAAGGAGAAGGAGAAGGAGAAGGAGAAGGAGAGGCGGGGGAGGAGGAGGAGGAGGAGGAGGAGGAGGAGAAGGTGGTGGTGGTGGAGGAGGAGGAGGAGAAGATGGTGGCGGAGGGGGAGGAGAAGAGAAAGAGGAAGAGGAAGAGGAAGAGGAAGAGGAAGAAGAAGAAGAAGAGGAGGAGGAGGAGGAGGAGGAGGAGGAGGAGGAGGAGGAGGAGGAGGAGGAGATCTTTAGCACTTGGTAAATTTACATTCTCTGGAAATCTTTCTGCCTATTCAGCTGTGATGGGTCCAGTAATATGACATGGGTAGTGTAGTTGAAAAGAACTGTTTCACAAGAAGTGCATTCCATACACTCATTAACTTAAAGAAGGCCCAAAGCAATACAATAAAACTCAGTTTACCACACTTCAGGACAACAAACTTTGGATGCACTGAGACAGTTTTTGACCAGAATTTACTTAGAACTAACGACCAATCCTTGCATCCAAAGTTGTCCAGATGAAGCACTTAAATTTTCATCAGCTTTCATTATCTTTGCATCCCTGAATGATTTTATAGACTAGCTGAAAATCCCCGCCTATGAGCTAGCAATCTATGCCTCCAGAGCCTGTCTCTATAGGACTCCAATATTCTACCATCAAATCCTGATTAAGTTGCAGATGTGTCTGAATTATCATTATTAAATAAAGATGTTGGACTACACCTCACAAAGCCCTGCAGCTTCCTTACCGCTTTTTCCTAAAGCAGATATATTTTATGTCTATCTTCTTCACATCCTGGGTATCTGCGCGCAGATAAAATGCCTAATTCTCGGTCAGATCACAGCAGTATGTTCTAAAAGAAATTGAGGATAATAAGCAAGGGAAGATGGGAGGTAATCAAATTTGTTTTCTTATTTGGGAAAGATTAGGAGTTTGTCAACATTCCAAGTATATGAGTTTCTTTTTTCTGATAAAAGTCATCCGGATTGTAGTGAGCAAATAGTCAAAGAACTCAAGATACTTTACTTAGTAAATAACCAAGAACAGCTAGAATAGAATAGAATAGAATAGAATAGAATAGAATAGAATAGAATAGAGTAGAGTAGAGTAGAGTAGAGTAGAGTAGAGTAGAGTAGAGTAGAGTAGAGTAGAGTAGAGTAGAGTAGAGTAGAGTAGAGTAGAGTAGAATAGAATTCTTTATTGGCCAAGTGTGATTGGACACACAAGGAATTTGTCTTGGTGCATACACTCTCAGTGTACATAAAGAAAAGATACATTAATCAAGAATCATAAGGTACAACACTTAATGATAGGCATAGGGCACAAATAAGCAATCCGGAAACAATCAATATCAATATAAATTGTAAGGATACAAGCAACAAAGTTATAACAGTCATAAGTGGAAGGAGATGGGTGATGAGAATAATACCCTGGGATATTTTAAATTGTAATGTGGATTGTTTTAAATTTTGGGCCAAATTTATATAATTCTTTTAATAATTTTAAATTTTGTATTGGAATGTTTTTTATTCTTGGCTGTGCACCGTCCTGAGTCCAGCAGGAGAAGGGCGGTATACAAATTTAAATAAATAAATAATGAGAAGATTAATAGTAGTGCAGATTTAGTAAATAGTTTAGTAAATGCGAGGCAATGCAACGCAACGCAACGCAACGCAACACAACGCAACGCAACACAACACAACACAACACAACACAACACAACACAACACAATACAATACAATATGATGCAGAGGGGATTCTCCAGCATCTGTGTGATACAATGAGCTTGAACTCTATAGCCCATGGTTGACTGTGGGGTCCTTGGTGTTTTCTGAATGTGGTTATTTTCATTGGAGACATTTCATGATCCAACTAGGTAATTTTATTTTATTTTTTAATTTTAATTTGATTTATGTGCCGCCCTTCTCCGGAGACTCAGGGCAGCTTACAATGCGTTAAGCAATAGCCCTCATACTTTTGTATATTCATACAAAGTCAGCTTATTGCCCCCACAAACTGGGTCCTCAATTGACCTACCTCAACAGGATGGAAGGCTGAGTCAACCTTCAGCCTGGTGAGATTCGAACTTACAGTAATTGCAGACAGCTGGAGTTAAATTACAATGCATTACTCTGTTGAGCTATCCAGGCTAATAATATCAAGAGTTGTGGTGGCACAGTGGTTAGAATTCTGTACTGCAGGCTATTCCTGCTGACTGCCGGCCGACTGCAGTTAGGCAGTTCAAGTTTCACCGCCTCAAGATTGACTCCCTTCCTTCCGAGGTCGGTAAAATGATTGTTGGGGGAAAGATGGTGACTCTGTAAACCACTTAAAAAGGGCTGTAGAGCACTGTGAAGCATTTTAAAAGTCTAACTGTTACTGCTATTGCTATCACCAGTCTATCATTGACACTGATGATGTTACTTAGTTGGGTCATGAAATGGTCAATGACCTGGTCTGCAAGAAAATAACCACACTCAGAAACTCCACAGTCAACCATGAGCTACAAATGTTCTCGTCTGTTGGTAGAACTAGCTTGGTTTTCTCTAAAGGCGTTGAGATGAATGGATACTAAGATAAGAGTGTAATCTTGCTCTCTGCATCTTGAAATAAGAGTACAGGTAATCCTATGCACAGTTTAACAGTCATTTGATGTAGTGGTTAACATGCTAGTCTAGAAACTAGGAGACTGTGAGTTCTAGTTCCGCTTTAGGCAGGAAAGCCGGCTGGGTGACTTTGGGCTAATTGCCAGGAGATGGTGAGTGCTAGTCTCACGTTGAGCATGAAAGCCGGCTGGTGACTTTAGGCCAGTCACCAGGAGATTGTGAGTTCTAGTCCTTCCTTAGGCACGAAAGCTGGCTGGTGACTTGGGGCCAATCACCAGGAGATTGTGAGTTCTAGTCCTTCCTTAGGCACGAAAGCTGGCTGGTGACCTGGGGCCAATCACCAGGAGACTGTGAGTCCTAGTCCCGCCTTAAGCAGGAAAGCTGGCTGGTGACTTTAGGCCAATCATCAGGAGACTGTGAGTTCTAGTCCTTCCTTAGGCACGAAAGCTGGCTGGTGACTTTGGGCCAATCATCAGGAGACTGTGAGTTCTAGTCCCGCCTTAGGTAGGAAAGCCGGCTGGTGACTTTAGGCCAATCACCAGGAGACTGTGAGTTCTAGTCCTTCCTTAGGCACGAAAGCTGGCTGGTGACTTGGGGCCAATCACCAGGAGATTGTGAGTTCTAGTCCATCCTTAGGCATGAAAGCTGGCTGGTGACTTTAGGCCAATCATCAGGAGATAGTGAGTTCTAGTCCTGCCTTAGGCATGAAAGCCAATTGGATGACTGTGCCAATCACTAGGAGATAGTGAGTTCTAGTCCTGCCTTAGGCCCAAAAGCCGACTGGGTGACTTCAGGCCAATCTCTCTCTCTCAGCCCAATGCACCTAACAGTATGTTGTTGGGGATGGGGAATAGGAGGAGGAAGGGGGTATGATGTTATATTTGCCACCTTGAGTTACTTATAAAGTAATAAAGAAAGGATGAAAAAAACCCTTAATAAATAAAATAAATAAAATAGGGCTGGCCCAACCTACCCTCCAGTTTTCACATATCCTGGCAGTTCAGGTGGAATTGTCCACCTGATTTGGAGCTGAACAATTCCATCTGAAGTGTGAAAACCAATAGCTGGCTAAATTGCGAACCTAATCAAGATGGATAGACACCGAGAGAGACATTTTCAGTATGACTTTCATGCATCACAGTGAAAAAAATAGGACCGAAGAGGCTAGTGAGCAAACAGTGATATGAGTTGGAAACTAATTTCTTCATTTTGTTCTATTAATGTAGCCCCACTTTCTTTTCACTCCTTCCTTTCATCCATCTAACTAACTGGAGCCCAACCCATGATGGAAGTGTAAGATTTGTTATTAAGGTGTGAGGAACTTGATTAGTGGCCAATATTTTATGTTAATGCGGGCCTCTTGTGATGGCATCAAATATCCAAAGCTTTATAATCCCACATTTTCTCATCAGTATGAAAATGACTAATATCGATAAGAATGATTAGATTTTTTTTTTTAAACCATCCATCACTGTCTAGGTCACTTTTCTTGCTATCCTTAGGAGTGTCACATTTCAACCTCATAAAATCCATGGCAGGAGAAATTAAATCCATTCCCTCTTAATACAATAAATCAACAGATTAATTTCCTGTTTAATCAATTCCTGCCATGTTTCAGAAATGAATTTTTCTTTTTTCTTTTTTAAATAGGAAAGGCAACGAGGAGAGAGAGATTCTCCCAATGGTTGCCAAGTCTTTATATTCAGCAGCTCTTCATTTTCAATATATAATGCATATCTTTTAAAAGGAAAGTATTGTGATGGAGGGACCACGTATTCCAGTAAAATGGAAGACTTTCTTTCAATAATGTTTAATAATGTTAGCAATATTTTTGAGGCAACTTATCTTAACTAAATATTTTTAAGTTAACATTTATTTATTTATTTATTGGTTCGCTTTATATGCCGCCCTTCTCCGGAGACTCAGGGAGGCTTACAATGAGTTTAAGCAATACTTTTGTATATACCTGCTTAGTAGGGCTTTCTGCCCCCCCAAGCGGTTTTCTTTTTTATACAAAGTCAGCTTATTGCCCCCACAATCCGGGTCCTCATTTTACCTACCTCGGAAGGATGGAAGGCTGAGTCAACCTTGAGCCTGGTAAGATTTGAACTTGCAGTAATTGCAGGCAGCTGGTGTCACTTAACACCACTTTAATCTGCTGTGCCATAAGGACTGCAAAAGAATCTACAAGATCAGATCCCATTATTGACCATCACTAATATTACTCATGGCTTTGTTGATTATCTGTCTGTCTGTCTGTCTGTCTGTCCGTCCGTCCGTCCGTCCATCCATCCATCCATCCATCCATCCATCCATCCATCCATCCATCCATCCATCCATCCATCTATCTATCTATCTATCTATCTATCTATCTATCTATCTATCTATCTATCTATCATCTACCTACCTACCTACCTACTTACTTACCTACCTACCTACCTACCAGTGGTGAGTTGCCCCCAGTTCGGTCCGGTTTGCAAGAACCAGTAGTAAAACTGGCAGGAGGCCCCGCCCAGTGCCCCAAATGTCGTCATCAGAGATCTGCGCATGCGCAGAAGCGAGCATGCATGTGCAATCCCATTGCAATCCCATTGCGAACCGGTAGTAAAGGTAAGTAGAACCCACCTCTGCTACCTACATATCTGCATACTCACAATACCACATGGCAACAATCAAGTCTTGAGCACAGGCCTGCTGATTGTCAGGCCAGCATCCTAAGCAGGTGAGCCACCACATTAACTCAACTCAACCCATATCAACTCAACTCAACTCAACTCAACTCAACTCAACCCATCTCAGCTCAAAGGTAAACTAATTTAGTAGGGAAATGAAGCATTCATCCTCCAGTCGTATAAAGTGAGGAAGCAATAAGAGGGATGAACTTGCAAATTAGAAACTTTCAATAGACAAATGACCCCATTAGCACGGGTAATTTACAGATGTCCATAAATCATACCCACGCAGGAGCACAATGCATCAAGCACTAGGACAGATTTACAGGCCAACGTCAGCGTTTGGCTGGGATCAACTGAGCAAAAGATTCCAGTTCCAGAATAAATATTTGGTAAGAAGGAAGTCCCAACAAAGAGCAACTCTATGAATGCATGGGTGGATGAGCGGAGATGATACATCAGCTCACAAACACCAGTGACTGGATAACTCAATCTGTCAACACATCTTTTCACACATCTATTCCTCCCCTCTTTCCACTCACTACATTTCTTGTCTGAACAAAGCTGTAATCACGGAGGAACTCATTGTTAAATTATGTTAGAAACCAGCCTGACCCAATCATTTCCATTGCTGGAAGTAATTCATAAGTGTGATAGTTTCATTATCGGATACCTCACACTACATGCCCGGTGAAGAATGCTGCTTGCACATGATAAATAGGAGGTATGTGCCAATGAATAATGCAATGTTATGGATGGATGATGTGCCGCGGAATAAACATAGATGCTAATGTCCTTGGATGTTGCAGTAGGCTTTGACTTCCTGCTCCCCTTCAAGGCAGCAGGTGGGAAGATGAAACATGGAAAGGAGATGAAATTATAAATCTGCAGACTGAGAATGTGGGGCACGAGGACGCCCATCCAGGAAAGAAAAATCAAGACATGGAAACGTCTCGCAGTTGTCCCCCTAAGCAGCCACCGGCACCAATTTCACACAAGATCAGATCGCAGACAACGCTATGAAGTGATGTTTGAATGAAGGCCAATTTCCCGAAGAAAGACCCCTATAAGCAACAGCACTTAGACTTATATACCATATACTAAGAATTTATATACAGTTTTGGCTGCATTAACAGAGGGATAGAACCAAGATCACGTGAAGTTTTAATACCACTTTATAAGGCCTTGGTAAGACCATACATGGAATATTTGCATCCAGTTTTGGCCGCCACGATGTAAAAAAGATGTGGAGACTCTAGAAAGAGTGCAGAGAAGAGCAACAAAGATGATTAAGGGACTGGAAGATAAAACATATGAGGAATGGTTGCAGGAACTGTCTAGTTTGATGAAAAGAAGGACTAGGGGAGACATGATAGCAGTCTTCCAATATCTCAGAGGCTGCCACAAAGAAGAGGGAGTCAAACTATTCTCCAAAGCACCTGAGGGTAGAACAAGAACAAGGCCTTGAGTGATTTGAAATGTTATGGTGCATGCTGCAGTGTTTTGAAACCATCCTGCTGAACTCCTCGCTGGAGCCAATTTGACTGCCTTTCAACAGCTCAAGAAACGACTAGCACATATGTGCGAGGGGAACCTTTACCTTATATGGTTCTCAGTCTTCTGGGTTTGGAGTAGTTTATAAGCAGTGTGGATGGATGGATGGATGGATGGATGGATGGATGGATGGATGGATGGATGGATGGATTCATTTAAAAGCCCAGACAAATAGATATGGGATCTTCCTCCCCCAATTCATGCAAGATTTTTTTTTAAAAAAAAATCTCATGATTATCATTAATCTTGAAATGAAAAGGCCCTTTTTTCATCTTTCCTTTCCTGAACTTTCTAAGTAAATCTGACAACCGCTAATAGGATGGAAGAACCGTATTATTGTCGTTATTAAGTTGTAAGATTCAATTCTCAGTTGAATTACTACATGTGGAATGAAGGCAGTCTTCTGAGGCATCTGATCTACTTGATAAAACATGCATTTTCACGAGAGCAGGAATTTGATATAAAGTTTAGGGCTCCATCTAAAGCATTGATTTTAGCATTATGCAAGTGAGAATAGGCCGAGTATTTTGTAAAAGGAATCATTTTCTCATACTGAAGAAAACTGTTTTCTCTCCTTCCATGCTGCATGCAGCTAAAGCTTTTATTTCTGTATTTTTTTAAAAAAAAAATCATACCATGGTTTGCCTTTCATGGATGCCAGATCTGGAATGGTGGTTACCTGAATAGAGAAATAATAGGTCTATAAAGTAAGACCACATTTAGAATACTGCATCCAGTTTTGATCACCACATTATAAAAAAGATGTTGAGACTCTAGAAAAAGCGCAGAGAAGAGCAACCAGGATGATTAGGGGACTGGAGGCTAAAACATACGATGAACAGTTGCAGGAACTGGGCAATGGCTAGTCTAGTGAAGAGAAGGACCAGGGGAGACAGGATAGCAGTCTTCTAATACTTGAGGGGCTGCCACAGAGAGGAAGGCTGGAAATCAATATTGGGGACCAACCAATCACATAATCTTCCTTAGAAGATCATCAAGCTGATGACCCTTGCTACTTGAGATACTAAAGGTGTATGTCTCCATTCCATGACTCAATAATGCAATCCCTAGAATGCAGAAGTTAGCCACGAAAAAGACTGGCTACTGGCAAGGGAAGGTTGATTGATTGATTGATTGATTCGATTTATTTGCCGCTCTTCTCCGGAGACTCAGGGCGGCTTACAATGCGTTAAGCATTGGTTTCTAACAAGAGCTGAAGTTTTGCAGGATCAGAAAGATATCAAGTCTGCTAAGCTTCGGGTGATCCTGGATGGACACTCTAGAAAACATTTACCAATAGTTGCAAGTGTTGGACTAATCTTGATAATGGGTTTATTCCGAAGCCATGTATCTTTTTATTTTATTTTATTTTATTTTATTTTATTTTATTTTATTATTTTATTTTATTTTATTTTATTTTATTTTATTTTATTTTATTTTATTTTATTTTATTTTATTTTATTTTATTTTATTTTATTTTATTTTATTTTAATATTTAATTTTTATTTTATTTTTTATTGTTAACCTAATCTTGCATAGCTTCTTCTCCAGTAATATTATGCTACTCACCAGAGCATACAAAACATTTGCTAGACCAATTCTTGAATACAGCACATCTGTCTGGAATCGGCACTGCATATCGGACATAAATACAATCAAGAGAGTCCAGAGATATTTCACGAGAAGAGTCCCCCATTCCTCTACCCACAATAAAATACCTTATGCCACCAGACTCCAAATTTTGGGCTTAGACAACTTAGAACTACGCCAACTTTGTTCTGACCTAAGCATAGTACATAAAATTATCAGCCACAAAGTCCTTCCTGTCAATGCCTACTTCAGCTTCAACCATAACAATACCACAGCAAATAATAGATACAAACTCAAGGTAAACTGCTCCAAACTCAATTGCAGAAGATATGACTTCAGCAACAGAGTGGTCAATGCCTGGAACGCACTACCTGACTCTGTGGTTTCTTCCCCAAACCCCCAAACCTTTAACCTTAAACTGTCTACTGTTGACCTCACCCCATTCCTAAGAGGTCTGTAAGGGGCGTGCATAAGCACACTAGCGTGCCTACCGTCCCTGTCCTAATATTCCTTTTTACTTACTCTTTTCATGTATTCAAATTATGTTTATACTTTTACCTGTTATCTTATATATGCTTGACTAAATAAACAAACAAACAAACAAACAAATCTTGGAGGTGTCTGTGAATTCATTGCTCCTCAATGTGCATCACCTTGAATGGTTGAAGAATGTGGAGCATTGGTACGTGGCATGATTGAACGCTGTCATGGCTCTTTCCCGGCAATCTGGGTGAAAACCAGAGGACTGATTTCATGACCAAATATGAAGATAAATGAATCATTTTCTGTTTATTGTTTGTCAGAGTCTTATTAAGCTGTGCAAGTGAATCCTGCAACTTTATCCTTTCACTTATTGAGACAAATTAATTTCATGTTCCTAGATGGGCTCTATTATTTAATTACATTTATAGGGCTGCCCATCTAAGAAAAAGTGACTCTGGTCCATGCACAACCGTCGTTGAATAGGATAGAGGTGGGATTCAAATAATTTAACAACCGGTTCTCTGCCCTAGTGACTGGCTGGGTGGGTGTGGCCGTGGAGGGTGTGGCCAGGAAGTGTAACAGGCAGCACTTGGCCTCCTACACCCCCTTGGAAGCAAAAACAAGCTGCCGGGGGCCGTGCCGCACCCCCCATGCCTCGTTTTGGGCCTAGTAGGCCTCCCTGCACTTACCTGGGAGCTGAAACGGGGTGTGTGGGGACTCCTGGATAGGGCGGGGTGGGCAGGGGAAGGGAGGGGCCAGACAGCAATTTAACAACCGGTTCACCTCAAACCGGCCTGAACCGGCTGAATCCCATCACTGAAATAGGACCTTTAAGCAATGGCCTTTCTCTCCAGCAGGAGGAAAGGGCACCAGACTGAGCAGGCCTCACCTCACGATTTGTCTACATGTTCCCATCATTTCTGAATGGCTTCTATCACTTTGCCATGATAGATGCATTATTATTATTATTATTAAATCTAATTGTACGTGACCATCAGAGGTTGATTTAGCACCAGACAAACGGGCTACCATTCCTGGTCCATTCTGTCTCCATCCAAGGACACTTGTCGGGTTGTTTTTCATTCTTATCAGGAAGCAAACCTCTCCTTTGAGGGTGGCAGATCATCCCATCTTTCAACCAACTTTGCCGGTGGAACTGTGACCAGAGGTAATGAAAAGGTTCAGCCTACCTGCACAGAATGAGCTATGGAAGGCAGGTGCAGAAGTGACAGATTTTTAACTGGCATGATTCATTCTGTCCTGCCCCAGCTCTGGATTCCCAAGGGTTGTGACACACACCAATGGTCCTTATCAAAGTTATAACATACCAAGAATAAACAAAGTCTGGCAAAAGTTGGCAACCAGCCCTGAGGACAAGATACGATAAGACACTCACTTTTCAAAAATGCTCTTTAATAATTACACGTTGTTTCCAGCAAGAAATTACTAACTGCGTGTGACTTAAATAGGCTAAGGGAGTGGCCAATTATCCTCAAACCTCACTCTCGAGGAGACCTCCTCCTCCTCCTGAGTAGCCACTCCTGTCTTTTGGCAGCCCTGCATGCTCGAGCATTGAGGAGAAGCACCTCCACTTCGCTCTCTCCACTTGAAGGAGCCTCTGGAGGTTCTGAAGGCCCAGGCTGAGTCTCTGCCTCTGGCACCACATCCTCTTCAGCCTCTTCACTGTCTGACGCGAGTGCTGGCTGTGCAGGCTGCTGGCACGACACCACACCAACCTCCTCGACATCAGGATCAGCCATGATCTGTGCAGGCCACTGGCAGGCCACAACACATTCTTCCTCTCAAACTCTGGGGGGGAAAAATCAGATTTTTTTTCTAGACTGCCTGTATTAGTATTATTTTTGCAAATAATTGAAGGGGAGGGACATACATAATACTTCTTCCTCATATTTTCCCCACAGCAATACTGTGAGGTGGGTTGAGATGATAAAGAGTGACTGGATCAAAGTCAGCCATGTGGCTTTCATGTGGGACTAGAAATCACCATCTCCTGGTGATTGTACCAAAATCACCCATTTGATTTTTATCCCTAAGGCAGGACTAGAACTCATGTCTACTGGTTATTGGCCCAAAGCCACCCAAATGCCTTTCATGCCTAAGATGAAACTAGAATTCACAGTTTCCTAGTGATTGGCTCAAAATCACCCAGTTGGCTTTTATGCCTAATGTGGGACTAGAACTCATAATCTCCTGGTGACTGGACCAAAATCACCCAGCTGGCTTTCAACACCAATCATCAGGAGACTGAATACTAGTAATAAAGGCAGGATAAGAATCTAATTGATAAATGATGGAGGTCCCAGTCTATGTAAACCAACCGTTTTGGAGAAAAAGGCCATCTATTTCACTCTGATTGGGACAAAACCTCAACATCTCTTGATTTCCTCATTAAAATTTTGTCTCGTGGCCACGTAGAATCAGGAGTGTGGTTCTACTGGTTCAGACCGGTTCGGGTGAATCGGTATCTCTGAGGATCAGCTGGGAATGAACTGGTTAGCTACGACAATCAGGTCGGCCCACCTACCCACCCCTGTGCTTTACTTACCTTTATCTTCTCAGCTGATTGATGCGCCAGAGCAGATTGCAGTGCCTCAGCTGTGTTACTCCCAAGTGGTAACACAGAAGGTTAGTATTTATTTATTATTATTTATTTATTAGTTCAATTTATATGCCGCCCTTCTCCGGAGACTCGGGCGGCTTACAATGCGTTAAGCAATAGCCTTCATACTTTTGTATATACCTGCTTCGTAGGGCTTTCACACACACACACACACACACACACACAAAGCGGTGTTCTTTTTTATACAAAGTCATCTTATTGCCCCCACAATCAGGGTCCTCATTTTACCTACCTCGGAAGGATGGAAGACTGAGTCAACCTTGAGCCTGATGAGATTCGAATTTGCAGTAATTGCAGGCATCTGGTGCTACTTAACAGCACTTTAGTCTGCTGCGCCACCAAGGCTCTATTTGTATTGTAAAACTGTGCTGTACAATTTGCACTGTACAAACTCTATTTGTATTTGTAAAACTGTGCATGCACACGCAGCTCGTGGTCACCGATCCAGTTGTTAAACTGGTGGCATCCCATCACTGCATAGAATCAGTGGTGGGTTGCCCCCAGTTCGGTCCAGTTTGCAAGAACTGATAGTAAAACCAGCAGGAGGCCCCGTCCACCGCCGCGGATGTCATCATCGGCAATCTGCATACGCAGAAGCAAGGCGCACAAGCGAGCAAAGCAAGCTCGCATGCTCGATCCTATTGCAAATGGGTAGTAAAGGTAAATAGAACCCACCCCTGCATAGAATCCATTCTTCAATTGCTCAACTGAGCTACAAGTCCTATCTGTTCCATTCACCTTCCGAAAAGAAAAGGAAAGCTAAATTAAAAACCAGTGAAAACTGGAATACTGTACTGTACTTTAAGATCTATTCCTTACTCCCACAGAGCACCTCCTGAAATATGTTCACAAATTCAGGCCTGACCTGCAGCTTGTTAATTAGTCTTCTTCTTGATCAGAGGTGCCAACGTGCTGCTTGGGAGGTCAGCCGCTCGGTAAAAAAAAGCTAGTGGAAGAACCAGCCTATCTAATGAACTGTTTAAAATAAGTACCAATTAAAGCATTAAACAAGTTCTTCTCGGGGAACCAGCCAAACATTTCACATTGCTAGTTATTAAATTAGGAATTGTATCAGGACTACACACCAAAAAGCCATTAATGCTTTCTGCAGCTCCAAGGGCATGTTTATTGCAGATAAAAATGAGAGGGGAGGGGGGAAGTAACTTGGGAACGGCAGTGAAAGTATACTTAAAAATGGGTTTCCAGCTATTCTGCTTGGCCGTAGTAATTCATTTGATTGGCCACTGAAATTGGCCAGGAAGAAAAACAGAATTGAAATTAAGTCTTTCACTCATCTCCTTTATGTGTTATGTACCGTATTTTTCGGAGTATAAGACGCACCGGAGTATAAGACGCAGCTTAGTTTTTGGGGAGGAAAATAGGGGAAAAAAAGATCTGCCTTCCAGATATTCATCTGGCTAGCGTCCTTAGCAGTGGTGGGTTGTCCCTGGTTTGTACCGGTTCTATAGAACAGGTAGTAAAACTGGTGTGAGGCTCCACCCACCGACCCTGAGACTACTGATGATGTCAGTAGTCATCAAAATGCTACTGACATCATCAAAATGCTACTGACATCATCAAAATGCTACTGACATTATCAAAATGCTACTGCACATCATCAAAATGCTACTGCACATGTGCGTGCGTGGCCCCATTGCGAACTGGTAGTAAAGGTAAGTAGAACCCACCCCTGGTCCTTATTCTGGTCAGCCTTAGCCAGGGGTGAAATCCAGCAGGTTCTGACAGGTTCTGGAGAATTGGTAGCAGAAATTTTGAGCAGTTCGGAGAACCGGTAGCAGAAATTTTGAGAAGTTTGGAGAACCAGCAAATACCACCTCTGGGGCCATGGTGGGAATGGAGATTTTGCAGTATCTTTCCCCTGGAGTGGGGTGGGAATGGAGATTTTGCAGTATCCTTCCCCTGCCACGCCCACCAACCCATGCCCACCAAGCAACACCACGCCCACCAAGCCACACCCACAGAACCGGTAGTAAACAAATTTGGATTTCACCACTGCCTTCAGAACATTAATTTGCTGGTTTTTTATCCCCTGCTTGGGGATAGAAAACAGCTTCTAAGGCACAGCTGAGAGGAAGCAGCAGTGAGAAAAGCAGACAAAGCATGGGAGTGGGGGGGGTAGGAGGGAGGGAGATCGCTTCACTCGGCTAGCGCCTAGTTAGGGCTGAAAAAAAAGCTCTAAAGAACAGCTGAGAGTCAGAGCAAGGCATGGCGATCGCTTCACTTGCTAGTGCCTCATTAAAGCTAGCGCCTCGTTAGCCCTTATTAGGGCTGAAAAAAAGCTTCGAAAAAGCTACATTCAGAGTATAAGATGCACCCACATTTTCAGCCTCTTTTAGGGGGGAAAAAGGTGTGTCTTATACTCCAAAAAATATGGTACCTAAACTCTGATGGGCCACATCAAAATATACTTTATTCCAAAAAAGAGATATCCTTGTTTTGAGTTCACCTGTGCAAGGTTTAATTTCCAAAAGCCGGCATTATGAATTCTTACAATATTCATCATTCTCGAGGTGTGCTTTTTTTCTTTTATTTAATCCTGGCTGCCTTATTTCCATGCATTTCATACTTTTATGTATCTTCTCCAGCTGCCAAACGCCCTCAGTTCAACAGGGTAGCCTAAAGCAAAATAAACAAGGATGAAACCAACTTCTGTAGCTGTTGCGGGTTCTCAAAAAAGTTGGGGCTGCTTAAAAGAGCTCCAGAGATGGTTTGTTTACCTTCCTGTGCACCCCATTTTGGGGAGATCAACTCTGAAGCAAGGCAAGGCCCTTCTGCAGAACAGGAGCGGGAACCAAATTTGTTCACCTATTTGGAATTTCAAAAAAAGATTCCTTACTTACAGTAAGATAAAAATATAGGATTCTTTTTTCCCCCCACATCAGTAAGGATTGTGGTTTGGCCTGTTAGCCTCAGAGGAAATGAACCATATGGACAACTTTAATTAGTTTACCGTCAACTGTCTGACTAGTGACCCCCAAATAAGTAAACACTCTCGGGAGCTTTGAATTCCCAAAAGAAAGACTTTATCAGATACACCATTTTGGTACTGAAGAGTAAAAACTATCTCTGGTTTTCCCATGCAATTGCTTGCCTAGTTCAGGGATCAGCAACCTGTGGCTCTGGAGCCGCATGTGGCTCTTTCATCCCTCTGCTGCGGCTCCCTCTCTCCGGTTGGCTCCACAATTGATAGGTTAGGACAAGTAGAGAAAAAAGGATGCTGCACTAGGAGGATACTCTATGGTGGGGGAACCGGACTTCTGGTTGGCTCCAGAATTGAACAGGGGGCTCCTGGTTAGGACCTTTGTGGCTCTTTGAGTATTTAAGGTTGCCTACCCCTGGCCTAGTTAAACAATGACTTCCCTTTCTCCCCACTCCTAGATAAACACCTTGTCCAATTATGAGACGTCCTTTTGTTATGGGAACAGTCCAGCTACTTCTTTCTTTCTTTCTTTCTTTCTTTCTTTCTTTCTTTCTTTCTTTCTTTCTTTCTTTCTTTCTTTCTTTCTTTCTTTCTTTCTTTCTTTCTCTTTCTTTCTTTCTTTCTTTCTTTCTTTCTTTCTTTCTTTCTTTCTTTTCAATTTTTATTTATATATACAGACTAAACAAAACAATAAAATAGTAAAACAAACTAAACAATAAAACAGTAAAACATACAAAACATAAACATATAAACACAAATTCAAATATTTATCCAAATTATCGCAACTGTAGCCTGTAATCTTATTTCATGATTTAACTCCTCCTTATTTGGTCTTTTCCCTTCTATCTATCCTTCTGGTTTATTATTGACTTATATGTGTACTATGTTTTCCTCTTTCTGTATTTGGTAGTTCAATTTACTTCCTGACCCTTTTCCCCTTTTCTATTTTCTTGTGGCCATATGCACAAATTAAATCAAGATATAAAAAAAGATTTGGCTCAATTTGGATTCCAAAAAGGTCAAACTGAACTGGACAAAATTTTGCAAGGGACACAAGACAAACTAATTAAAAAAAATCTATAATTATCTACGAGGCTATAAATTAGAAGAAGAGGTAGTGAAAGAAAACATGATAACCAGCTACTTCTTAAGCACCTGCAGCAGTGACCTTGATGGTTTCCAGGCAGTGGTGGAATCCTCCAGGTTTAACAACCAGTTCAGTGATCACGCGATTTGCTGCGGGATTTGAGGGACATATGGGTGCAGGGGAAGAGACGTTGACTTTCTTTTGGGTGGGGAAAACCTGGAAGCTTTTAGATTCGGGTTTTCCCAGATGTGCCAATATGACATCTCTAATAAAATGGAACTTTGAGGAACTTTTTGCCTTGGAGTTTTCTTTTGTTGGGGGTGTTAATTGGAACCCTGACACCTAGTTCTTTCTAAGGCATGGAAGGTGACTTTGAGTTAGCACTCGCTCTCTCTCTCTCTCTCTCTCTCTCTCTCTCTCTCTCTCTCTCTCTCTCTCTCTCTCTCTCTCTCTCTCTCTCTCTCTCTCTCTCTCTCCTCTAGATTGGGAAATTAAAAAATGAAAACAAAACAAAAACGTCCCTCAATCCACTTTGGACCGGCAGGGTAGATGATGGTCTACAACTTCCAAGAAAGAAGCTTCAACCTGCAGTGGATTTATTTGGAAGATGCGCTTGCAAACACGCTTCCAAAATCATTCATATACACCTGTGTGTGTTTGTGTGTGTTTGCATTAAAGTTCTGCACAAATTGATTTTGATTCCCGGTGACTATATGGACTCATCTGAGTTTTCAGTTTCTTTTATTTATTACATTTATATGCCATCCAAACTTGCTGGCTTAGCTGGTTTACAACAAGCTAAAAATGACAATATAAAACATGAAAATATATTGTTGTTCATTGCGAAGTCATGTCCGACCCATCGCGATCCCATGGACAACATTCCTCCAGGCCTTCCTGTCCTCTACCATCCTCTGGAGTCCATTTAAGCTCACACCAACTGCTTCAGTGACTCTATCCAGCCACCTCATTCTCTGCCGTCCCCTTCTTCTTTTGCCCTCAATCGTTCCCAGCATTAGGCTCTTCTCCAGTGAGTCCTTCCTTCCTTCTTATTAGGTGGCCAAAGGAATTGAGTTTCCTCTTCAGGACCTGGCCTTCTAAAGAGCAGTCAGGGTTGATCTCCTCTAGGACTGACCGGTTTGATCGCCTTGCAGTCCAAGGGACTCACAGGAGTCTTCTCCAGCACCAGAGTTCAAAGGCCTCAATTCTTTGGCGCTCATCTTTTCTTGTGGTCCAACTGAAAACATATTACCATTAAAATTAGGAAAGATAGTTTAGGGAGGAGAATATACAATGGGGTGTGTTATGTCCTTATAAGGACATCCGCCTGGGATTGGCTGAAGATCCTTTCGGCGGGAGTTTTGAATCCCTGTCAGTGGGCGGTGCGTCTGCCGGAGCAAATATAAGGAGAGCTCCGGCAGCGCACAGGCAGTTCAGTTCTCATTGAATAAATGATTGTTCTTGAACTCAGCTGGTCACTCTTCTTTCCTGCGCCGATCTAACACTGGCGACGAAGGAGTAGAGAAGAATTCCGCGTGGCACGATCGCCTTTACGAGCTGAAGTCACTCGACGCGGCCTGAAGAATGGCAACGCCGCAAGCGCCGTTCGCCTCGCTGGCTCCTTTCAACCCCAGCCGGGAGAAATGGAGCTCCTATATGATCCGTTTCCGCCAATTCCTCCGGGGAAACGGCTACACCAACATCGACGACGAGAGGAAGAGGGCTCTTTTCCTCGCCAACTGCGGCACTGATGTGTTGGAGCTCGCTGTCAACCTCGTCGCACCCAGAGACATTGAAGTCATGTCCTGGGTGGATCTACAGGCTGCCCTGCAAGACCATTATGCACCAACGGGCACCCCCATTTCCAACCGCTTCACGTTCCGCCAAAGGAACCAGATGGAAGGCGAATCCCTCAAGGACTTTGTTGCGGCATTGCGACAAATCGCAGCTAACTGCGAATTTGAAAATGTCGACAATGCCTTACGAGACGGGATCGTCTTCGGAATGAGAGATGCCAACCTCCAGAAAAAGTTCCTGAGTAGGAAGCGCCTGTCCCTGAAGGACGTCCTCGAAGAGGCCACGGCTGCGGAGACCTCTGAGACCGCCGCCGCTGCGATGCGCCAGTCCCGTGGGATCCACAAGATCCACAAGCCGGCGTCGGATTCGTCCGATGACTCCGCCGCACCGACTGATTCAGAGGGAGAATCGACTGTTTTAAAAGTTTCCCGCCCATCTAGGCGGGAAATTCAAAAAGATGGCCGCCGCGCAGCTCACTGCGGCAGTTGCAAGGGACTCCATCCACGCCAGTCCTGCCGCTGGCGCGATGCAACCTGCAGACGCTGCCTCAAGAAGGGGCACATCGCCGAGGCATGCAGAGCCTCTGATCCGGTTCCGGACTCGATTAAGCCCCGCACTCTTGAAAATCGCCGCGATACCCAGAGGTCATCCAAACGGTCCTCAAACCAGCAAAACCGCGACGACCGAAATGACTCCCAGGGCGGCGCTGTACACCAAACAACCATCGGACTCACCAGCAACAACAGTGCCACAAAATTCCATGTGACTCTGTTGGCAGAAGGGTTGCCGTGCACCATGGAAGTGGACTCTGGCTCCGTCTACTCTATCATCGACTGGCACCAGATTAAGAAGCTGAAGCCGGCACTCCGCAAGCGCCACCTTCAACCCCTTAACTCCCAACTGGTGGACTTCGGCGGTAATCCCATCGGCGTCCTCGGAAGAACCAACCTCCACATCGCCTTCAAGCTATTCCAAGGCCAGCTCCCAATAACAGTCGTGGAGCACAGCCGCCCGACCCTGCTGGGCGTGGAGTGGTTCGAGCCGTTGGGGCTTTCTATTGGAGGCATCCACCAGGTTAGCTCAGGGGAACTCGACGCGCTCATCGGAGAGTTCCCAGAAGTCTTCGATGGTAAGTTAGGGACCTTTACAGGGAAACCCATTTCTTTTAATCTGGACAAGGGGGTTACCCCTATTCGGCTTAAGCCCCGCCGGGTTCCATTTGCCTTAAGGGCTAAGGTAGATGCTCAGCTAGATAAGCTGATAGCCCAAGGCATACTGGAACCCATCGATCATGCTTCATGGGAGACTCCCATTGTGACCCCCATGAAGCAGGATGGATCTGTGCGCATCTGCGCTGACTACAAAGTGACCATCAATAAAGCGTTACCGCAGAGCGCATACCCTGTGCCGGTGGTGCAACATTTGCTGCACTCTCTCGGCAAGGGCCAAATTTTTGCCAAACTGGACCTGGCCCAGGCTTACCAGCAATTGCCAGTTGATCGGGAAACGGCGGAGGCTCAGACGATTGTCACCCATAGAGGCGCGTTTAAGTGCAACCGCCTCCAGTTTGGGGTCAGTGCAGCCCCAGGCATTTTCCAATCTATGATGGAACGCCTTCTCCAAGGCGTTCCAGGGGTGGTGCCTTACTTCGACGATGTGCTGATCTCTGGTGACTCTAAGGCCCAACTCTTTGACCGCCTGAGACTCGTTTTACGACGGTTTCAGGAGAAGGGCCTGAGGGTCAGGAGGGACAAGTGCATCGTCGGGGTACAGGAAGTCGAGTTCCTGGGCTATCTCATAGATAGTTCTGGCATCCGCCCCACCAAATCAAAAGTTAAGGCTATCCATGAAGCTCCCAGCCCCAAAAACAAAGCGGAGCTTCAGGCTTTCCTTGGATTGCTTAACTTCTACGCAATTTTCCTCCAGCAGAAAGCCACAGTTGCTGAGCCGCTCCACCGCCTGCTGGCAAAGGCGGCTCCCTGGAGGTGGGGACGCGAGGAAGAATCTGCTTTTCGAGCTGTGAAGGACCTGCTGACCTCCGACAGCGTGCTCATTCAATATAATGAGACGTTGCCCATCAGACTGACCTGTGACGCTTCACCCTACGGCGTGGGCGCTGTCCTCAGCCACGAACTGCCTACCGGCTGTACAGCCCCCATTGCCTACTTTTCTAAGACTATGTCCGCTGCGGAACGCAACTATAGCCAACTGGACAAAGAGGCATTGGCTATTGTTGCAGGGGTGAAGCGCTTCCACGAATACCTCTATGGCCGGTGTTTCACCATCGTCACCGATCACAAGCCGCTGTTGGGCCTTCTTGCTGGAGACAAGCAAACACCAGCCTTCATGTCCCCACGCATGACGCGTTGGGCCATTTTCCTCGCCGGCTACTCCTACAGCCTCGTCCATCAACCCGGTAAAGCCATCGCGAACGCCGACGCCCTCAGCCGATGCCCATCCGCCGAGGCCGTGGAGGATCCCGCGCCCACGATCGAACTGCTGCACATTGACAATGACAGCAACTGTCCCGTAACGTCTGCCGACGTCGCTACGCACACGCGGGCCGACCCCATCCTCCGCAAAGTCCAGGCTTGGGTCTTAAGGGGCTGGCCGACCCAAGATGTCAGCAGCGAGTTCCTGCCGTTCAGCCGGAAGCGAGAGGAGCTGTCCACCATGCGCGGCTGTTTGTTATGGGGAGACAGGGTGCTGATTCCCGGCTCGCTACAAAAACGAACTCTGGCCGCTTTACATCGGGGGCACCCGGGCATCGTCCGGATGAAAGCTCTGGCACGGAGCTACGTCTGGTGGCCAGCCATGGACAAAGACATTGAGCAATGGGTCGCCAGGTGTACTCCGTGCCAAGAAGTAAGACCTGCACCCCCTCAATCAGACCCGACGCCCTGGGAAACCCCCAGCTCTCCCTGGTCGCGCATCCACATTGACTTTGCTGGCCCCATTCATGGGCACCATCTCCTCATCGTGGTGGATGCCTACTCCAAATGGCTGGAGGTCGTCCCCATGGCATCGACCACAACGGAAGCAACAATCAGAGCCCTCCGCCGACTGTTTGCCACCCATGGACTCCCTGACGTCTTAGTCTCGGACAACGGTCCTCAACTTACGTCCGTGCCCCTGGAGGCTTTCCTCGCAAGTCTGGGCATCCGCCATGCCCTCTCTGCCCCTTACAGACCGGCTGGAAATGGACAGGCTGAAAGGATGGTGAGGCTCACCAAGGAGTCTCTCGCCAAGATGGGACCTGGGGATTGGCAGGAGCGCATTGACACCTTCCTCCTGACACAACATATCACACCCCACTCTGCCACCCGGAAATGCCCTGCCGAACTGTTGATGGGCAGGCGACTCCGGTCACCCCTGGACAGACTGCACCCGCAATACACTTCGGAGGTTCCCGCATCTGCCAGCCGTCAACTTCGCCAATTTTCAATCGGCGACGCCGTGTTCGCTTTAAATTTCCACGGCTCGCCTAAATGGCTTAAAGCTACAGTACACAGCACAACCGGCCCCAAATCCTACCGAGTTGAGCTGGAAGACGGACAGATCGTGAGACGTCATCTCGACCAGCTCCGCAAAAGGTGGAGGGAAGTGGGTGAAAACCAGCCGGACGAGGTAGGCCTAAACCACCCCGACGAGGTAGGCCTAAACCACCCCGACGGGGTAGGCCTAAACCACCCCGACGAGGTAGGCCTAAATCACCCTGACGAGGTAGGCCTAAACCAACCCTGTGAGGTAGGCCCCGACCTCCCCGACGGAGTAGGCCAACACCACCCTGGCGAAGTAGGACGACCCCACCCAGACGAGGGAGGCCGCCAACAAACAAGAAAGACAAGCACCTTGGCGCCAAATTCAACTGCAGCTGCAAACAGCCAAGTAGACCGGGGACAACCCAGCAGGGGAAGCCAACAGCAGCCCCGCGAGGTGGTAACCCGACAACCCGGAGACGGGGACCTCCAGCCAACTCTTCAGGAGTCCCCGCAACAACCACCCGACCGCGCAGAAGACCAACCCTGCGAGGAAGGCCGCCACCACCCCAGCAGGGTAGGCCAACACCAACCCGGCATGGCCGAACAACCCAGCGTCCTGCCAACAACAAGATCACCTCCAGCCAACCAGCCGTACCAAGAGGGCTTACACCACCCCTGCAAGGTAGGCCTACGCCACCCCGACAGGGTCGACACGCCACCCGGGTCATCCACCAAACTCCCCGGGAGTAAGCCGGACTCAACCAGGGGACCCCCAGGGTTAGCCCAGCCACCTCCGCCGAACTCGCACCCAGACCCAGACCGACGCGACTCGAGCCCAGCAGGGAACCGAGGGAAACCCAGGGACCTACCGAGGCTCAGGAGTTCCGGACCGGTCCACCGCAGAGAGCCACAACGGCGATCTCGGGATCCGTGCAGGAACGAGGGAGACCAGCATCCACAGCAGGCGGAGATCCGAGACCCGGCCGGAGGTTCTGGGACTGAGCCAGCGTCCTCTACGGCCAGATCCAGCCCGGCACCGGAGCTGGAGCCCGGAGCAGAGCGGACACCTCCCGTCCATGTCGGTGCCCATCCGAACTATGAACTGCGCAGGTCTACGCGGGCACGTAGACGTCCTGTTTATCTTAGCGATTACCTCCCTGATGGACTGACTAAGAACTAGGGGGGAGGAGTGTTATGTCCTTATAAGGACATCCGCCTGGGATTGGCTGAAGATCCTTTCGGCGGGAGTTTTGAATCCCTGTCAGTGGGCGGTGCGTCTGCCGGAGCAAATATAAGGAGAGCTCCGGCAGCGCACAGGCAGTTCAGTTCTCATTGAATAAATGATTGTTCTTGAACTCAGCTGGTCACTCTTCTTTCCTGCGCCGATCTAACAGGGTGGAAGTAGAATCTTCTCTTAATCCATTAACTTCCTCCAATATGGAACACAGCCATTAGGACCCCAGGCCAAACAGCTAAGCCTGGTTTTAAGGGCCTTCCAGAAGGCCAAGAACGTAATTATATATAATTTCCTGCTATACTCACAAATATTATAGGCATCTACACAATAAACTTTTAATAACTTTGTTAACAAATTTCCAGGACAACAGAATTCTTGCACACCCTGTTACCACCTACAAGGGAGCAGATGTTTGCATACAGAACATCAATAGATGGGGTCTTGGACAATTCACCCTGGACAATTTGCCCCAGTCATCTTTCCCTGGCTGTCTTGCCTTGGCCAACTTGCTTTGGCCAACTCACCGCAGGACAACTCAACACAGGATAACTCAAGAGAGGAACAAGTGAATTGTGGTGGCCCTTGTCTTGTTTTAGGTTTGGACCTTCTCAAGTTAGAAGTCCTCAAGGCTGGGGTGAGCTCCAGTTCTGCTTGTCCCTCTCTTGAGCTGGCGGGGATGAGTTGCCCGACTGAGGATGAACCTCGCCAGCAAAATATTATCTCCATCCATCTCAATCCCTGTTGCCCACAAACTCCTGTTGGTATTATTGTTTTATTTCTTTTGCTATCACTTTATTGTCTAGACTTATTAATGCGTGTGGATGATATTAAGCTCCGGCCTTTAGCTGTCATGACAACTTCATTCATTAATTTTGTTTTCTTGGAAACAATGGAGAAGTGGGTTGTCATTGGGATTCCTAGTCTCCCAGTTTAATTTACACTTCAAGGTGTTTTTTGGGGGGAGGGGGGTTGCCTTCATAGTATAAATCAAATTCAACCCTGCTTAGCTTTTTTAGAATCAGCCAAGGTCAGTTAAGTATTGTCATCTGTTAAATAGAAAAGTGGATCACAAAGACTTCAGTTTTCTCCTGGCCAGGAGTTTCCACAATGAAGCAAATGTTTAAATGTGAAATTCTTATCTACAGATTGATTTATTCCCTTTTTACCACGCTGGAGAATTTTATCCTCTGCTTATATTACCTGGCTAGGGTATATCATAAATTTTTACATGGCAGCATCCTACCACAAATTATTGGTGTGTGTAGATCGCACAACCAGATGCATAAAATTTCCCTCGTCTGCTTGAGGCGTTGCCAAAATTGACAAAAAACGCTTCGACCCTGATTCATTGTGATTAGCGTCTTTACTACAGCCTAACCAATTAACAGTTGAGGGGTGTGCAATCTATCACAAAGCTAAGTTAAGACAAAAATGCTATGGAGGTAGGCCAACTCCTTGGTGCTCAACTGTTAGCTTTCTAATGAATTGACACAATGTTTATCTCCGAAATGGCAGAAGACATCTTGAATTAGAGATTTTGTGGGAGTCAAATTGTGGAGTTGTGCTATTCAATCTCCTCTTGCCATTAAGTATGGAGGTGGGTGGGAAATTATTCAGACTTTACTATATACTTTTCACAGACTAACAGAATAACAGAGTTGGAGGGGACTTGGGGGTCTTCTAGTCCAATCCCTTACTCAGGCAGGAAACCCTATTTCAGACAAATGGTTGTCCGATTTCTTCTTGAAAATCTCCAATGTTGGAGCACCCACAATTTCTGGAGGGAAGTTGTTCTACTGATTAATTGTTCTCACTGTCAGGAAAGTTCTCCTTAGTCCTAGATTGGCTCTCTCCTTGACTGGTTTTCATCCATTGCTTCTTGTCCTGCCTTCAGGTGCTTTGGAGAATAATTCCCAGACTGAATTCTCAGACTTCTCTGTGTCTATTCAGCCTACAAGTTTCAAAGACTATGTCAGGGTTCCAAGTAACATCCCCAACGAAAGAAATTGACACATCTGGGAAAACCCGAATCTGAAAGCTTCCAGGTTTTCCCCACCCAAAGGAAAGTTCAAATCTCTGCCCAACACACACAAGTCCATCACATGGTCCAATCAAACATCATTACAACTCGAGAAGTCTCCCAGTTCCAGCCTTCCAGGTGCAGGGCAAGGTGTCCTTGACTTCCTGAGAAAGGAATGTTATTTTGACTACATATCACCCTGGCTCAATACAATCTCCCCTCACAGTTTCCCACAGTAGTAAATGTGGCAGGTCTGAAGGCCTAATACAAAAGATGGCTTCCAGGCCTGACAGACTGCAAATCTCATTGTTACAATGGTCCAGATGGAGGAATCCTTTAAAGAGAGAGTAGCAGCTTTGTTTGAGTCTCCAGTCTTGGTTCCTGTCACTACGGACAACCTCCGATTAAAGCAGGAGGGTACAGCTTCCATTGATTTGTGGGTCACACCAGATACTATCAAGGGCTTTAGATGAGCAATATTTTGCCTATTAACCTTTCCCTCCATCCTCAATCTGCACTAACAGAATCTGAAAATGTTAGTCCCACCTAGTGGTGAAATCCAAAATTTTTTATTACCGGTTTTGTGGGCATGGCTTGGTGGGTATGGTGTGGCTTGGTAGGCGTGGCGTGGTTTGGTGAGCATGGCAGGGGAAGGATACTGCAAAATCTCCATTCCCACCCCACTCTGGGGCGAGCCAGAGGTGGTATTTGCCAGTTTTCCGAACTACTCAAAATTTCTGCTACCGGATCTCCAGAACCTGTCAGAACCTGCTAGATTTCACCCCTGGTTCCATCCAATATTAGAAGATGATTCTAGGTACCACCACATTGATGATCAGAGCTTTGCCCCCTGTGACCTAAAATGAAGCATCCCCACTCTTGCTCTACACATTAGATAGCTGGTGAATCATCAAGGCCCTATAGATCCTGTTTCCATCAGCTTCTATTGGTTGAGTCTCTTGAATCGCCTTCTCTATTAAGCAAGCATTTCTGGTAGGTCTCAAGGTAAATCTAATCTCTCCTTAAAATCGGTAGAGATTCTCGGGCATCCAGGTCATGTTTCTCCCCAGCACCTTGTCCCAAGGGTCCTCTTTTCAAAAGGCAACTGAATTTCCTTGGTTTTTCCTTGAAGACGTTTTGCTTCTCATCCAAGAAGCTTCTTCACCTCTGACTGGATGGAGAGGAATGGAAGGATTGATACTCCTTGCAGAGAGCTGGTCATTTGCATCCTTTGAGAGGGTCCTTGAAGAACTTGGAGGTTCATCTGTGTCCTCAGGGTCACCTGAGTGGTGCTCCTGGTTCCTGTAGCCTGCAATTTTTCCCTCTGGAAATGCATTCCTACTCCCACACCATTCCAAGGGCATTCATCCCAAATTGGAAAACTAAAAGTCTGTAGAGATTCTCCATCATCCAGGTCATAGTTGTCCCAAAGGAACTGAGAACGATCGCTGACCTCCGGACTTTTCGTCTTTCGCTTTGAAAACTCATCTTTTCCAACTTGCCGGTCTAGCCTGATCCTTTCTAATTTTAAATTTTTTTTAGAGCTTTTAGATTGATCTATTTTAATATCTCTTGTTTTAAATTTCTCAGCCAAATTTATATTGGCTTTTAGAATCATTTTAACTTTTATGTATTGGTTTTTATTCGGCTGTTCACCGCCCTGAGTCCATAAGGAGAAGGGCGGTATATAAGTCTAATTAATAAATAAATAATAAATAAATAAAGGTGCTTTTTTTTCAGGAGGCCACTGGACTTTCTGATTTTTTTTCTTTTGAAGGCCTCTCCTTGTGAGACAAAATGAAATTAGTCATCCAATGCTGAGCAGAAGATCTTTCAGGGTGCCCATTTAAAGCCCTCCTTGGCCAGCTAAGCTCCAGCACCCAAACTGAGTGATTTTCTAGGGGGTGGAGAAGCAGGATCCTAACCCTATCCAAAGAACCCCGTCCAACTTGAAACGGCAGCACCAACAAGCATTCCCTTACTCTTGATACCTGTTGTTCTTCGAATGCATAACGCTGTTGCTTCAACTTCTGCTAATATTGCCTTTGAGGCCTCGTGAGAATCAGTGGTGGGCAAGGGTTACCCTAATTGTTTAATACTCCTTCAAGAAATATGTTGGCGAATGCAAATCAGCTTATTGCACGTTTTAATGGTGCATCAGTGCATATTTTAAAAATTCAGCGAGGACCTCTGCTAATTTAGGAATCATGCTGTGTTCAAATGGGTCTGGTTTTGTTTTTGTGGTTTTTTAATTTGCGGGGGATTTTTTGTTTGAGGGGGAAGCTTGTTTACAACCAGTTCCAGAGACAAATAGAATATTCTTTAACACGGACATTGGGAGCTGCCTTCTCAGCAACTAGAACAGAGGTGATATTCAGCCGGTTCAGACTGGTTCCGGAAAGCCGGTAGCGGAAATCACGGGTGGGCCCATCCACCCACCCCGGCTCTATGCCGTCCTCTTTAGGCACATTTTTGGAAGGTGTGCGCACAAGCAAAACACATGAGCAGAAGGCCAGGAGCATGCACAGAAGGCACGCAGATGCACGAAGAGAGTGTGCATGCGTAGGGTGAACCTGTGGTGGTTAGCACATGTGAAACCCACCACTGAACTGAAAACATATGATCCTCCATCTAACTCTTTTCTAAAAAACACAAATCAACATTTCCAATAGGGTAGGCCAAGGGTCTGCAACCTTAAATACTCAAAGAGCCATTTGGACCCATTTCCCCACAGAAAAGAAAACACCGGGAGCCCCAAAGCCTGGGTGGGCGTGGCCATCTCGATACCACTCACTTCCACCAGTCACATGACCAACCCCTGCCATGCCTACCCAGCTGGTCATTAGGGCAGAGAACCAGTTGTTAAAAAACACCGGGAACCACAACATCCTTTTGACATATCTCTCTCTCCCCTCCCTCCCTCCTTCTCTCTCTCTCCCCCCTCCCTCCCTCTCTCTATTTATTTATTTATTTATTGGTTCAATTTATATGCCGCCCTTCTCCAGAGACTCAGGGCGCCTTACAGTATGTTAAGCAATAGCCTTCACACTTTTTGAATATACCTGCTTAGTAGGGCTTTTGCACCCCCCTAAGCGGTGTTCTTTTTTTATACAAAGTCAGCTTATTGCCCCCCACAATCGAGGCCCTCATTTTACCTACCTCGGAAGGATGGAAGGCTGAGTCAACTTGAGGCTGGTGAGATTCGAACTTGCAGTAATTGCAGGCAGCTGGTGTCACTTAACAGCACTTTAGTCTGCTGCGCCACCAAGACTCTAGGGGGGTTGACTAGTTCTCCAAAGCACTTGAGGGCAGGATGGCAAGCAAAAGGGGGAAGCTCGTTAAAGAGAGATCCAACTTGGAATTAAAGAGCAATTGACCAACAGTGAGAATAATTAATCAATGGAACAGCTTGCCTCAGAGGTGGGATTCAAAATTTTTTACTACTGGTTCTGTGGGTATGGCTTGGTGGGCATGGCAGGGGAAGGATACTGTAAAATCTCCATTCCCACCCCACTCCAGGGGAAGGATACTGTAAAATCTCCATTCCCTCCCCACTCCAGGGGAAGGTTACTGCAAAATCCCCATTTCCTCCCGATCAGCTGGAAATTCGGAGGCAGAGAATAGATGGGGGAAGAGCCAGTCAGAATTTTTAGTACCGGTTCTCCGAACTACTCAAAATTTCCGCTACCAGTTCGTCAGAACTGGTCAGAACCTGCTGAAACCCACCTCTGGCTTGGCTACTGGAATTGTGGCTTCTCCATTGCTGGAGGTTTTTAAGAATAGACTGAACAACCATTGTCCTGAATGGTATAAGATCACCTGCCTTGAGTAAAGGGTTGGACTAGAAGATCTCCAAGGTCCCTTCCAGCCCTGTGATCTTATCCTAGGAATTTTATTTCTACCACCTTCTGCTCTTAGCCAAAGCGGTCTTTGAACAGGGCAGGCCTTTCTATATTGCTATCCTTCCATTCCTCATTTCACTTCTTCTTCTCCCCTCCCCCCCCCCACTTTTGAGCAACTAAATTGTTTCCTTAGCTCGGGACAACGGCGATATTAAAATAAGGAGCTTGACACAAAACTGTTGAGATGTTCTATTGTCCTATTTGTGGAGCTTTCATCCATCTGGGGATCGATTATTAGGTTCATATATTTCCACTCTTTAGCTCCCGATGTTTATTTGCATAAAAACTAATAAATATGTATTCATATGTTGGAGAGGGGTGGGAGTAATTGCAGATGAATTGAGCAAGCCTTTCCCCTCTCCTTTGCTGACGCGCTATTTCTGAAATTATGGGCTGCGTGAATCTTAGCGAAGCAGAATGCTTAGCTCGGTCCTTTTATTACCGCTGGAATTGATTATTGTCATTCTTGGTTCTTTGTATTGCTCGATAATTCACCCACGATGTTCCAAAAACGGAATGGTGAGACCGGTGGCAATGTCTATGGAGATTCTCAGTCATCCGGATCAGGGATGGGCTGCTGGGGGTTCGAGAGAACCTCTAGCTAAGATTCTGTGCAGTTCGGAGAAACCCCAAATCCCACTGCTGGCTGGCTCCGTCCACTCCACCCTGCCCCTCCCCATGCAGGTAAGTGCAGGGTGCCCATAGAGGCTCAGGGAGGGTGAAAAACAGGCCTACCAGAAGTTCGGGAAGGCCAGAAACGGGCCTCCAGAGGGCCTCCAAAGCCTGGGGAGGGCATTTTCGCCTTGCTAGAGGCTCGAGGAAAGCCTCCAGAGCCCAGGGAGGGCAAAAATGCCTTCCCCTCCCCCCATGGTGCAGGAGGCTGACTATGCCACACCCACCATGGCCACACCCACCCAGGAACCAGGCAGAGAACCCCTTGCTAAATTTTTTGAAGCTCACCCCTGCATGCAGGTCATGGTTGTCCCAAAGCTGCTTTTCCAAAAGGCAACTGAACTTTCTTGGTTTTCCCTTGAAGACGTTTTGCTTCTCATCCAAGAAGCTTCTTCCGCTCTGATGGGACAGTGGGGAAATGGAAGGATTTATATCCCTTGCAGACAGATGGCCATTTGCATCCTTTTAGAAGGTCCTGGTTCCTGTGGTCTGCAACCAAGAAAGTCCAGTTGCCTTTTGAAAAAAGAACCTTTGGGGCTGGTGGAAATGTTGGAAATAGGAGGACCTTTTCTCCATCATTTTTCCAGAGTTATCAATCCATGGGTATCAGAGCCGTGGTGGTGCAATGGTCAAAATGCAGTACTGCAGGCTACTTCTACAGTACTTGCCGGCTGTCTGCAATTTGGCAGTTCGATCCTGAGTCAAGGTTGACTCAGCCTTCCATCCTTTTAAGGTGGGTAAAATGAGGACCCAGATTGTTGGGGACAAGAGGCTGACTCTGTAAACTGCTTAGAGAGGGCTATAAAAGCGGTGTGAAGTCTAAGTGCTATTGCTATTGCTATTGCTTTGCTCTTCCTTCCTTCCTTCCTTCCTTCCTTCCTTCCTTCCTTCCTTCCTTCCTTCCTTCCTTCCTTCCTTCCTCCCTCCCTCCCTCCCTCCCTCCCTCCCTCTCTCCCTCCATCCATCCATCCATGGTGCACAATGGTCAGAATGCAGTATTGCAGACTAAGTCTGCCCACAGCCTGGAGTTCAATCTTGACTGGCTCCAGGTTGACTCAGCCTTTCAAGGTTGGTAAAACAAGAATCCAAATTGTTGGGGGGCAAGAGGCTGACTCTGTAAACCACTTAGAGAGGGCTGTAAAAGCACTGTGAAGTCTAAGTGCTATTGCTATCTTCCTTCCTTCCTTCCTTCCTTCCTTCCTTCCTTCCTTCCTTCCTTCCTTCCTTCCTTCCTTCCTTCCTTCCTTCCTTCCCTCCCTCCCCCCTCCCTCCCTCCCTCCCTCCCTCCCTCCCTCCCCTCCATCCATCTATGGTGTATAATGGTTAGAATGCATTATTGCAGACTAAGTCTGCCCACAGCCCACAGTTCAATCTTGACCGGCTCCAGGTTGACTCAGCCCTTCAAGGTTGATAAAACGAGAACCCAAATTGTTGAGGTTCAAGAGGCTGACTCTGTGCTATTGCTATTTGCAATTGATTTTAAGCGGGATTTCCTCCCCACCCCCACCCCCTTGTATCAATCCTGTTTGGATGTTCACGTCTGCCTATTTAACTCAGCTGGCAATACTATCATAGGAAAGCCTGCCATTTATTAGAAAATGACTTCTTTTTCTGAAGTTGCTTTTTTAGCACCCTGGGTGGGCAAATCTCCAGCAACCCAAAACGTGGTCAAGTAATAGGTTAGATCTGTAATAGCTCGTTGGGTCATTTCCTCCTTTAAGCAGGATAAATGGCTTCAAGAATGCTATTAATGGGTGCAGGAATAAGCTGTGTGGAGTTCATACATCATATTAAACCATAGCTTAACAAGTTCTTGCTGAAGAGGCTACAATGTCTTGAGCTCAAGAAATTTACTTAACCAGACAAAGGAGGTGATGGGTTGGGCAACATGCATATCATAGGGCTAGAAGGAGCTTTAAAGATCTTCTACCCAACCCCCTACTCAAGACATGGTTGTCCAATCATTTCTTGAAAAACTGGTGTTTGTAATATGTAATTGCCAGGGTCAAAAATTAGCAGGGGCGAGGAGGAGGGAACCCTTTTCATTATGTTACCAATCCTGTGTATGAGCTGCCTTGGCTGCTAGTTGGGTTCTGGGTGCAACCAATCCAAAGTGCTTTAAAGCTGTTCATAGGATAGGTCAGTGACAGCTAACCTTTTTGCCATTGTGTGCCAAAAGTGGGGGCAGGGCGGGGTCATGCGCACACATGCCCACACGCATAATTCAATGCCCCCCGTGCTCCGCCTGCTTTTGGCACGCAATGGCAAAAAGGTTACCAGTGGGCCCATTAGGCCCATTTTTTTGCCCTCCCCAGGCTCCAAAGGCTTTCTTGGGGCCTGGAGAGGGCGAAAACAACCCTCCCTGCCTCCCCCGGAGGCCCTCTGGAGACCGGAAATGGCCTGTTTCCTGACTTCCGGTGGGCCGGAAGGCCTGAAAATCAGCTGACTGGCGCAGCTAGGGCAGTGCTCGCGTGCCCACATATATGGCTCCATGTGCTATAGGTTCACCATCACGGGCATAGGTGCTGGTTACCTGAAGGACCCATTGTTTCTGCTCAGGTGGTACATTCCAGTAGGACAGATTACACTTTTTTTTAAAAGCTCAGTTTAAAGGCAAATTTGGATTTGAAGTCCAAATGCATATTGAATTATGTGGGGACACTCCCACTGTATCTGTCTACAGGTGCCTCTTTTCCAAAAATTGCACAGATGACCTGTCAAGAAAAGAAACGTTTGATTTAAGGAGTTGCAGAGAGGTGCTAGGGAAACCCTTCCTCAGCACTGCAAAGCAGGTTTTGCCTTCGAAACTTGAAATGCTCCACAGCATTACTACATAAGTAGAATTAAACTTTACATTCCATAATTGCCAAGGACTTCAGTCCTCACCCGTGAATATGCCCAGACTTAAACCATCACATTAAAAGGATGGATGGATGGATGGATGGATGGATGGATGGATGATGGAAGAGTTTGAGATAAATAGATAGATAGATAGATAGATAGATAGATAGATAGATAGATAGATAGATAGATGATAGATAGATAGATAGATAGATAGATAGATAGATAGATAGATAGATAGATAATAAATTTAGATAGATGATAGATATGGGAGGGAGAGGGGAAAGAAAGGGAGATGATAGATAGATAGATAATAGATAGATAGATGATAGATAGATAGATAGATAGATAGACAGACAGACAGACAGACAGACAGACAGACAGAGATAGATAGATAGATAGATAGATAGATAGATAGATAGATAGATAATAGATAGATAGATAGATAGATAGATAGATAGATAGATGATAGATAGATAATAGATAGATAGATAGATAATAGATAGATAGATAGATAGATAGATAGATAGATAGATAGATAGATAGATAGATAGATAGATAATAGATAGATAGATAGATAGATAGATAGATAGATAGATAGATAGATAGATAGATAGATAGAGATAGATATAGATAGATAGATAGATAGATAGATAGATGATAGATAGATAGATAGATAGATAGATAGATAGATAGATAGATAGATAGATAGATAGATAGATAATAAATTTAGATAGATGATAGATATGGGAGGGAGAGGGGAAAGAAAGGGAGATGATAGATAGATAGATAGATAGATAGATAGATAGATAGATAGATAGATGGATGGATGGATGGATGGATGGATGGATGGATGGATGGATGGATGGATGGATGGATGGATGGATGGATGGATGGAGAGAGAGAGGCAGGCAGGCAGGCAGGCAGGCAGGCAGACATAATGTAAAATAATCCTGTAGATCTTTAAGGTTGTGACACTGGTTCTTTGGAATTCCTCTTCATTAGAAGCCCACTAAGATGTCAATTGAAGACCCCTTTATCTCAGCCTTAACGGATCTCATCCAGTTGCTGCCTCAAACCAAGGATGAATTGAACTTTTGAATTCTGCCCACAAAGAATTCTGCTTGGTCATATAACCTGGTCACTTTTGGGGGGGGGGGGACAGAATCTATCCCTTGACTTCTCCCCATTTTTCTTTTCTTTTTTAATGTACTGTGAGTCTCGCAAAGTTTCCTTGCCCTCCCATGAAGTTGCAGAGTCCAGGAAGAGAGCCGTCTTATAAAACATCAGCTCCTACAGCTGGCTTTTGAGATTCCATGATGAATGAGGTGTGAATACTTATGAGTCTCTATGATAGATGTAAAGAGCTGATTAAACCATATTTGGTCTGCCATGTTAAATAATTGAGCAATTCTCCCAGCACAGTATATGAGCAGACTTGTGGGGTCTATAAATCAAGGTGAAGCAAATAAATAAAACTCAAGAGGAATGGTTATAATAATAGCGCTATTTACAATGTCCCTATTTTGAATCTCCTACCTACATAAGGGTAGGACTAGCAAAGATTTAGCGAGTTGCAAATGACACCAAATGGAACTAGTGATTCAGCCATGGACTTCATGGATTTCCATGGCATGGAGATAGCGTTTGGTCCCTGTTATTGCTGCCCAGCATTCAGTACCATACATTGCAGCAGTGTGGATGGTTGTTTTATAAATCTTAGATTTAAGCCGGGTTGGCATTCGTCTGTCATATAACACACCGGTGAGTTCTTGCCAATGCATCCAGGATGCATTCTTAACCTTCTCACCTCCACACCCATATTTTAAGCGATTCCTAAATATTTATCAGAGTTGGATCCAGTCAGATCTTTGGTACCTAAATAAGGAAGAGTTTGGTCTAACTCCCAAATTTATTTAAACATTTAATAAATAAGGTACAGAAGGACCTTGATAGACTCAAACATTGGGTGCTGTCTAATAAAATGAAATTCCATGGTGAAAAAAATAAGATTCTACATTTAGGCATGAAAAACAAAATACAGAGGTACCGTATAGGTGGTACCTCACTCACTAGTAGTAACTGTGAGAGGGATCTTGGAGTCCTAGTGGACAACCATTTAAACAAGAGCCAGCTGTGAGCAGCAGCTGCCAAAAAAGCCAACACAGTTCTACGCTGCATAAACAGAGGGAGAGAATCAAGATCACATGAAGTGTTAATACCACTTTATAAGGCCTTGGTGAGGCCACACTTGGAATATTTGCATCCAGTTTTGGTCTCCATGATGTAAAACAGATGTTGAGACTCTAGAAAGAGTGTAGAGAAGAGCAAGAAAGATGATTAGGGGACTGGAGGCTAAAACATGAAGAACGGTTGCAGGAACTGGGTATGTCTAGTTTAATGAAAAGAAGGACTAGGGGAGACATGATAGCAGTCTTCCAGTATCTCAGGGGTTGCCACAAAGAAGAGGAAGTCAAGCTATTCTCCAGAGCACCTGAGGGCAGGACAAGAAGCAATGGATGGAAACTAATCAAGGAGAGAAGCAACTTAGATCTAAGGAGAAATTTCCCGACAGTGAGAATAATTAAACAGTGGAACAACTTGCCTCCAGAAGTTGTGAATGCTCCAACACTGGAAGTTTTAAAGATGATGTTGGATAACCATTTGTCGGAAGTGGTGTAGGGTTTCCTGCCTAAGAAGAGGGTTGGACTAGAAGACCTCCAAGTGTCCCTTCCAACTTAGTTTTTCTATTATCTGTCCTTTCCTTTGGATGACTTGCTTGGCTCATGTTTGGGAACAGGAATGGGGAGGTGATGAAGAAGAATTTAGCTCTCGTCTTGAGAAGGAAACGGAAATACTTAGTAAAATGGTTGTTCAGCCCTGGCGAAACTAGAAAGCACAAAGAAGAGATGAAGTTAAGAGGTGGACAAGGAATGGCTCGGACCCATTTTCACGATTCTGTTACTACCGTGTTTTACATTTGTTCCTTTTTTCCATTTCGAGATTCTTTCCCAATAAACCCTCGCAGGTGGTCTCAGCGTGCTGTGTGTGGCTGTGATGAATTTAGAAGGGAGCGTATTATGGGATGCACTGACAGTTCTGACCCAACGAAAGTGATTTTTCGGTATACACGGAGTGCGATATTGCAGCGTGGAGGGAGAGGAGCAAATTCCAGTAGCAATTCCTTTTCTCCATGACTAGGTAATTTCACACACATCAGCTCAATAATAATAAAAAAAAGAATCAACCGAGAGGGCTATTCCATTCATTTATGAAGCCTTGTAGGGCCGCAGATTCACTCAGCTGTAAACAAGGAACGAGACAATTGGAATATCTGCAGTGACAGGGACTTCTTAATCCTTCGCAGGCTCATTTTCGGCCCCCGACAGTATCATATTCAAGAAACAGAATTGGCTTATTTGTCGGGAATTTGGTCAAGTTCAAATGTTCTGCAGAATCACTTTGTTTTTTTCTTTAAATTGCTTCTCTTGTTTATTTATATTTTTTATTATTATATAAAATAAAAAACAGAGAAGGAAAAAATAGGAAATTAAGGGAGGGAAAGAGAGCGGGGAAAAGGGGGTGTGAAATACATGGAGAAAGAGAAAAATAAGATTGACTTCCAACTCTTCTTAGCACAATACAAGATGAACACATGCCAATTTCACCTTTTTTGCTTTTACACATTCATATATAAATTATTAGCCATTCCTATAACACCAAAAAAAGGGACTCAGTGGCTCAGAGGCTAAGACGCTGAGCTTGTTGATCGAAAGGTTGGCAGTTCAGCGGTTCGAATCCCTAGTGCCACATAACGGGGTGAGCTCCCGTTACTCGTCCCAGCTTCTGCCAACCTAGCAGTTTGAAAGCATGTAAAAAATGCAAGTATAAAAATAGGGACCCCCTTGGGTGGGAAGGTAACAGAGCTCCATGCACCTTTGGCGTTGAGTCATGCTGGCCACATGACCACGGAGACGTCTTCTGACAGCGCTGGCTTTTCAGCTTATAAACGGAGATGAACACTGCCCCCTAGAGTAGGGAACGACTAGCAAATATGTGCTAGGGGGAAACCTTTAGCTTTACCTTTATAATGCCAAATCTTTCTAATCAACAAAACTAAAGTCAAAGTTTCATTTTTTTTTGTCTTCACAAGCACAAATTCCAGAAGTGATATCCAAATGAAAACTAATTTTCCTCTTTAATAAAATAATCAATTTAACCATTCCTGCTTTATCTTCCTTGCTAAGGAAATAATGTGTTATTTCTATTTGCATCTAGTAATCTTTGTGAACTGTCACCATTTTTCTTTACAACATTCATTGCATTCTTTCAAATTCTTTGACCTTACTGGGGAAAAAAAGGGGGAGGAGCCTTATTTTTCACCCATTTTTTTTCCTTCAAAGTACTAAACATTTTTTTTTAAAAAAAGAAAAAAACCACTTTTGTCTTTTCTTCCTTTAAATCAAAACTTTCTAATGGGTCTTTTTCTCTGAATCTCTTAACAACAGAAATTTGGGGACCACCTGTATAATATCTCCCAGAAACTGATCTTTCTGTGTTATAGATAAACTAAATGAATGAACACTGTAAAAATGATGTGGAGACTCTAGAAAGAGTGCAGAGAAGAGCAAGCAGGATGATTAGGGGACTGGAGGCTAAAACATACGATGAATATTTGCAGAAACTGGGTGTGGCTAGTCGAGTGAAGAAAAGAACCAGGGGAGATAGAATAGCATCTTCCAATATTTAAGGGGCACAAAGAGGAGGGGGTCAAGCTATTTTCCAAAGCACCCGAAGGCCAGACCAGGAATAACAGATGGAAACTGATCAAGGAGAGATTCAACCGGGAAATAAGGAGGAATTTCCTGACAGGGAGAACAATCAACCGATGGAACAGAAGTTGCCTTCAGAAGTTCTGGGAGCTTCATCCCTGGAAGCTTTCAAGAAGAGAATGGACTGCCATTTGTTTTTTCTACAACCTCTTTGGTCAAAAAATGCTTTTAAAAGTAAAACAAAAAAGCCTCTGATAATCGTGCGGCTCAGCTGGGATCATCAAAGGCTTTTAAAAGGAAAAAAAACCCTTTTTTTATTTTAAATGCCTCTGACGATCCCAGCTGAGTTGCCTGATCGGCAGAGGTTTTTTAAAAAAAGCCTCTGCCGATCAGGCAACTCAGCTGGGATCGTCAGAGCCTTTTGAAAGCATTTTTTTTTACAACCTCTTCACCGAGGTTGTAGAAAAAATGCTTTTAAAAGTAAAAAAAAAGCCTCTGATAATCGTGCGACTCAGCTGGGATCATCAAAGGCTTTTAAAAGGAAAAAAACCCCCTTTTTTATTTTAAATGCCTCTGACGATGAGGCAACTCAGCTGGGATCGTCAGAGCCTTTTGAAAGCATTTTTTTTTACAACCTCTTCACCGAGGTTGTAGAAAAAATGCTTTTAAAAGTAAAAAAAAAAATGGCCGCACCCACCCAATCACATTACCCCCACCGCCACCAAGCCACGCCCACAGAACCGGTAGTAACAAATTTTAGATTTCACCACTGGTTTAGAGGAGTTCATGTATCGGACATCTTCAGGAAGGTTTGGCAAATCTTGAAGGCAATGTCCTTCTGGCTGCCATTTTTTCTAGACCCATGATGGCAAATCAATGGCATGCATGCCCAAAGTGGCACATAGAGCCATGTCACCTGGCACATGAGGCATCGCCCAGTCCCCTTCTGGGTTTTTGACACACATGCACTCTCAGTGATCAACTGGCCTTCGTGCATGTGGCAATGCCGGAAACTGGAAGAGGAACAGGCTGTTTTCCTGTGTGATCAGAAGCGCCAGTCAGCTGACCTTTAAGACTAGCTGGCTGGCGCACACAGGAAGCCGGAAGTTGATTTTTGGGCATGTACACACACCCTGGGCATCTTCTCTTCTGTGGCGCACCCCAGATGAGCGTGCGCAGTTCGCCATCACTGTTCTAGACTGTTGTGTCGGAGGAAACAGTTGTGACAAATGCAGACCACAAGTGATGTGCAAAGCTTCTGGAGGATATTTGTTAATTTCAAATGGAGCTAGGAAGGACCATTTGCAATGAGAACAAGGAGCATTAAGGCACCTGGAACCCCAGCAAGGAGCTTTTATGGCTCCCTTCTTTTATTTTCCTTTATGTACACTGAGAGCATATGCACCAAGATAAATTCCTTGTGTGTCCAATCACACTTGGCCAATAAAGAATTCTATTCTATTCTATTCTATTCTATTCTATTCTATTCTATTCTATTCTATTCTATTCTATTCTATTCTATTCTATTCTATTCTATTCTACTCTACTCTACTCTACTCTACTCTACTCTACTCTACTCTACTCTACTCTACTCTACTCTACTCTACATTCCAATATTCTATTCTATTCTATTCTATTCTATTCTATTCTATTCTATTCTATTCTATTCTATTCTATTCTATTCTATTCTATTCTATTCTAATCTAATTCTATTCCACTCCACTCCACTCCACTCCACTCCACTCCACTCCACTCCACTCCACTCCACTCCATCTTCTCTTCTCTTCTCTTCTCTTCTCTTCTCTTCTCTTCTCTTCTCTTCTCTTCTCTTCTCTTCTCTTCTCTTCTCTTCTCTTCTCTTCTCTTCTCCTCTCCTCTCCTCTCCTCTCCTCTCCTCTCCTCTCCTCTCCCCTCTCCCCTCTCCCCTCTCCCCTCTCCCCTCTCCCCTCTCCCCTCCCCTCCCCTCCCTTCTTCTATTCTTTTCTATTCTATTCTATTCTATTCTATTCTATTCTATTCTATTCTATTCTATTCTATCCTATCCTATCCTATCCTATCCTATCCTATCCTATCCTATCCTATCCTATCCTATCCTATCCTATCCTACCCTATCCTTCATTCTAATATTTATTCTATTCTATTCTATTCTATTCTATTCTATTCTATTCTATTCTATTCTATTCTATTCTATTCTATTCTATTCTATTCTATTCTATTCTATTCTATTCTATTCTATTCTATTCTATCGAAACAATGGCGTCTAACTTCTTCATTTGTTATCTTAGTTTCCCAAGCTGGGAAGTGCATTCTCGGGGATAAATTGCACAAGCTACTAATGATTGGTTTGGGGGAAATGATGAACAGAGGCAGCAACAAGCAAATTTAGAGGCATGAAAAGATTAGAGATTGTTCGGTTTATTCTTAACAAGGTCTAAGGGGAACTAAACCGGTACAATTTATATACTCTAAAGCAGGAGAGGAAAAGGCAGCCTACGCCAGCTTGGGATAGGTTTTGGAGCTTCTACTCTGTGCATTCCTCAAATGCCACTATAACTAAATATAAACAGATCATTATAAATAAGCACAAACGAAGTACAAAAAAAAATAAAAAGATAAAAGATAAAAGAAGGAAGCCCGGTTGAAAATATTTGCACACTAAAGGGACTAAGAGACCAGGCAGCATTCTGGCTGAAGAGGTGTAAAAACCGTTTTGATCGTTTTACTTGTTCATTCGATGCTTCGCCGTTTTCTTGGCTTTCTTGCCGATTAGTGCTACAGATTTGGGACGGTTACAGATGGATCCCATAAAATGACAAACACCGCTCCAATGTGACATTTGGAAAGGGAATCCAGATCCTCGCTGTACATCAAACGGATATTATCTTTGAGTATATCTCTAATAACCAAGAAATGGGATAGATTAATCTGGAGCTGGAATTCATCTTGCAGCTGTATGTGGAGCTTAATTACCCAAGAGCTTGCATAGTTAAACAACTGCTTCTCCTTCCCCCACCCACAATCCGTCAAGGTAGGGGAAATACCATCTCTGTCAGATGGTAGAAGGCAGCTGTTGAGTCGTCCTGCTGTTGTGGCCCCGTCCTCTGAGCCTATCCCATTGGAGGAAGGAAGCTCTGAGCAGGAGGAAGAGGAGCCAGCCAGATCTCCCAGCCCCCCCCCCTCTGGCACCGTCTCAGGTGCCAGCTGAAAGAGAGCCAAGTAGTGGGGAAACAGGTGTCTCAGATGAGAGTGAGGGAGAGACATCATTCCTGGACGCACGGCAAAGAAGGCAAGATAAGCGCTTACAGCAGCTGAGGAAACGTATGAGGGAATAGACCTGAGTCACTGGACTTGAGTCACAGGATCAATGAGTCACTGGACCACACCTAGAGCCTATATAAGACAGGAGGGTGGTTCATGATCTCTGTGATGAACAAATACTCAATCGGGTAGTCATTGGAGCTACAAGATGAAGCTGATCAGAGACTTTGCTGAATATTTGTTGTGATTTTCTTTCTGTGTACTATTAAAACACTTGGCAGACGGTGTGCATATTGCTGCCAAGTTAGAGATAAGAATTGGGGGGTGTGCCAAGTGCTTCTTTAACCTTCGACTGGCTGTGTTTTTGAGGGTATCTGTAGAGGGGGACAGATCACCTGCAGAGGTGATGGGAAGATGGGCTCTGTGCTACTAGCTTCACGCCGTCATCCCAATCAGGTAGATCGAACTACGAAACCTGTGAAAAAGGGTAGACCTATGGCCTTTGACTTGTGGCGCTGGAAGTGAGTATTATGTATCCCATGGACTGCAAAAACAAAAGCCCCAAAACCCAAAGAAGTCCTAGACCAGTGATGGTGAACCTTTTTGGCACCGAGTGCCCAAACTGGAATGTGCATGCATGCACATGTGTGTGCATGCACTGGAACACTGGAAACCCAAAGATCAGCTGGCTGGCAGATGCATGCCTGTTTTTTAGCCATTTTGGGGGGGCATTTTCAGGCTGTTTTTCGGTCATTTTCAGGCTGAATGCTTTCAGAAGCAATGGGTGGAAACTAATCAAGAAGAGAAGCAACTTTGAACTAAGGAGAAATTTCCCGACAGTTAGAACAATGAATCAGTGGAACAACTTGCCTGCAGGAGTTGTGAATGCTCCAACACTGGAAGTTTTTAAGAAGAGGTTGGATAACCATTTGGCTGAAGTGGTGTAGGGTTTTCTGCCTAAGCAGGGGGTTGGACTAGAAGACCTCCAAGGTCCCTTCCAACTCTGTCATTCTATTCTATTCTAGATTTTTCTGGGAAGACACCTTTAACGATGGCTGCAGAAAATGGGCGAAAACACATAAAACCTCCTGTTGCCAACTGAAGCAAGATGTCTTGGGTTTTTCAGGCTGTTCTCATTAGCAGATTTATTGCAATGGATGGGATGGTGCAACTCAACTCAACTATTTCTCACTTAGAAATCAGTCTATCCTGGGTACATTAGAACCAGCCTTTCTGATTTAATTCCTACGGTCCAGTGAAGAAACAGGTCTCTTAAGTGTTAATGGGAAGCTCGCAATAGGCTGTTTATGTAATAGTCTCCCAAATCTTTATCAGTTTGGGAATTAACTCTTACAGTCATGAAGTCGCTTGGGGTGACATGAGTTCCACAGGTTATTTACCCTTGCATTTCTCCAAAATAGACTATCAAAATTGCTTTTCTGCCCTCCGTCTTTTTAGAGTGACTGGGACTAATGGCTTAGAGCCTTTGGACATCTGAGGGCTTAAGAGGCAAAATGACGGCCTTAAGGCTTACAGATTCATATAGCATCTTTCTCAACCCTTAAACTCCAGAATTTACTCAGTTATTTATTCATTTACCTGATTTTTATACACCTTTGTTATTTTACAAGTAACTCAAGAGAGCAAAAATGCCTAACATTCCTTCTTTCTCCTCTTTTCCTTTACAACAATCACCCTGTGAGGTGGGTTGGTCTGAGGGAGAGGGGCTGGCCCAAAGTCACTCAGCCAGTTTTAGGGCATAAGACAGAACTAGAACTCTCGGACTCCTGGTGATTGGCCCAAAGTCACCCAGCTCAATTTCCTGCCAAAAGCAGAACTAAAATTCACTGGCTCCTGATGAATGGTTGAAAGTCACCTAGCGAGCTTTTGGGTCTAATGCAGGACTAGAACTCCCAGTCTCCTGATGATTGATCCAAAGTCACCCAGCTGAATTTCCTGCCAAAGGTGGGACTAAAATTCACTGCCTCCTGATGAATGGCCTAAAGTCACCCAGCCAGCTTTCATGCCTAAGGCAGGACTAGAACTCCCAGTCTCCTCGTGATGGACCCAAAGTCACCCAGCTGGATTTCCTGCCAAAAAGCGGGACTAAAATTCACTGTCTCCTGGTGATTGGCCCAAAGTCACCTAGCCAGTTTCTGGGCCTAAGGCAGGACTAGAACTCCCAGTCTCCTGGTTTTTAACCCAACACCTTAACCACTACAGCGAACTGGCTCTCCTATCTCTCATGGTTTAGTTTAGTTTAGTTTATTAAATTTATATACCGCCCTTCTCCTGACGGACTCAGGGCGGTGAACAGCCAAACATTAAAACATTAAAATACAAGCAATATAAAAGTTAAAAAAAAATCTAAAAATGTAATTAAATCAAATTTTGGCTTCCCCAAATTTAAAATCCCTCCTAAAATTCACCCATTAAAATCTACGTTAAGCCAGCCCGGCTTCCTGGAATAGAAAAGTCTTTAATGCCTTGCGGAAAGTGCGGAGGTCTGGGATTAATCGAATCCCTGGGGGTAACTCGTTCCAGAGGGCGGGAGCCCCCACAGAGAAGGCTCTCCCCCTGGGGGTCGCCAGTCGACATTGCCTGACCGACGGCACCCTGAGGAGGCCCTCTCTATGAGAGCGTATTGGCCGGTGGGAGGTTATCGGTGGCAGAAGGTGGTCTCGTAAGTACCCGGGCCCTAAGCCATGGAGCGCTTTAAAGATGAGAACCAAGACCTTGAAGTGCACCCGGAAGACCACTGGGAGCCAGTGCAGCTCGCGCAGGAGAGGTGTCACATGGGAGCGCCAAGTCGCCCCCATAATCACCCGCGCGGCCGCATTCTGGACCAGTTGGAACCTCCGGGTGGTCCTCAAGGGGAGCCCCATGTAGAGAGCATTACAGGTTGATCCCTGGCTCTGCCCCCTTTTGAGAGGGGACTCGTAACAAGCCACAGCAAGCTCGACATAACCTTCCGAATTGTGTATACAGTGAAAGCCTTCTCATTTGTGTCAGGAGGACGCAGAGAGATAGAAACAATACTGAGCTACGCAAAATCCCGCTCAGATACAGAACAGACTTCTACGGAGCTAGAGAAGGAGCGGGCCAACCTTTTTCCCTCCTCAGTAGGAGACAACTAACTGCTGAGAGCGAGAATGAGAGGAAGCAAAGCAATAAGGCAGGCAGGAACAGCTAAGTTAAAAAGGCAAGAGCATCTGGCGAGCACACTGCAGTGCAATATAAGGCCTGGAAAATTGCCTACCCTAATGATATCCTCAAGGCATGCTCGCAGTCTGTTTTTGGATGCTGATTTTTAGTTGCAATAAAGGAGAAATTTCTCTCTCTCTTTCTCTTCCCCACTCTGTCTCTGTCTGTGTCTCTCTGTCTCCCTCCCTCTCTCTCTCCTTCTCTCTCCCCCTCTCTGTCTCTATCTCTTTTCCCCTCTCTGTCTCTCTCTCCCTCTCTCTGTCTCTCTGTCTCTTTTTCTCTCTCTCTCCTTCTCTCTCCCCCCTCTGTCTCTATCTCTTTCCCCCTCTCTGTCTCTCTCTCTGTCTCTCTCTCTCTTTTTCTCTCTCTCTTTTTCTCTCTCTCCCCCTCTGTCTCTCTCCCCTCTCTCCCCTCTCTCCCTCTCCCACTGTCTCTCTTTCTCTCCTTCCCTCTCCCTCTCCCTCCCCCCTCTTTCTGTTTCTGTCTCTCCCCCCTCTTTCCCCATCTCCCTCCCTCTCACCCCCTCTCTCCCCTTCTCCCTCTCTGTCTCTCTCCCCCCTTTCCCCCCTCCCTCTTTCTTTCTCTCTCTCTCTCCCTCTCCGACTCTCTCTCTCTCCACTCTCTCTCCCACTCCCTCTCCCACTGTCCCTGTCTCTCTCTCTCCCTCCCTCTCTCCCCCACTCCCTCCCACTCCCCCTCTCTCCCCCTCTCCCTCTCTATCTCTCTCTCTCTCTCCCTCTCTGTCTCTCTGTTTCTCTCCCCCCTTCCCCCCTCTCTTTCTTTCTTCCTCTCTCTCTCTCCCTCTCTGTCTCTCTCTTTGTCAGGGAAGGCGAAGTGTGCTTCATTTTGCTTTTCAGATGGTCTGACTGCTGGGTACTTGGCAACCCCCTAAGCCAATTATTTCTGCTGCTGCTAATGATAACAATAATTTAGTGATAATGATAGCAGCGGCGGCAGCAACAATAATCATAATGACAACTTTTGGCCCATTAGCCAGATGTCCTTCTTGCAGGAGAATAGTCACAAAGCCAACTCCTGGGTAGTTGGAGACCTGCCTTGATGGGAATGGGGAATTAAAAGCTAGGGTGGCTTCCAAGCAAGATGGTCGGGAGGGGGGATGGGCCATATCATTGTCTATGGAAAAGGTGATGCAACCTCAGAAGGATCCCAGGAAACAAACAAACAAAAATATGCTGAAGCCTAGAAGGAGTGCAGAGAAGAGCAACCAAGAAGAGTCTGGAGGCTAAATTATATGATTTAACCCAATAACAGGTTAACAGATTTGGAAGAGACCTTGGAGGTCTTCTACCTAGACCAGGGGTCAGCAACCTGCAGCTCTGGAGCCAAATGTGGCTCTTTCACCTCTCTGCTGTGGTTCCCTTTCACTCAAAATATGTGTCACAATCGCCAATTTGCGACACCTGCTGGCATGTGATTTATTGAGCTTTTTAACCCCCGGTAGAGGCCAATCATGGATAAATCGAAGAAAAGAAAAGTTTCAGAAGAAAACATAACATTTAATTCAACTATATATACTAGTTTTGTGGCCGCTCAAGAAATAATCAGGCACGGGAAGGGTTTTGTGGCTCCCGGCGTTTTCTTTTCTGTGGGAAACGGGTCCAAATGGCTCTTTGAGTGTTTAAGGTTGCAGACCCCTGTTCTAGACCAACATCCGGCTCAAGCAGAGATTTAAGGGAATTTAGGTACGTTTAGCCCAACAAAGAGGCATTAGGGGAGACATGCTAGCATCTTCCAATCCTTGAAGGGCTGTCATAGGAAGAAGGCATCAATTTGTTCTCCAAAGCACCTGAGGGCAGGACAAGAAGCAATGGATGGAAGCTGGTCAGAGGGAGATACAATCTGGAAATAAAGAGGAATTTCTTGGCAGTGAGAACTATTACGGTAATCAGTAGAAAAGCTTGCTTCCCAGGAGCTGTGGAGACTCCATCGATGGAGGTTTCCAAGAAAAAGATTGGATAACCATCTACCCTGGATGGTCTAAGCCAGGGCTCCTGCCTTGGGCAGTGAGTTGGACTAAAAGAATTCCAAGGCAGTGGTGAATTTTTTTTACTACTGTTCTGTGGGCGTGGCTTGGTGGCATGGCTTGGTGGGCATGGCAGGGGAAGGATAATCTGCAAAATCTCCATTCCTTCCCCGCTCCAGGGGAAGGATACTGCAAAATCTCCATTCCCACACCACTCCTAGGGGAAGGATACTGCAAAATCCCCATTCCCTCCTCACTCCGGGGGGGGGGAGGATACCGCAAAATCCCCATTTCCTCCCTACACCTGGGGAAAGGATATTGCAAAATCCCCATTCCCTCTCCACTCCAGGGGAAGGATATTGCAAAATCCCCATTCCCTTCCCTCTCCAGGGGAAGGATACTGCAAAATCCCCATTCCCTCCCCACTCCAGGGGAAGGATACTGCAAAATCCCCATTCCTTCCCCACTCCAGGGGAAGGATACTGCAAAATCATTTGAAAAGCATCTTTGGGACAACCATGACCTGAATGATTGAGGATCTCCATAGTCAAAGGCTAGTACTCACTGCTCACTACTCCACCCTTTCCCACTTCTACTAATCTCCTCCCACTGCTCCTCCAACTACTACTACTTCTTTGAGTCCTACTCCTAGGAATAGCATCTCTTTCTACCTGTGTGAGGACACACATCACCACCACCATGCCCAGCTACCTCTCTGCTCATTGTTTCAGTGGTGGAATTCACATTTTTTTACTAGTGGTTCTGTGGGTGTGGCTTGATGGGTATGGCAGGGGAAGGATACTGCAAAATCTCCATTCTCTCCCCACTCTTGGAGGAAGGATACTGCAAATCCCCATTCCCTCCCCACTCCAGCGTAAATATACTGCAAAATCCCCATTCCCTCCCCACTCCAGGGGAAGGATACTGCAAAATCCCCATTCCCTCCCCACTCCAGGGGAAGGATACTGCAAAATCCCCATTCCCTCCCCACTCCAGGGGAAGGATACTGCAAAATCTCCATTCTCTCCCCACTCTTGGAGGAAGGATACTGCAAAATCCCCATTCCCTCCCCACTCCAGCGTAAATATACTGCAAAATCCCCATTCCCTCCCCACTCCAGGGGAAGGATACTGCAAAATCCCCATTCCCTCCCCACTCCAGCGTAAATATACTGCAAAATCCCCATTCCCTCCCCACTCCAGGGGAAGGATACTGCAAAATCCCCATTCCCTCCCCACTCCAGGGGAAGGATACGCAAAACCTCCATTCTCTCCCCACTCTTGGAGGAAGGATACTGCAAAATCCCCGTTCCCTCCCCACTCCAGGGGAAATATACTGCAAAATCCCTATTCCCTCCCCACTCCAGGGGAAGGATACTGCAAAATCCCCATTCCCTCCCCACTCCAGCGTAAATATACTGCAAAATCCCCATTCCCTCCCCACTCCAGGGGAAGGATACTGCAAAATCCCCATTCCCACCCCACTCTGGGGCCAGCCAGTGGTGATATTTGCCGCTTCTCCAAACTACACAAAATTTCCGCTACTGGTTCTCCAGAATCTGTCAAAACCTGCTGGATTTCACCCCTGCTCCAAACTCTCTTTCAGCCCTGTGATTTTATGACATCAGGGCACCTTGCAAATGATCAGATTGTTTGCTTTGGGTAGAGAAATGTTAACCATGAACGAAGCCCAATTTATGCGAAGCAACCTGCATCCTTCTAGAATCTGCTAATTAGACCTTTTGGGATTTGATCATTGAGAGGCATCAAGGCTGTTACAGATGTTGTCTGTTGAGCACTTGGTGGCCCCCAGCCTTTGCCGGGCCCTCCATTAATCTGAAGGTTCTATCAAGGCATTTTCTTGAATAAATAGGGCCTTTTTAATGGTTAGGATCAAAGCACAGGAGCTCACTTCCCTGCATGAGGATCATTTATCACAAACGGACTGTCCATCTTCTCTTTAATAAGGAAGTACTGCCTAAATGAGTTTTCTGCTTCAATTTCAGAGCCGCTCCATAAGATAAATTAAGGCGGCTGCCTTAATTTGCTCACTTAGTGTTTTCCATGGCTAAAAAACCTGTCTGGAGTTGAGTCTCCTATTTTAAACACAGTTTATTTATTTATTTATTAATCACATTTATATACCGCCCTACTCCCAGGGGGACTCAGGGCGGTGCACAGCCGGGATAAAAAACAGATAGTACAAACATTAAAACCCATTAAAATTATTAAATATTTTGGCCAAAACAATTTAAAACAGATTAACAATTTTAAAAATTTAAAAGGGAGAGCTAGGCCAAGCCAGCCTGCTGGAATTAAAATGTTTTGAGAGCACGTTGAAATGTGCGCAGGTCCAGGATCCTCTGTATCTCCAGGGGGGAGCTCATTCCAGAGGGCGGGTGCCCTCACAGAGAAGGCTCTCCCCCTGGGGGCCGCCAGCCGACACTGTTTTAGCTGACAGCACCCGGAGGAGCCCCTCTCTATGGGAGCGTACTGGTCAGTGAGAGTGAGAGGTGAGAGGCTGTTGGTAGCAGAAGGCGGTCTCATAAATACCCCGGTCCGATGCCATGGAGTGTAAATTTTGCTGCTTTACTTTCTTTACTGTCTGCTTTTCCACTCCTGCAGTAGTAACCCGGATGAAAAATACGAAGAGAAGCCAGAATAAGGCAACTGAGATGCAATTATAGATCATGCAATTATAGGTGCCATGATGAATTTCTCTCTTTTTTGATGATAGCCAGTTAGCCCTCTAGAAATTATAACGCAGGAATGATTCCAGATATGCAAATGAAATCCATTTTAGCAGGAAGCTGGCATTGTTAGGCAGGGCTGCTAAATTTGCATGAGATCACTCTGTCCCTTTGAATGCTAGATTTGATTTGTATGCCGATGTATGAAAAGCTTTGTCTGTGGGGCCCTTGATGTTCTCTGAGCTTGATGTCTGTGGGAGCTTCTCAGTCCTCCAGCTCATGGTTGTCCCAAAAGTGTTTTTTTTCAGGAGGCAACTAGGCTTTCTGGTTTTTCTTTGAAGACATTTGAAGAGGCAAATCAGGCAACTCAGTTGGGATCGTCAGAGGCTTTTAAAAGGCTCTGACGATCCCAGCTGAGCCACGTGATCATCAGAGGCTTTTTTTTCTTTTCTTTTTTACTTTTAACAGCATTTTTTCAGCCGAAGAGGTTGTAGAAAAAATACTTTAAAAAGTTAAACAAAAAACAAAAAAACGACCTCTGATGATCGCGCGGCTCAGATGGGCATGGGGGTGGGGGGCAGGGTTTTTTGCTACCGGTTCTCCGAACCACCCACCGCCATCGCTACCGGATTAGGTGATCCGGTCCGAACCGGAAGCATTTCACTCCTGATCTCGGTGCTTGACTAGGTTATTGGTTTGGTTGGTAGGGAAAACATTGGAAGCGAATCGACATTACAGGCATTTGAGGAAACTGAGAGCCACGAAGAACTGTTGTTTTTTTCCCTCTGATTCTCCTTCTTCATCTTCCTGTGATTCACTGCTGACTACCAACGCTTTCCCCAACATAAAATAATTAGAAAATAAGTAACAAATTTAGCTGAAATGGCGAAAATCTCAGCATATTTGAAAGATCATATGCAAGAAAAATATATTTTGGAGTGGAGAAAATGGATAGACTACATTCAAAACAAATATCGGATGCGAAGATATCAAACCGCGTATGAATGAATGTAATGCAAAGATCTATTGTGTTATCTATAAGGGAGTTAAGGTTTCAGTGGGGGGATTTGTTAGATTAAGGATAGTTAGGTTAATTTAGATTATGATTGTTTTTATTTTTTTCTAATACCCTGTATTTTGCTCTGGGAAGTCGGGGAAGGGGGAGGGAGGAGGGGGGAAGGGTGGTGGGATAAGGGGTGGGAGGAAAGGGGTGTGGGGGGATTGTAGGGGGGAGAAAATGTTTTCTTTTTTAGTTTGTAAAACCTTTCAATAAAAAAATAAATAAATAAAATAATTAGAAAATGTTCTTGTGAAGTTAACCTCTTCTGGAACACTTCTGAGCTCAGTAAAAAAGTTTCTGCGAGAATGTGATTCAACACCACTGCTTAAAAGTTCTTTCTTTAGCATGGAGATGTGGACACAACTAATTTTTTTTTTGAAGAAGAAGAAGAAGACAATACAAGCTAAGTGTACATTGGTACACCTGTACCTATTAGTCACCATCTTTTATCTGTATTGCTTGTTACACAAGGTCTCTGAACAAAACACTCAACCTGGGCCACGTTCGGCTTTTTGTGAGCTTATATACAGTCAGCTGTTAACACAATTATTTCAGTTCTCAAAAATGTGAGACAAGGAAGGGAAAAAAATGTGTGGACAAGAGTTCATCTAATGATTCTTCAGTACCTTGTCAAAACAGATGGCCAATTAAGCAACATCAGTTTTCCAAAAAAAAAAAAAATAACCCCATCAATTCAAACCATCCTAATTGGTTAGTGTAACTGATTTAATTAATCATGTGTCCTTGCTCGTACAGGAAAGTTTGAGCATTTTGTAAAGAAGAAAATTCAAGACAAAAAGATACGATTATAATTGGACAGTAATTCATATATTAACTCAACCTGATATTTTTTGTTTCCTCTTTGCAACCGAGCTGAAATTCTGTTTCTTCATTTACTGAAAGCAAAAACTTTAACTATGATAGATAAAGAGTTAATCTCATTTCTATCAGTGATTTCCTGATGATCTGTCCAGGGTTCTGAAATCTTACTATCTACTCATTGGTTTTACCCAATGTTTTTGTGGGTTTGGGGTCAATACTATTGAATCAAAATCTATGCTCTAAACTCCATTAAGATTTATTTCCTCTGGGGGGAAAAATCTATTTTTACAGTATGGCCCAGGGGGATAGGTGTTATGTAGTTGCATTTATTTTTCATTTCTCTGCCACTCCTAGTCTACTTGCAATTCCTAATCTGACAATCGGACTAATTAACTAACTAACCTAATTAACTAATTAACCCTAATGGGACTCATTGGAGAAGAGCCTAATGCTGGGAAAGATTGAGGGCAAAAGAAGAAGGGGACGGCAGAGAACGAGGTGGCTGGATGGAGTCACTGAAGCAGTCAGAGTGAGCTTCAATGGACTCCAGAAGATGGTAGAGGACAGGAAGGAGGAACGTTGTCCATGGGGTCACGATAGGTTGAACACAACTTTGCAACTGACAACAACAACAACAACAACAACAAAAACAACAACAAATCTGACCAAAAAAAAGGGAAAAGGTTTCAGTACATTTTCAACTGAAATGTCCTTGAAGCACGGAAAGGAAGAATGGTTGAAAATTTGCAAATAGGATTCTCGTGTTACTTGTCAACTTATTTTTAAGGCAAATAAAGAAACCCTGTTTGCAGTTTTACCATTTTCCCCAATATATTCTTCTTTGGAAAAAAAAAAACAATTAAACTAATGTTATGCACAACTCACATTCGAGATTTTTTAATACTTTACATTCAGCTTAATGAAAGAGATTCCTTTCAAATTTGATATTAAAGGAAAAGAATGGTTTGGAGAATTTTTTCCTGTCTGGAATTAGAATAGAATAGAAATTGGAAATAGAATTGAATTTATCCTTGCCAAAGGCCAAGTTTTAATTCCCTTTCTTCCCTTCTGTAATTCCTTTTCCAGAAATTTGCAGAGCTCTGGCTTTTCACGCCCAGGGGAAGTCATTTGGCTTTCCTCGCGGAAGGGTGGAGGGAAGTTAACTTTATTGGCACTGCTAATTGCATTTTCCCTGCATCTGGTAATAAATGTGATAAGAGAAACCGAATCACTTTCGAATAAAATGCTCCCAAACAAAAGCATTTGAGGAAGAACACGTGTTTCTCTTTTATGAAGCTTTAGACCAGAATCTTAACCGCAAAACACAACTCTGCTTTTTTTGATATGCCTATATTTTCTCATTCCGTAATTCTGAGTTTTAAAGCCTCACCCTGGATGAGGCAAGCCTTGGGATTAAGACTAATATAATCCAAGCAGCTGATCACCCGAAGTTTTTTTAAAGAGATTGGTCAACCATCCTTTAGAAGACCTCCAAGGTCCCTTCCAACTCTGTTATTCTGCTATTCTTTTTTCCTTCCTTCCTTCCTTCCTTCCTTCCTTCCTTCCTTCCTTCCTTCCTTCCTTCCTTCCTTCCTTCCTTCCTTCCTTCCTTCCTTCCTTCCTTCCTTCCTTCCTTTCCCTTCCCTTCCCTTCCCTTCCCTTCCCCTCCCTCCCTCCCTTCCCCTTCCCTTCCCTTCCCTTCCATTCCCTTCCCCTTCCTTCCTTCCTCCCTCCCTCCCTCCCTCCCTCCCTCCCTTCCCTCCCTCCCTTCCCCTTCCCTTCCCTTCCCTTCCCCTCCCTCCCTCCCCTTCCCTTCCCTTCCCTTCCCTTCCCTTCCCTTCCCTTCCCTTCCCTTCCCTTCCCTTCCCTTCCCTTCCCTTCCCTTCCCTTCCCTTCTCCTTCCTTCCTTCCTTCCTTCCTTGCTTGCTTGCTTGCTTCCTTCCTTCCTTCTCCTTCTCCTTCTCCTTCTCCTTCTCCTTCTCCTTCTCCTTCTCCTTCTCCTTCTCCTTCTCCTTCTCCTTCCCTTCCCTTCCCTTCCCTTCCCTTCCCTTCCCTTCCCTTCTCTTCCCTCCCTCCCTCCCTCCCTCCCTCCCTCCCTTCCCTTCCCTTCCCTTCCCTTCCCTTCCCTTCCCTTCCCTTCCCTTCCCTTCCCTTCCCTTCCCTTCCCTTCCCTTCCCTTCCCTTCCCTCCCTCTCTCTCTCCCTCCCTTCCTTTCCTCTCCATTACTGGAGGTATTTTGAAAGAGATTGGGCAGCCATTTGTTTGAAACAGAATAGGGTATCCTGCTTCAGCAGGGGGTTGGCCTAGAAGACCTCCAAGGTCCCTTCCAACTCTGTGATTTTGTTACGCTCTTTCTCCTTTTCTTCCTATCAGGACTGGGTGATTTGGCTCGAAAGATCCGAAGCGCCCTATTTTTAAGTGATTTAGTCGTGTGCAGAAACTCCAGGGAGGCGTCCTCTTTGCCCGCAGTACTTCTAGGTTTGGTTCCTTCTGCACTTTAGAACTGGATTTGTCTCTCAAGCCAGGCAAGAGGGAAGAAACTGGTAGGAATCCTGCATTTTTCGCTCCGCAGAACTTGAGGGGGAAGGCTTCTTTTATTAATCAACGCGTGGGCCTTTGATGAATACTTCATTTTGGAAACAGACACCGTGTGCGCTTCTCTGTGCAGCTAAAGGCAACTAGAAAAACGGGATGAGTTCCTCGGACTAAACACCCCTCTTTGCTCGAGGAAGTGAGATTCACTTCGCTGGGGAAATCAACTAAATGAGATTTAAAAATCTGGATAAGATTCAGAGCCAAACATTTCCCAGTGAGCTGAGTGAGCCAGAGAAAAAGCAGCCATCTCAGTGCTATTAATACCTTTTGAAAGAGAAATAGTGCCAGGAACCCTTAAAGATAAAGGTTCTCCTCCCACATATGTGCTAGTCATTCCCAACTCTAGGGGGCAGTGCTCATCAGTTTCAAAGCTGAACTGTCCGAAGATGTCTCCGTGGTCATGTGTCTTGCACATAATAACATGTCCTAAGCTGCACTGGCTCCCGGTGGTCTTCTGGGTGCGCTTCAAGGTCCTGGTTACTATCTTTAAAGCGCTCCATGGCTTAGGACCTGGGTACTTGCAGGACCGCCTACTACCACCAATAGCCTCCCACCGGCCAGTACGCTCTCATAGAGAGGGTCTCCTCCGGGTGCCGTCAGCAAAACAATGTCGGCTGGCAGCCCCCAGAGGGAGAGCTTTCTCTGTGGGGGCACCTACTATCTGGAATGAGCTCCCCCCAGAGATACGGAGGATCCCGGATCTGCCCACCTTCTGCCGCGCTCTTAAGACTTTTCTATTTCGCCAGGCGGGCCTGGCCTAACCACTCCCCGTTTTTAGTGTCAAATTTTTAAAAAAATTTAAATTATATTGGGGTGTTTTAATTCTGTCCAGCAAATTCATTTAATCTGTTTTTAGTTGGTTTTTAAATTTTGTACGTATGTATTTTTATTGTTGGCTGTACACCACCCTGAGTCCTTCGGGAGTAGGGCGGTATATAAATCCAATAAATCTAAATCTAAATCTAAATCTAATAAGCAGGTATATACAAAAGAATGAAGGCTATTGCTATAAATGCATTGTAAGCCGCCCTGAGTCTTCGGAGGAGGGCGGCATATAAATTGAACTATTAAATAAATAAACAAATAAATGACTAAACACCAAAGGCACACGGAATGCTGTTACCTTCTCACCAAAGGTGGTCCCCATTTTTCTACTTGTATTTTTACCTGCTGAACTGCTAGGTTGGCAGAAGCTGGGACAAGTAACAGGAGCTCATCCCATTATGTGGCACTAGGGATTTGAACCGCTGAACTGCTAATCTTTTGATCGACAAGCTCAGCGTCTTAGTCACTGACCCACTGTGTCCCTCATTCATACTTCTGTTCGGTAAGGAACACTTACCAAATGGAAATATGCAGTGAAATGACACGAAGGATGTTAGGATATGGTATAAGCCTAACGGGTTGTCCAGGCAATATATGGACAATATATGTGTTCTATGACTTTAACATGAATATGTATTATATGACTTTAAGTAGTACTGCTGAGTCATTGTAATGCTGAGTCATTATATCCTAATTGGATAAGCTCTGTTGTAACTGTATTTAAGAAGGGAGCTGAAATATAGTCATTGATGTTATGCTACCATCGTGTGTGGAGATGCTATCATCGTGGATGGATATGCTACCATCATGATTTGTTATCAGTGTGAACTTGCTGTTTATTACCTCCTGCTGTTTTGTATGGTAAGAAGATTTCTGTAACTCTGGACTGATTTGAATGGCTAAAGACTTGGATTGATTAAAGACTATGCAATTGTTTTTCACTACAAAGTAAAAACTTTGATAAACCACTTTGTATGCATTTTATTCATTGCTGTCAGCACCATTTCTCTGTGCTCTACGCTCTGCTGGTTGGTTAACACAACAATATCCTTAACAAAGGATCTCTGCTGCATCTGAACTCCTGGAGCACAGCACCTGGTTTTATTATTATTTATTATTAGGGTTTCTTTTTTTAATATATCCCATCTTTATTACTTTATAAGTAACTCAAGGCAGTAAATATGTCTAGTGCTCCTTCCTTGGTCTATTTTCCCCACAACAAGCCTGAGAGGTGAGTTGGGGTGAGACAGAATGACTGGTCCAAAATAACCCAGAAGGCTTTCATGACTAAAGCAGACTGTCTCCTGGTGATTGGCCCAGTAAGTCACCTAAGTGACAGGACTAGAACTCACAGTCTTCTGGTGATTGACCCAAAATCACTCAACTGGCTCTCATGCTTAAAACAGAACTAGAACTCACTATCTCCTGGTGATTGACCCAAAATCACTCAACTGGCTTTCACGCCTAAGGCAGGACTAGAACTCACCATCTCCTGGTGATTGGCCCAATCACCCACTGCCAGAACTAGAACTCACTGTCTCCTGGTGATTGACCCAAAATCACTCAACTGGCTTTCATGCCTAAGGCAGGACTAGAACTCACCGTCTCCTGGTGATTGGCCCAATCACCTACTGCCAGAACTAGAACTTTCTGTCTCCTGGTGATTGGCCCAGTCACCTACTGCCAGAACTAGAACTCACAGTCTCTTGGTGATTGACCCAAAATCACTCAGACAGCTTCCATTTCTAAGGTTGGACTAGAACTCACGTTCTCCTGGTTTCTGGACTAGCACCTTCACCACTACACAGATCTGACTTGCACTGCATTGCATCGGTTGCATCTGGGTTGATAATAATCTCAAAAGGCTTCCAGTCTCTGATTTAAACCTCTGGACTACCTCTCCACTCACCTGTTTGGCTACCAATCCAGAGGTCTTTTTCCTTTGACACGTCTCTCCTCTTGTTTCAGATAAACGTTCGCGTTACTCATAAATAAGGAAACCAATAAAATAGATATGAACGCTCATAAGCGACAGTGGAAGCAATAAGGTTCCTTCTTCCAATCTCGCGCCTTGAAAGTCAACACCGCTGTAATTGCAGCTCGATAAGGAGAGGAAAAAAAAAGTTCCCGATTAGTAAAGTGTTTTCTGAAACATTACAAACAGCCCAACAATGGGAACAAACACCGGGGCAGAATTAATCACTACCTGCTAACAATTTCACACTAGACTAAACAGGGAAACGATAAAACCCATTTTGCAACCCAAGCTTTGACAATAAAATAAGCAAAATGCACAATTAGTTTGAACTGTGACTGAGGAGCAGTCAGTAAATCAGGAAAATACGAGGCTGTGTTTTGTGAAGTTGCCGGAAATGATTTTTTTTTCTTCCCCCTTGGATTCCAGATCCAGAAAGCTAATATTTCTCTGCCCAATGTTTTCCCCCCGGACAATATTTCTCTACATAATAATATAAGGTTTTGCATCTGATGATCATTCATCTCAGTTTTGGATATCTGATACCCCCGCAAGTGAGCTATTGAATACTGTGATCTCATATTAGACAATAATTAGATATTGACATACAGACTTACTTGACATTTACATGAATTGGTCTTCCTTAACAGCCAACAACAGCTAGCAGTTCAGTTTGGATGCGGCCAAAACAGTCAACAGATGGCAATACTTTCAATCAGCTTGAACTGTAAATAGAGCTCCAGGCTGAAAGAGCCAACTCGTCTTTTGATTTGAAATTTCCCACTCAACCTCTGATTTATTTACTTATTTGTATCCCGTCTTTATTATTTTTACAGATAACTCAGGGTAGAGAAGATGTTCAACACAACTCCTTCCATCTGTTGTCCCCCACAACGACAATCCTGTGGGATAAGTTGGACTGAGGGAAAGTGATTGGCCCAAGGTCACCCAGCTGATTTTCAGGGATGAGGTAGGACTAGAACTCACTGTCTCCTGATGGTTGGCCCAAAATCATCCAGTTGGCTTTCATGCTGAAGTGGGACTAAACTCCCTGATGATTGGCCCAAAGTCATCCAGTTGGCTTTCATGCTGAAGTGGGACTAAACTCCCTGATGATTGGCCCAAAGTCATCCAGTTGGCTTTCATGCTGAAGTGGGACTAAACTCCCTCTCTCCTGATGATTGGCCCAAAGTCATCCAGTTGGCTTTCATGCTGAAGTGGGACTAAACTCCCTCTCTCCTGATGATTGGCCCAAAGTCATCCAGTTGGCTTTCATGCTGAAGTGGGACTAAACTCCCTGATGATTGGCCCAAAGTCATCCAGTTGGCTTTCATGCTGAAGTGGGACTAAACTCCCTGATGATTGGCCCAAAGTCATCCAGTTGGCTTTCATGCTGAAGTGGGACTAAACTCCCTGATGATTGGCCCAAAGTCATCCAGTTGGCTTTCATGCTGAAGTGGGACTAAACTCCCTCTCTCCTGATGATCGGCCCAAAGTCATCCAGTTGGCTTTCATGCTAAAGTGGGACTAGAACTCCCAGTTTCCCAGTTTCTAATCTGGTTCCTTAACCACTGGACTGCTGGACAGATGCTACCCAAAGAACAAGAGACTCTTACTATGTATTGGGAGCCATTTGTTATTCAAAGAGGAAAATGTTTTATTCCCCCCAAAATGATGTCTTATCAAGTAATCATTCAATTTAGGGATGTAGATATCCATCATCTGTTTCCATTGCTGCCTTCATGATTAAAGAACTGTCTTCTAAGTTCAGTCTTACTGTCTGTGATGAGTCAGAACTGAAAAAGGAGACAGAGAATGATGGTTGTTTATAACAAAAGATTTCCAGAAGCCAGTAAGATTAATTCTTGTTCTTGCCTGGTGGGGTGGGGAACAAAACAAAGCCATATCTCGCCCCCCACATCATATTTACCACTTCCTTTTCACTGCTTCTTTGTTATTTCTTTGTCAGGAGAGGACCTAACATTCCATTATCAATTCTTGTCCTGTTAGTTTAGGGTTAGGAAATCCTGTCCGCGACACTTTTTGGAATGCTACAATTTCATTTAGAGCATAGTTGACTGGGGAATTCTGGGAGTTGAAGTCCACACGTCTTACAGTTGCCAGAGTTGGACACTCTTTGGTAGAGTGAAGATTCTACAGAGGAATGATTGAGTCTGTCATCTGCACCTCTATAACTGTCTGGTTTGACTCTGAAACCCAACAAGACGGACAGAGACTTCAGAGGATAATTAGAAAAAAACAATGGCTACCAACCTGCCTTCCATTGAGGACCTGTATACTGCACGAGTCAAAAAGAGGGCTGTGAAAATATTTACAGACCCCTCACATCCTGGACATAAACTGTTTCAACTCCTACCCTCAAAATGACGCTATAGGGCAATGCACACCAGAATAACTAGACACAAGGACAGTTTTTTCCCCGAATGCCATCACTCTGCTAAACAAATAATTCCCTCAACACTATCAAAAAATTCACTAAGTCTGCATTATTATTACTATTAATCTTCTCATCGCTCCTATCACCCATCTCCTCCCACTTATGACTGTATGCCTGTAAGATGTTGCTGTATCCTTATGATTTATATTGATTGTTTCCTAGTATGATTTGATTGCTTCTTTGTACCCTATGACTATCATTAAGTGTTGTATCTTATGATTCTTGACGAATGTATCTTTTCTTTTTATGTACACTGAGAGCATATGCACCAAAGACAATTTCCTTGTGTGTCCAATCACACTTGGCCAATAAAGAATTCAATTCAATTCAATTCAATTCAATTCAATTCAATTCAATTCAAGTCAAGTCAAGTCTAGTCTAGTCTAGTCTAGTCTAGTCTAGTCTAGTCTAGTCAAGTCTAGTCTAGTCTAGTCTAGTCTAGTCTAGTCTAGTCTAGTCTAGTCTATATATTTCCCCTTTCTTTGATCTTTTGAAGGTCTCCAGAGAGGGTTCTACCCATTTGTACTCCTGTGAAAAAGTTGCCTGCACTTTTTTTCCCCTTTTCCTCTTTTCCCCTTTTCATTAATTAATATATGTTTAATATAATATTAATATAATATTAATAATTAATATACCCCCCTTCCCCAAAATCTTGGACACTCTGATGGGTCCATATCAGTAATTAAACTTGTAAAAAAAGAACAAAAATGTATAAACAGCTCCTTGGTCCTAGTTGAACCATCTTTGCTTATGGTACTTCAGAACTCAATTTCCTCTGGTCTGTTTCGCCTCCTCCTTCCGTTTTATGATTCAGCAAATCATGATGCAAGCAAGGCTCTGCTGGAATTGATTTTATAGACACACACAGAGAGAGAGACACACACAGAGACACACACACACAACACACACACACACACACACACACACACACACACACACAGAGACATACACACAACTACACACATAGACACACACACTCAAACTCCCAGGCCACTTGTAGAGGATCTGACATTGAGGAAGGTGCATAGTGCCCATAAGGCTGAAAAGGATGATTTCCATATATTAAGAATTATTTCATATAGATTTATAGAGAGTCAATAATATTCATAGATCAATGCGTAGATTAATCAATAATATTCATAGATCAGTACGTAGATGAAAATTCCTCCAGATTTGAGAACAATCGCTGACCTCCGGACTTTTCATCGGGCTCTAAAGACTTATCTCTTCCAACTTGCCGGACTTGCCTGATCCCTTCTACTTTCTAAACTTTTTAGAGTTTTTTTAGAGTTTTATTGGTTTTATATTTTCAGCCATATTTATATTGGTTTTAGTACGTTTTTTAACTTTTTTTTTTAACTTTTTTGTATTGGTTTTTAAATTGGCTGTTCACCGCCCTGAGTCCGGTAGGAGAAGGGCGGTATAGAAATCTAATTAATAATAAATAAATAAATAAAGAGCATTGCTTTTATTCTTAACAAACAAACAAACAAACAAAGAAAGAAAAGGAAAAAGAATTCTGTTGGACGTCTGAAATGCCAAGCCCCAGCACCCAGAGGCATTTTTAGACATTTATAGAACTAAAAAGAAAAGGCCAACGCACATAAATGCACCCAAGTGTTTTGTCTGGAGGAAGTCACAACAGCTAGTGGGGAGGGAGTAGTGGGTGGGAGACAGTCAAAAAGAAAAAAAGCAACTATGTAGAACAGAGGTCTCAAACCTTGGCAACTTTAAGACTTGTGGACTTCAACTCCCAGAATTCCTCAGCCAGCTCATGCATGCATGGTTGGAGACCCCTGGTGTAGAGCAAATCAGGGTCAGAGAGGCTTTGTGGAGCAAAGCAAACACAGCAGTTGCTTTCTCACAATAGTGTTTTGTTATGTGTGGTGACCGCGATGATTCTTCACTCTTTGGCTGGTTGATGGTATCTCCCACCCTTCTGTTGGGTATGTATTATTCCGTGCTGCATCACATCCAGGAAGCCATGTTTTGAGAATGCCTGCAACCAAGTTGTATTAATGGTTAAGGCACATCAGGCTAGAAACTGGGAGACAGTGAGTTCTAGTCCCATCTTAGCATGAAAACCAACTGTTTGTCTTAGCATGAAAGCCATCTGTTAAGGCAGCAGGCTAGAAACTGGGAGACAGTGAATTCTAGACCCATCTTAGTATGAAAGCCAACTGTTAAGGCAGCAAGCTAGAAACTGGGAGACAGTGAGTTCTAGTCCCATTTTAGCATGAAAGCTAACTGTTAAGGCAGCAGGCTGGGAACTGGGAGACAGTGAGTTCTAGTCCCATCTTAGCATAAAAGCCAACTGTTAAGGCCCCAGGCTAGAAACCAGGGGACAGTGAGTTCTAGTCCCATCTTAAAATGAAAGCCGGATAGGTGATTTTGTGCCAACCACCAGGAAACAGTGAGTTCTAGTTCCTCCTTAGCCAGGAAAACCAAATGGGTGTCCCTCTCTCTTGGGCTAGCCTACCTCACAAAACTGTTGTGGGGAAAATAGGAGGAGGACACTGTGTTGGATAAGTTCTCCATCTTGGGTTATTTGTATAAATTAAAAAGGGAGAGATACAAATTAAATCAATAAAGAAAGACATGCCCTCCATTGCACAGACTATTCACATATCCTCAACTTTGTCTCTCCTCTCAAAATCACTGAATATGGGCATTTCTTGAGAAGATCCCACTGTTTTGGTGTCTTCGTTTTCCCCCTGAGAAAACTCCTCGCATCCAGTCTGAAAGAAAATTATTGCTTCGCCATAACATAACATTCCGGAGGATGTTAAGGTGAAAAGAGTGTATGTTTAAGTTTGAATAAGTAACCCTTGTGGTGATTGCTTCTGCTGCTTTCTCTACCCTTTCTCTATTTTGTTTTGGTTTTTGTTGTTGTTGTTGTTTTCACGCAATGCTCTCATCTTAGAAATGTTGGCCTAAATATCAGTGAAACGTTTCCATTTACGGCGCAAATAGGATTGCACATAGCATTCCATCCATCTCCCACGTTCAACAACTTGGTTATCAAGGTCCAGAGCACTCAAAGAAAACTTATATAATGCTCCCAGGCTGCGGAATGGAGAACATGTATTTTATTGGCCTCACCTTGTTGTTGAGAGAGTTCTGTCCATTTAGCTATGAATAATTCAGGCTGAAACAGAGTTTATTGAAGGATGCTGTTGGGCGCACGCTAGTTAAAGCTCTGGTATTTTCCATTATAAATCTTCTATCTCCAGCAGGTTTTATTACTCCATTACTAAATGGGAACTAAATGGAATGGGCTGGGGGAGGGAGATGGTCCTCTGGTAGAAGGGAGCAGACATCCAAGTTAAGCAGAACTGCGCGGTGACTTCTAATTTAATGTTATCTATAAACACAAACTCTGATAGGATGGATGAACGAGAGAGAGACAGAGACAGAGAAGAAAAAGAAGAGGGAGAGAGACAGAGAAAGAGAGACAGAGAGAGAGACAGAGGGAGAGAAAGACAGAGACAGAGAGAGACACACACAAAGAGAGAGACACAGAGAGAGACAGTGGGAGAGAGACAGAGACAGAAACAGACAGAGAAAGAGAGACAGAGAGAGAGACAGAGAGAGAGAAAGACGGAGACAGAGAGAGACACACACAAAGAGAGAGACACAGAGAGAGACAATGGGAGAAAGACAGAGACAGAAACAGACAGAGAGAGACAGAGAGAGAGACAGAGAAAGAGAAAGACAGAGACAGAGAGAGAGACACAGAGAGAGAGAGAGAGACAGACAGATACACAGACAGAGATAAACAGAGAAAGAGAGAGACACAGACAAAGACAAGAGAGAGGGAGAGACAGACAGACAGCAGAGAGACAGAGAGAGGGGAGAGAGAGACAGAGAGAGACAGAGACACACACACACACAGACATAGAGAGACAGAGATAGAGAGAGACAGAGACAGAAAGAGAGAGAGAGAGAAAGACAGGCCCACACACACACACACAGAGAGAGAGAGAGAGAGAGAGAGAGAGAGAGAGGCACAGAGAGAGAGAGAGAGAGAAAGACAGGCACACATAGAGAGAAACAGAGAGAGACAGAGACAGACACACAGAGACAGAGAGAGAGATAGAGGGACAGAAAGAGAGAGAGAAAGAGAGAGAGAGAGAGAGAGAGGCACACACAGAGAGAGAGAGAGAGAGAGAGAAAGACAGGCACACATAGAGAGAAACAGAGAGAGACAGAGACAGACACACAGAGACAGAGAGAGAGATAGAGGGACAGAAAGAGAGAGAGAAAGAGAGAGAGAGAGAAAGAGAGAGCACCCTACTTACAGAATCAACACATAGACAGACAAATCAATCTTATGCAGATTTACTAAAGAGTAGACTCCCTAGGATTGTAGCCACCCAATGTCACATTATGCTTCTTTACCTAGAAGGATTCACTCCCAAAATAAGAATAAACATAGTCCTCTCAACTTGCAGCAGTTCATTTAATGACTGTTGAAAGTTACAATGTGCCAAGGTGGTGCAGTGGTAAGAGTGCAGTACTGCAGGCTATTTCTGCTGCCTGCAGGTTGCTGAGCCCTGGTTTTAGATTAAAGTTTTGGGGATTTGGGGAAGAAACCACATTTTCTCTGGGCTTCTCACTTTGTATCCTTTCCGTTTTCTGTTACCAATTCTAGCGATATTAGATTGACACGAATTCTCTACAGTAGCTCCAAGTCTCTGGTTATTTTCTAGAACTTTGTGCTCTGATTCACTGCTCTTCCACCATAATAATCGGAGTTTTGAGGCCCAACAGTAGAACCAAACCAGAATCTGTTACAGCATTATATTTCATGACTTTATTTTTCAGTCATGTCAGATTCCTTCCTTTACCCCGCTAATTCAAGCCACAACAAAAAAACTTGGCAAAGCAATACTGTCTTTAAAATAAAAAAAAAGATATATTAGTTTTTTTGCTGGAAGAGAGTAACCTTAACATTTAATATCAAATGCTCGAAGAATGATAAGGCCAAGCTAAAACCTCTTCTTATATTTTTGCAAGAAAAATATCCCATGTGCTGTTTGGTTCTTGCTGATGTTTTTGCGATGTACCATGTTTTTATGGGAAAGTATTTTTATAGCATTTTAGCATCAAATTCTCACTGTAAAAAAAAAAAGCTTTACTCAAGGAAGGCAACATATTTGGGACTTAATTGGGTGATTTTGTGGTTATCATTTGCCTATTTTTCTTTGTTCCGTTTTTAAACAAATTCTTTTATATGCTGTATAGTGTGATTACCCTGGATGTTAACATTTTTACAATTGCTCTTTAATGTTAAATCTGGTGTAAACCACCAAGAGTCCTTGGGGATTACAAATGCAATAGGTACAAAATTGATTTTTAAAAATACACTGTATAACTTACAGGGCTCTTGATGTACTCTGAGCCTGGCTGTTTTCTTGCAGAGTTTTATTATTTATTTTATTTTATTGAATTTATATACCGCCCTTCTCCCCGAAGGGACTCAGGGTGGTGAACAGCCGAAAATTAAAATAACATACAATATAAAAATTAAGATTACTAAAAATAGATTAAATTAACCGGCCTCCCAAATTTAAAACCCCAAGCTATACAATTAAAAAACTAACCCATAAAACCTATTCAGGCCAGGCCGGCTTGCTGAAATAAAAACGTCTTCAGGTCCTTATGACCCAACTTGGTAACATCATCAGTACTAGAAGAGTGGGGGGGTGTTGCTCTCTGTTTCTATACAGATAGTCCTCAACTTACAACAGTTCATTTAGTGATTCATTTACAATGTTGTGACCATTTTTCGCAGTTACAACTTTTGCAGCATCCTTGTCAGGGGTGAAATGCTCCCGGTTCAGACCGGATCGCCCGATTTGGTAGCGGTGGAGCGAATGATTCAGAGAACCGGTAGCAAAAATCCCTGCCATCCCCCCACAATTGCCCAGCTGTGCCGTACAATGATCAGAGGCTTTTTAAAAAAATATTTTTAAAAGGATTTTTTTCTACAACCTCTTTGGCTGAAAAAAATGCTTTTAAAAGTAAAAACAAAAACCTCTGATGGTCGCACGGCTCAGCTGGGATCGTCAAATGCTTTTAAAAGCCTCTGACGATCCTGGCTGAGTTGGCTGATTGGCAGAGACTTTTTTTTTAAAGCCTCTGACGATCCCAGCTGAGTTGCCTGATTGGCAGAGGCTTTTTTTCTTTTAAAAGCCTCTGACGATCCCAGCTGAGTTGCCTGATCGTCAGAAGCTTTTAAAAGAAAAATATTTTATAGTATCCTTCCCCCAGAGGTGGGGTGGGAATGGGGATTTTTTTAAAAATTTAGATTTATTTTTTTTTAATTTTAAAAACAAACCTTTATTAAGACTTTAAAAACAAACATTTAAAATACACAAATCTCTTAGTCAAACGAAAGAAAAAAAACAAAAGACAAATATACTTATACTATACTCAACTTCACATATTGACTAATTTCTATATTTTTTTTATATACATATACATATATACATACACTAAATTTATATATACATAAATTTAGATTTATATGCCGCCCTTCTCCGGAGACTCAGGGGGGCTTACAATGCGTTAAGCAATAGCCTTCATACTTTTATATATTTTATACAAAGTCAGCTTATTGCCCCCACAAACTGGGTCGTCATTTGACCTACCTTAGAAAGGATGTAAGGCCTTTCTAAGGTAGGTCAACCTTGAGCCTGGTGAGATTCGAACTTACAGTAATTGCCGACCGCTGGATCTTAATAACAGGCTTTAGTCTGCTGAGCTATCCAGGCTTTTGCAGTATCCATCCCCCAGGAGTGGGGTGGTAATGGGGATTCTGTAATATCCTCCCCCCAGGAGTAGGGTGCGAATGGAGATTTTGCAATATCTTTCCCCCAGGAGTGGGATGGGAATGGGGATTTTGCAGTATCCTTCCCCTGCCACGCCCACCAAGCCGCACCACACCCACCAAGCCGCACCCACTACCGCCCTACCGGTAGTAAGAAAATTTGGATTTCACCACTGCAGTATACTATAAAGTCACTCCCTTCCAACACTGATGATCCTACCTAGTTGGGTCATGAAACAAGCTCAAGCTCAGACAAGACCCCACAGTTCAACCCTGAGCTACAAATATTCTCTTCCATCTATAATCTGTGTTAACAACCTGTAGGAAGAGAAATAGCTTCAGAGACAATGCTGACAATAAAAACCAAGGAGCGTCGTCTTTTATCCTTAATTTTCACAAGGAATCACGCAGATTTTAGGCTGATGGAAGGGAGACTGACATGCATTTTCCTCTCTCTCTCTCTCTCTCTCTCTCTCTCTCTCTCTCTCTCTCTGTGTGTGTGTGTGTGTGTGTTTTGCAATGTCTTCAGTTTGAGCTGTTGTGGCTGACATCTGCCCATCCTCTCATCTAACGCGTGGCTTTGATACATTGGTGAAAGATTTAAAATAGCATTTGTGCTGCTGAGCTCCCCTCCTCTTCCGCCGAATGTATCTCAGGCAACTTTGTCAGGGAGGTGTCATTATCTTGTCAAAGCAGCCTTCTTCCCAAAGTGTTAACATCTCTTTGGAAGGCTTGAATTACAGGGTACCACACCAGTCGCAGGCTGATATGATGCAAACGGTTCTTCTTTTGCATCAGAAGGGATTGGCAAGTACCAATGGTCTTCGCTTGGAGTTGGGGAACTGAGAAAAAAAAAAGAATTAATTTCCAGGAATTGGGTGGGTCTAGTTTAATGATGCTTAACTAACTAACTAACTAAATAGTTTAAGGACGTGATGGCTCAGTGGCTTAGATGCTGAGATTGTCGATCGAAAGGTCGGCAGTTCAGTGGTTCGAATCCCTAGCGCCGCGTAACGGGGTGAGCTCCTGTTACTTGTCCCAGCTTCTGCCAACCTAGCAGTTTGAAAGCACGTAAAAAATGCAAGTAGAAAAATAGAACCACCTTTGGTGGGAAGGGAACAGCGTTCCATGCGCCTTTGGCATTGAGTCATGCTGGCCACATGACCACGGAGACGTCTTCAGACAGCGCTGGCTCTCCGGCTTTGATATGGAGATGAGCACCACCCCGTAGAGTCGGGAATGACTAGCACGTATGTGCAAGGAAAACCTTTACTTTTACCTGTAGTTTAATGAAAAGAAGGACCAGGGATGATATGTTGGCACTCTTCCAATATTTGAGAGTCTGCCCCAAAGAGCAGGGGGGATCAAGCTATTCTCCAAAGCACCTGAAAGCAGGAGGAAAAGCGACGGGATGGGAGCTAATCAAGGAGAGAAGCAACCTAAAACTAAGGAGAAATTTCCTTACAGGGAGAACAATAAACCAGTGGAACGATTTGCCTCCAGAAATTGTGGATGCACCAACACTGGAGGTTTTAAAGAAGAGTTTGGACAACCCTTTGTCTGAAATAGAATCGTTTAAGGACGTGATGGCTCAGTGGCTTAGACACTGAGATTGTCGATCGAAAGGTCGGCAGTTCAGCGGTTCAAATCCCTGCTTGTTTCCTGCTTGAGCAACGGGTTCAACTACAAGACCTATCAAGTCCCTTCCAACTCTTCTACTATTCTGTTAAATGAAATGACCGTACCAGTGGGGGGATTCATATAATTTAACAATTGGTTCTTTGCCCTAATGATCGGATGGGTAGACGTGGCCAGGGGGTGTGACAGGCAGCACTCGGCCTCCTGCATTCCCTTGGAACAAAACTGGGCCATGGGGGTGGGGGGAGGGGAACATACCGTCCCCCCATGCCCCATTTTGGGCCTAGTAGGCCTCTCTGAAGCCTCATGGGAGCAAAAACAGGCCGCCACACACCCCAGTGCCGAAGGCACATGGAACGCTGTTCCCTTCCCACCAAAGGTGGTCCCTATTTTTCTACTTGCATTTTTTACCTGCTTTTGAACTGCTAGGTTAGCAGAAGCTGGGACAAGTCATGAGAGCTCACCCTGTTACGCGGCACTCGGGATTCGAACCGCTGAACTACCGACCTTTCGATCAACAAGCTCAGCGTCTTAGCCACTGAGCTTAGACTTCGTCAATGATGGACCAGACATAGTGGAATCAGGAAGGACATTATACCATTTTTCAATTCCTTTACTGATTATCAGCAAAGCTTAGTTTTAACCATTCAACCAGTGATATACCATCTGACCTGTTGGCTGATAGGCCAGTCTGCTTTTCCCAGTCAATAAATTTATTGGTATTCTCAGAGAGCTTAGTAGCTGAGAGGGATGGGGTAAAACCAGTGCCGGTGAATTTGGCTTGTTGCCTCTCTTTAACACTGTGTTGATAAAGATTTAATTGGCAATTCTTGTCTGTAATGTAAGATAATTGCAGATATTCCCAAGAATTGTTTATAGAGTGGAAGGAAACAGATGCATTGGAGATGTATTGGAGGAGTTTAATTAAAGACTTTATAAAAGGGCAACAGATGGCATCTCCTAGATAAAGGAGCAGGGAGGTGGAGGTCTTGGCTGGCATTTCAGAGACTCAAAGGAGATTTCTCTCCCCCACTGATTTGATGTGCTCCTTTCAATAGTCCCTACTTTGTTCGCAAGTCTCGTGTCCTCCAAAGACTTATGCCTTTTAAGTAGCTGTATAAATCTCATGTCAAATCAAGGAAGACAATCACCTACATGTCACTTTTGAGTACTAAGGGATCTTCTCATCTTGATCTTCCCTGCCTAGTCAAAGGTAAAGGTTTTCCTGTCCGTCGTGTGCAAATGCAAGTAGATTAATAGGTACCACTTTGGGGGGAAGGTAACAGTGTTCTGTGTGACTTCAGCACATAGCTTACTCAAAGGAGGCCTTGTTTGTTCATTCTTGGTACATGCTGTAGCACAGGGGTGTCAAAAGCATGGCCCACAGGCCAGATGCATCACGCAATGGCCACGCCCAGTTTAGCAAAGGGGGGGAAAGCCAAAATACGTCACGTGACAACACCATGACGACATGAGTTTGATACCCCTGCTGTAGCAGGAAACCTCAAGAAAGCATTCAACCTGGGCACTGAAATTCTCCTGCATTTCTTCTTACCAAACTTCATCCCCTTGGAGGAAAGAGAAGTGGCTTTCACAGGTCTTCCCCCAAAAGAAGAGAATTGCTCATGAGTGGAGTGCAACACTCCATCTGGGAAGTTGCTTAAAATTTCTGCTACCGGTTCTCCAGAACCTGTCAGAACCTGCTGGATTTCACCCCTGATTAGGGGACTGGAAGCTAAAACATATGAAGAACATTGCAGGAACTGGGTATGTCTAGTTTAATGAAAAGAAGGACTAGGGGAGACATGATAGCAGTGTTCCAATATCTCAGGGGCTGCCCCAAAGAAGAGGGAGTCAAGCTATTCTCCAAAGCACCTGAGGCAGAACAAGAAGCAATGGGTGGAAACTAATCAAGGAGAGAAGCAACCTGGAACTAAGGAGAAATTTCCAGATAGTTAGAATAATTAGTCAGTGGAACAACTTGCCTCCAGAAGTTGTGAATGCTCCAACACTGGAAGTTTTTAAGATGTTGGATAACTATTTGTCTGAAGTGGTGTAGGATTTCCTGCCTAAGCAGGAAGTTGGACTAGAAGACCTCCGAGGTCCCTTCCAACTCTCTTATTCTATTCTAAATATCCTGCCTTTTGCTAGTAGCTCATCTCCTCCTGTTTTTTTCCCAGTTCCCTGTGGAATCCTTATTGCCCTTTTGTGCTCTCTTGTTTTTCCACTTCCCAGTTACTTGGTATTCATTTCACTTCAGCTTCTATTGGAAAGTGATTATTCATGAGAGATTTGGTTACACATTTGACAGTGCATAGGAAACTTTGCTCACTGGGGCAGAGAAAGCCTTGGCAAAGTCTCTTGGCACTTTGGCTTCTGTTCTTGGACCAATCTCGCTGTGGTTAGATGGCTAAACCCTGGAATGGCTTCGTTTTATTTTCTGTGTTTGCTTGCATCTCAACAGGTAGGTTGCTTCTCTCTCTCTCTCTCTCTCTCTCTTTCTCTCTCTCATTTTTATTGAACTTTTTTTTAAAACAAAAAATGAAATTTTTATAATTTTCTTCTTTCCAACATTTCCACATCCTTTTTCATTTCTTATATATCCATTTTTCTCCCCTTTTTCTATTTACTATCTATACATGTGATTCTAATATTTATTTATACATATGAAAATATCAATGTACTAAATTACAGTCATGCGTTCTGTGTCCATTCCTTTTCTACATATTTGGTACTACATTCAAACTCCTGTTTCTTCCTCATTTATTTATCCCATACCATGTAATATTCAGTTTCCTCCTTATCTTGTATTTCATTTGTGAGTTTATCCATCTCTGCACACACTAAAACCTTTCTTATCCAGCTTTCTTCAGTTGGTATATTATTATTTTTCCAATTTTGTGCATATATCATTTTTGCTGCTGTTGTGATATATATGAGTAAGTATTGTATTTTTTCCCATAATTCCCTGGAAGTATTCCTAACAAAAATAGTTCTGGTTTCATTCACTGTTTGGTTATCTCTTCTAAATTTATTCTTATTCTATTCCAATATTGTTTTACTATGGGGCATGTCCACCACATGTGGTAATATGTTCCTGAATTTTGTTTACATTTCCAATAGGTTGATGGGATATTGGGGAACATTTTGACCAGTCTCGCTGGTGGAAGATGCCACCTATAAAACATTTTATACATGTTTTCCTTATAGGCTACAGACATCATCAATTTATAGTTTTTGTTCCATAAATTCTCCCATTTCTCCAATTCAATATTATAACCAAAGTTTTTGGCCCAGATTATCATAGTTTCTTTGACTACCTCCTCCTCCATTTTGTATCTCAATAAATAATTATAAAATTTTTTAATCAGTTTGTCCTCTGCGCCTAATAAAATCTTGTCTAATTCTTGTGATTCTTTTCGAAACCCATATAGTTCTAAATCCTTCCTATATTTGGTTTGTACTTGCAAGTATGGCCACCAATTTTCTCTCTCTTTTTTAGCTTGCTTGGGTTTAGAGGTACAATCCAACAGGTTGGGCGAGATGGCTCCCTCTTGTAATTTCTCAACAGATTTGAGGTTCCTTCCAAAAATCCTTCTGCCATCCTAATTTGATTGAATTTTACAAAACATACACGTACAAAATAACCTAAACTGATAATCAAGAAAAAGATTACTAGGTACTTACAAAACCTCCTTCTGCTGCCAATAGCTTCCCACCGGCCAATACGCTCCCACAGAGGTGGACTCCTCAGGGTGCCGTCGGTCAAACAATGTCGACTGGCGGCCCCCAGGGGAAGAGCCTTCTCTGCGGGGGCACCTGCCCTCTGGAACGAATTGTCCCCGGAGATACGGATGATCCCTGACCTACGCACCTTTCGCTGTACCCTCAAGACATTATTGTTCCAACAAGCTGGCCTAAACATGAATTTTAATTGGGGTTTACTTTTAACGATTAGGGCCAAATTGTTTAATACATTTTAAACTGTTTTTAAATTTTGTATTTGAGTGTATTTTACTGTTGGCTGTACACCGTCCTGAGTCCTCTGGGAGAAGGGCGGTATAAAAATTAAATAAATAAATAAATAAGAAAGAGAGAATGAAAGGAAAACAAAAATACATACAGAGAATGACTTCTGATGAAATGTAATCCTCTGCAACGGAGTCCCAATTTTTTGTTGCTAAATGAGGCCTTTGTTAAGTGAATTTTGCCCTGTTTTACGACTTTCTTGCCTCAACGGTTGAGCGAATCACCACGGTTGTTAAATTAGTAACACCGTTGTTAAGTGAATTTGGCTTTCTCATTGACTTGGCTTGTCAGAAGGTCGCAAAAGGGGATAGCGTGACGACGGGACGTTGCAACCATCATAAATATGAGTCAGTTGCTAAGGCCCTGGATTTTGATCACGTGACCCTGGGGATGCTTGCAACGGTCATAAGACCTTAAAAGCTGTCTTCATTTGCTTTTCTTCAGCGCCGTTGTAAATTCGAATCGTCAGTAAGTGAACTATGGTAAATTGAGGACGACCTATACTTCCTCCAAGGATATAAAAGCCACTTAAATTCAACTCTTAGTTTAACACTGTAATGTAGTATCAATTTTATTTTCCTTCCAAAACCCTGAGCCAACATAAGTCTCCATTCTTCATGGATTTCATTTTAAATATGGTCTATCATCTCTCTGCATTTATAGTCCAATCGTTGCCGTTGTCTTCTAAATGGTCATTCCTCCAGGATTTTGCAGCCCAGATCAAATAGCCTCATAGAGCTTTATCTAATGTAATGTTCTGCCTCAGCTACGGAAGCCAAAGAATGCAGCACAAACACAAAGTCTGTTCAAACCTTGGTTTACTAAATAAACCAGTCTTTTACAACAATGGCAGTTAATTAACTGCATTAACAGCTGCCAAGAATTCAAAGAATAATAACTGAAAGCTTACTGTGGTTGGCAGAATGCCCAGAAGCAATTTGTAGAAAGCTGATAAGATAAACAAGACAAGACACAAAGAAATGTGAACGATGTTGTTCCTTTCAAATTGCTTCAGTCGGTGTTCCTCCTTAAATAGGCTAAGGGAATGGCCAATTAGCCCCAAGCCTTACTCTCAAGGAGACCTCCTCCTGAGGAGCCACTCCTGCCTTTGGCCAGCTCTGTGCACCCGTGCATCAAGAAGAGTCTCCTTTTCTTCGTCCTCTTCACTTATGGGAGCTTCTGGAGATTCTGAAGGCCCTGGCTGAATCCCTGCCTCTGGCACCACATCTTCTCCAGCCTCCTCCAGCCTCCTCACTGTCTGAATCAGCTACTAGCTGCACAGGCTGTGTACGGGCCACAACAAGTAAGCTTTGGAGCACATTAACAGAATAAAAAGCTGGGCACACCATCCGATCCAACATTATCTCCCAGCTGGTATTCATGTCGGCACAAAAATGCCCAACAAGGCAGGAAGAGCTGGAGGTAGATCCAAGTTCCTATCCAGCAAGAAGAGAAAAGAGAAACAGGGCCTCAGTTGAGATGCTCAGAACTTAGTAATAAAGGAGAATATTTGTAGCTCAGGGTTGAAATGAGGGATCCTTGGTGCTACGACTTGAGTAGAATAGAATAACAGAGTTGGAAAGGACCTTGGAGGTCTTCTAGTCCAACCCCCTGCTTAGGCAGGAAACCCTACACCACTTCAGACACATGGTTGTCCAATCTCTTCTTAAAAACTTCCAGTGTTGGAGCAGTTGCAACTTCTGGAGGCAAGTCGTTCCACTGATTAATTGTTCTCACTGTCAGGAAATTTCTCCTTAGTTCTAAGTTGCTTCTCTCCTCGATGAGTTTCCACCCATTGCTTCTTGTCCTGCCCTCAGTGGCTTTGGAGAATAGCTTGACTCCCTTTTCTTTGAGGCAGCCCCTGAGATATTGGGACACTGCTATCATGTCTCCCCTAGTCTTTCTTTTCATTAAACTAGAATCTTCTTTTCATGTTATTTAATTGCATTCACAGATGGCCCAAATAGCATACAGCAGAATTCCAGCCGTACTTGTGAGAAAAGAAATACACTTTTTTTTTTGCTGTTGTTCTGAACAAAAACAGTGATTTTCAAAATTCAGCAGTCTCTTCTTTTTTTTTCACACAGCCCACTATTGATCAACAGGGAAAATTATCCTGACTTTAAGTCTTTTCCTCCCTTCCTCCCCCTAAAAAACTCAATCAGAGAGAAAAAAACAACAACGTATTTGCCATTACTCTATTTTCAGCTAATATAAGACAACCTTCTTATTTTAAAGGTGAATTATTTGAGGGAAAATCTCTCATCTTTTTGTCAGGTTCATTTTCCTTTTGCAGCAGGATGATTTAAGTCTGCCTTCACCAGAAGCAATAGAATTATGTTAGCTGTTTAAAGATTTGCCACTAGGAGTTGAAGATTCAAATTAGAAAACTGAAAGGAATACCTTTCTTGCTCGCATTTAAAAAAAAAACAGTGTGCAAATATATTTTATATCACATCTGTTGAACATTTGCTTGGGTGTTTGTTTGTTTTTTTTAAAGTCAGGTAACTATGTTTTGACAGTTAAACAATAGAAAAGAAGACAGATTTATAAACAGTAGATAAAATGTTGTTTTATGGAACATAGGAATCCTGAAACTTTGAGAAAACAAAATTTCCTCGCTTGGAAATCCATAGACCAGGGGTGAAATGCTCCTGATTCGGACCAGATCGCCTGATCTGTCCCCCCCCTTCAGAGACCCACAAAAACACAGCCAGCCGAGGGTTAAGAATCACTTGGCACACTCCGCAGTTCTTATCTCAACCTTGGCAGCGATATGCACACCGTCTGCCAAGGACTTTATTAGTTAACACAAACAAGAAAATCACCTACGTAGCTTTGCCGTTCATCTAGCTTCCAAGACTACGAGGTTGCTCCGTTTGTTTAGCTTTGTTCATCACAAACTTCTTGACCCACTGGCCTGTCTTATATAGACAGGCTTCTGGGTGTGGTCCAGTGACTCACTGATCCTGTGACTCCAATCAGTGACTCAGGACTATTTCCTCATACGCCGCAGCTGCAGTACTCTTTTGTCTCGCCTTCTTTGGCGTGCGTCCAGGAATGACGTCTCTCCCTCACTCTCATCTGAGACACCTGTTTCCCCACTACTTGGCTCTCTTTCAGCTGGCACCTGAGCCGGTGCCAGAGGGGGGGGGGGGCTGGGAGATCTGGCTGGCTCCTCTTCCTCCTGCTCAGAGCTTCCTTCCTCCAAAGGGATAGGCTCAGAGGACGGGGCCACAACATCGCCCGATCCGGTAGCGATGGAGGCAGGTGGTTCGGAGAACCCATAGCAAAAATCCCTGCCCCCTACTCCTATGTCCAGCTGAGCCGCACAATCATCAGAGGCTTTTTTTCCCCTACTTTTAAAAACATTTTTTCTATAACCTCTTTGGCCAAAAAAAATGCTTTTAAAAGTAAAAAAAAAAAAGCCTCTGATGATCGTGTGGCTCAGCTGGGATCGTCAAAGGCTTTTAAAAGAAAAAAAACCCCTTTTAAATGCCTCTGACGATCCCAGCCGAGTTGCCTGATCAGCAGAGGCTTTTAAAAAGGCAACTCGGCTGGGATCGTCAGAGGCATTTAAAAGCATTTTTTTAAAAAACCTCTTTGCCGAAGAGGTGGTAGAAGAAATGGTTTTAAAAGTAAAAAAAAAAAATTGGCCACGCCCACCCAGTCACACTAACCCCACCCCCACCAAGCCACGCCCACAGAACCGGTAGTAACAAATTTTAAATTTCACGCATGCGCTGGCTGAGGAATTCTGGGAGTTGAAGTCCACAAGTCGTAAAGTTGCCAAGGTTGGAGACCCCTGGATTGAAGGCTGTCACTATTGGAAAATAATTGAAGGAAGGTCAAATTAACAGTCTGATACCTAGAGATCTATCCACCTGTTTATCTTTCAGGGAGCGTTTTTATAGAGACAGCCATATTGAGAAAATGAGCTTATTTGGAGCCTGACGGGATTGTGGCTTTCTTCTTTATAGCCTTGGATTCTTCCCTCCTTGAGCCATGGAGGTGCAGACTGTGACAGAGAGTGCCTCATCCGGTGCCCAGAAGGACATTTCTACGCCTCTGGAACTTGCCTGCCCTGCCCAGCTGGATTTTTGTAAGGAAACCTGTTTTGCTGGTGGTAGTTTGCATGGTTAGAATACTGTGCCAATAGAGGAACATATTTGTAGCCCAGGGTTGGATTGTGGAGTTTGTCAGGCTCTCTAAGATTGGTTGTTGACGTGCATCAGTCCTTCCTTCCTTCCTTCCTTCCTTCCTTCCTTCCTTCCTTCCTTCCTCCCTCCCTCCCTCCCTCCCTCCCTCCCTCCCTCCCTTCCTCTCTTTCTTTCTTTCCTCCCTATTCCTTCCTTCCTTCCCTTCTCCCTTCTCCTCCCCTCCCTTCTCCATGCCTCTCCTCTCCTCTCCTCTCCTCTCCTCTCCTCTCCTCTCCTCCCCTTCCCCTTCCCTCTTCCCTCCCCTCTCCTTCTCCTCTCCACTCCTCTCCTCTTGTTCCTTCCTTCCTCTCTCCCTCCATCTCCTCTCCTCTCTTCCCCATGCCTCCCTTCCCCTGCCGCTCTTCTCCCCTCCCCTTCCTTCCTTCCTTCCTTCCTTCTTCCTCCCTCCCTCCCTTCCCTCTTTTCCCTCCTTTTCTTTCTTTCTTCCCTCCCTATTCCTTCCTTCCCTTCTCCTCTTTCCTCCCCTCCCTTCTCCATGCCTTTCCTCCCCTTCCCCTTCCCCTCCCCTCTCCTTCTCCTCTTGTTCCTTCCTTTCTCTCTCCCTCCATCTCTTCCCCTCTCTTCCCCATGCCTCCCTTCTCTTGCCCCTCTCCTCCCCTCTGCCTTCCTTCCTTCTTCCTCTCTCCCTCCTTTCCCTCTTCTCCCTCCCTCCCTTTCTTCCCTACCTATTCCTTCCTTCCTTCCCTTCTCCCCTCTCCTCCCCTCCCCTTCTCCTCTTCTTCCTTCCTTTCTCTTTCCCTCCATTTCCTCCCCTCTCTTCCCCTTTCCTCCCTTCCCCTTCCCCTCTACACCCCTCCTCTCCCTTCTCCATGCCTCTCCTCTCCTCCCCTCCCATTTTTCCCCATTCCTTCCTTCCTTCCTCACTCCCTTGGTCCTTCCCTCCCTCCCACCCTCCCTTCCCATTATTTTTTCGGATGAAAGAGCTTAAGGATTAGAACAGAAAACAAATATGAGTCAATACTTGAAATTCACCCGCGTTCCAGTTTCAATACTCAAGGTTCACAGCCAAAATACTGACATTTGGATTTCAAGATACTATTATTACAATGATGACCTTTCCGTTATATTTTCAAAGCAATTGGCAAAAAATGAACTGAATATGAATTTATAGCCCAATAGCTCTTGGCAGCATTTTTGATAGTTTTGGATCTGGCAGTCCTGCAACACGCCCTCCTCTAAGCTGTTGGTCTTTGAATGTGGAATTATTGGTGGAGTATTCCATGATACATTGCTGGTAGCTGTTGTCACTGCTAAATAACACTGGCTATTGATCATCTGATACAACGAAAAGAATCGCAGTTGCTGAAGAGCAAGGACTGGACCACATCAGTTTCAAATTGGGTTTCAATTTTTTTTACTACTGATTCTGTGGGCGTGGCTTGGTGGGCATGGCATGGCTTGGTGGGCACGGCAGGGGAAAGATACTGTAAAATCTCCATTCCACCCCACTCCAGGGGAAGGCTGCTGCAAAATCCCCATTTCCTCCCAATCAGCTGGGACTCGGGAGGCAGAGAATCGATGGGGGTGGGGACCAGTCAGAATTTTTACTAACGGTTCCCCGAACTACTCAGAATTTCTGCTACCGGTTCTCCAGAACTGGTCAGAACCTGCTGAAAACCACCTCAGGACCACATATACCAGGATTAATGAAACTCGATTTCATTGTGGGCTGCATCAAGGTTCTGTGTGTCCAATCACACTTGGCTAATAAACAATCCTATTCTATTCTATTGAAGCAGAATTTGAGCACCAATTATCCTAAGAAGGAATCTAAGGGATATCTTAACTGATTTTCCACACGGATAAGAAATATGGAAGCACAGGATTGGAGAAGTTGTAAGAAAATAGCAAAAACAAACAAACAAACAAAGGAACAAACAAACAAACCATCCTTTACATAATCCAAATCTCTCTTGTTCTGAATTTCAGCTGCCCAGGAAATCAAAAGACTCCACAGTGGTGCCCGATGGGCACATTCAACCAGTTCACGGCTCAATCTGATGTTACGTCCTGCCAGGTAAAAGGAGAGGTTGAAGGAGACCAAATCTATCTATGCATATAGGTGATTTAATTTGTTAAGTGGACATAATTAAGTGGACTGAAGAGGTTAAAAGCTAAACTGATTTGATTAAAAAAAAACCCACACAATTACTTTTGTTTCTATTTGGAAACCGCTTCTGGACTTTATGCTTGAGATGTATCTTTTCTTTTATGTACTCTGAGAGCGTATGCACCAAAGACAAATTCCTTGTGTGTCCAATCACACTTGGCCAATAAAAATTATATTCTATTCTATGGGGAAAAAAGGAAACTATGATTTTGGGCTTTACTGATTAGATAAATCTGTTGTTATAGAAATGGCTAGTTTATACTATTATGTAAAAGTAAAAAGTTGAGGTTTGATGTTACCCTCTTATTCTATTGCACCGAAGGCTGTCGGAAGTCAATGCCTTTTCTTTCTTTTTCCCTTCTTTTCTACACATTTCTCTTCTCTTTTCCTTCCCCTATGTTTTCCTATTATTTTCTCAGTGGTGGAATTCAATTTTTTTTTTACTGCCGGTTCTGTGGGTGTGGCTTGGTGGGCGTGGCTTGGTGGGCATGGCGGGGGAAGAATACTGCAAAATCTCCATTCCTACCTCACTCCAGGGGAAGGATACTGCAAAATCTCCATTCCCACCCCATTCTGGGGCCAGCCAGAGGTGGTATTTGCCGGTTCGCCAAACTACTCAAAATTTCCACTACCGGTTCTCCAGAACCTGTCAGAACCTGCTGAATAGTATTTGATTTTGTTAATTTTTTTGTATATTAAATTATAAACTAATAACAAAAAAAAGTTATTTGATTCCCACATTGGGGTTTAACCAAGTTACAGGATATGCTTTATTATCTGGAATGACTCAAAGCCAATCTGATTTGGTTCATTTGCTTAATACTTAGGTTTTTACCTCAAACAAGATTTGAGGTTTTCCATGTATCGAGTTTATGTTTTAACTTCATGAGATAATCCTATTGGAATAGATTCTCAGTGTGGATTTAATTTAGAGTGATTTATAATTTCAGTTTATTTTTTCTGTCTCAATCATGATTTCTAACAGATACTCGTTATTTAGAGCTTCACAACGATTCCTACGCTTTTAAAATGATATGTTTTATAATTCATAAATAATTTGATGCATTGGGAAATTGCAGACTCTGTGACATTCTAGGTCCCTTCTTTACTTATACTTTACTGTTTATATTTTATTATTTTAATTTTATTTATTTATTCAGTGTCTATCACTTCCCAACTCAACAAGTGATTCTGGAGAGCTTTTTTTGTATAAACACTTAACTTTTCAAAAAGTTAAGTGTTTATACCCACATTTATATGAACATCAGATCATCACGCACCAGCTCCAAAGCCAACTGTTTTGAACCCAAATTCGATAATATAATTTGTAGCTCTTGGAAGCAGCAGGTGCAGATACAATTTGGGATAAAAGCAATTCTTCATAGTTAAATCACAAACACTCATTTTCAAGGATTGCTATGTTTAGTTGAGTTGAGTTGAGTTGAGTTGAGTTGAGTTGAGTTGAGTTGAGTTGAGTTGAGTTGAGTTGAGTTGAGTTTATCTTATCTTAGCTTAGCTTAGTTTAGCTTAGTTTAGTTTAGCTTGCTTAGCTTAGTTTAGCTTAGTTTAGTAATTAGCCCTTGGGCCATATTAAAGTGCAAAGTTCCAGACACAAATTATTACTAAAATCTGATAAAAACATTTAAAATGATATTGGAATAAAATACAATAATTTAATATATAGATAAATAAAATATGATAAAATTATATTTTGGTATCACCCCTACAAAGGGGATGTGGTGGCTCAGTGGCTAAGATGCTGAGTTTGTCAATTGAAAGGTTGACAGTTCAGCGGTTCAAATCCCTAGTGCCGCATAATGGGGTGAGCTCCCGTGACTTGTCCCAGCTTCTGCCAACCTAGCAGTTCGAAAGCACATAAAAAATGCAAGTAGAAAAATAGGGACCACCCTTGGTGTGAAGGTAACAACGTTCCATGTGCCTTTGGCGTTGAGTCATGCCAGCCACATGACCACGGAGACATCTTCGGATAGCGCTGGCTCTTCAGCTTTGAGACGGAGATGAGCACTGCCCCCTAAAGTCAGAAACGACTAGCACATATGTGCAAGGGGAACCTTTATCTTTACTTTTATAACCCCTACTATCTATCCCAATCAGTCCCACATATGCCGATCTCAACTGAACCATTTTGCTTAAATCCTGTGCTGTGTTAAATGTTATTTTCAGATTCTGGCCGCACATAATGTAAGTTGTTTTGATATGGAGGATCCCAATCGGTCATTCATTTGGTGTATAGACCGAGGGACTGTATCTCACCCCCTTATACAAGCAACAGTCAAATAGGATGTGAGCCAGGTCTTCTACCCATGTTTATTGAAAAGGAGATGGACCTCTTCCATCATCTATCACCCGTCCATCTGTTGACCCTTGTCAGGCTTCAAGTGCCTTCCAAGAAATGTCCAAATTATAGCAAAAAAAAAAAAAGTTGATATCTGTAAGCAGGAACAGTGGTGCTTGTTTTCCTACCAAGGCAAATATTTGGTCATGAAATAGATTGCAGAGGACCTCATGTAGAGCTGCCAGCAATGTCTGACTCATTAGAAGAATTAAGAAGATCTTAATGTTCCACCGAACGCCAACAGTTGGAGAATCAGGAACGCACCAGTGACTCCCAGCTGAACACTTGGAAATCATTGGCCTGGATGTTGTTGGGTTTTTTTAAATCCTCCTACTCCATAAATTAATGACTAATGATTTATCTTCTCCTCAACAGGCATGTCCAGATGGTTACATCAGTTTGAAAAACAGAGCTGGTTGCAGGCCATGTCCCAGGGGCTTCTGGTGCGACCCACAGAGAGGTTGGCAGGGAGCTTGTATCCCTGGCCAGTATTCACCAGAGGGAGAGATGGACTGTCAGGAATGTCCGAAAGCATATATCTGTCCTAATGGGCAAGAGAAACAGGTATGGTTAATCATTCATTCATTCATTCATTCATTCATTCATTCATTCATTCATTCATTCATTCATTCATTCGTCCATTCATTCGTTTTTTTAAAGAATAGAATTCTTTATTGGCCAAGTTTGATTGGACACACAAGGAATTTGTCTCTGGTGCATATGCTCTCAGTGTACGTAAAGAAAAAAATAAAATATATTCGTCAAGAATCATAAAATACAACACGTAGTGATAGTCATAGGATACTAATAAGCAATCAAATCATACTAGGAAACAATAATAACAATGTAAGTTGCAAAGATGCAAGCAACATGGATATAGCCATAAATGGGAAGAGATAGGCACTAGGAAGGATGAGAAGAAGAATAGTAATACGATCTTAGTAGTTAATTTGACAGTGTTGTGGGAATTAGTTGTTTAGCAGAGCGATGGCGTTTGGGAAAAACTGACCTTGTGTCTATTGTTCTGGTGTGTAGTGCCCTATAGCTTCATTTTGAGGGTAGGAGTTGAAACAATTTATGTCCATGATGTGAGGGGTCTGTAGATATTTTCCCAGCCCTCTTTTTGACTTGCGCAGGATACAAGTCCTCCATGGAAGGCAGGTTGGTAGCCTGTTTTTTCTGCAGTTCTCATTATCCTCTGAAGTCTGTGTCTGTCTTGTTGGGTTGCAGAGCCAAACCAGACAGTTATAGAGGTGCAGATGACAGACTCAATAACTCCTCTGTAGAACTGGATCAGCAGCTCTTTAGGCAGTTTGATCTTTCTGAGTTGGCGCAGAAAGAACATTCATTCATTCATTCATTCATTCATTCATTCATTCATTCATTCATTCATTCATTCATTCATTCATTCATATATTTTCATTTCACCTTTAATGTTACCTAGTTGGGTGATAAAATGTCAGCAAGGAAAGAAGCAAGCTCAAAGAGCACCCCTCATTTCATCCCTGAGCTACAAATATTCTCCTGTATTGATACCTAAGAATCCTTCCTCCTCCTCTTTTCCCCCAACTGGTCTATCAGTTTGGGTGGGGGAGGTCTGAGAGTCTCCAAATTTCCATATTTTCTTTTAATTTTTGCCTTCAGTAAGTGAAAGAGGTTCTGCTTTCTTTCCTCACAACATTAAACATTTTAGCTCAGGGTTTCCCACCCACCACCCACCACCCACCCCCGTATATTATTTTCATAATACGAATAATGAGGCATGGACAATTTACAAGGAGCTCATTTCCACTGTGAGTTTTCTTGCAAAAGGCAAAGAGGGTATCATATTATCTCGCCCTGAAAAATGATTCCAGAGAAGCAGCGCTCCGTTTGATTATATATAGGTGGAATTAAAGCAGCTTCAGAAGATATAAATGCATCTGTAGAAACCTGGAATTGAAAGGAATAAATGTGCGACAAGTCAAGGAAACTTAGTTGATCTATCCCATCTGTAGTAAATGTTTCAAACTCACAGTAAAAATCTCTCTCTGTGTGTGTCTGTTTCTCTGTGTGTGTGTGTGTTTGCAGGCACACATGTTGATGTTTGTCTTTGTGTTTGCCATCCCACATTTGTGTGTAAGGCCCAACGTGGTTTTGAAACATTCACGATAGATAGATAGATAGATAGATAGATAGATAGATAGATAGATAGATAGATAGATAGATAGATAGATAGATAGATAGATAGATAGATAGATATGATAGATGGATGGATGGATGGATGGATGGATGGATGGATGGATGGATGGATGGATGGATAGACAGACAGACAGACAGAGACAGATAGATAGATTATTAGATAGAGATAGATGATAGATGATAGATGGATGGATGGATGGATGGATGGATGGATGGATGGATGGATGGATGAACAGACGGACGGTCGAACGGACGGATGGACGGATGGACAGACAGACAGACAGACAGACAGACAGATAGTTAGATAAGTAGATAGGTAGGTAGATGATAGATAGATAGATGATAGATAGATAGATAGATGATAGATAGACAGAGAGAGAGAGAGATAATAGAGATAGATGATAGATTAGATAAATGATAGCTAATTAGATAGAAGATAGATAGATAGATAGATAGATAGATAGATAGATAGATAGATAGATAAGGAGGTAGGTAGATAGATGATAGATAGAAGAGAGAGAGAGAGAGAGTGAGAGAGATGATAGATAATTAGATAAATGATAGATAGATGATAGATAGATAGATAGATAGATAGATAGATAGATAGATAGATAGATAGATAGATAGATAGATAGATAGATAGATAGATAGATAGATAGAAAAATGTGTGTTGTGTATATCAACAAGAGTATGTGTATACGCACACACTCTCATATACAAGTCAACAAATAGTACAGAGAAGACATGGGGATATCACCAGAATTTGAGCTCTGAACACAGAATTTTTGCAGGGGCAAAAATACTTTATAATCGGTGAAATACTGCATGAAATACACATTGGATGAGGAAATACATATACAGTCTTATGTCAGTTACCGTGATCTCTAGCTGATGTGTGTACCTATTCATACACATACATCCACAGGCATGCATGCACACATGATTGTGTGTGAGCACATTTCCTCTGTTGTCTCCCTTTAGCGTTGTCCAGGAGGTCACGAACCTGATGCCAGCCACACATCCTGTGTCCCCTGTTTCCCGGGTTTTTTCTCCACCGAAGGATCCCTGGAATGCCAGCCCTGTCTAGCAGGTAAGCTAATATCTGGGGCATCTCTATCAAGAACTAGGTAACTGTGGCCTTCCTAAGGTGGGACTAGAACTCACTGTCTCCTGGCGATTGGCCTAAAATCCCCCAGCCAGTTTCATGTCTAAGGTAGGACTAGAACTCACAGTCTCCTAGTGATCAGGCCAAGGTCACCCAGCTGTCTTTCATGGTTAATTGGAACTAGAACTCACCATCTCCTGGTGATCAGGCCAAAGTCACCCAGCTATCTTTCATGCCTAAGGTGGAACTAGAACTCACAGTCTCCTGGTGATCAGCTCTAAGTGACCCAGCTATCTTTCATGCCTAAATTGGGACTAGAACTCACCATCCCCTGGAAATCACCCAAAGTCACCCAGCTGTCTTTCATGCCTAAATTGGAACTAGAAGTCACCATCTCCTGGTGATCAAGCCAAAGTCAGCCAGCTGTCTTTCATGCCTAAGGTGGAACTAGAACTCAGAGTCTCCTGGTGATCATCCAAAGTCACCCAACTGTCTTTCATGCCTAAATTGGGACTAGAAGTCACCATCTCCTGGTGATCAGGCCAAAGTCAGCCAGCTGTCTTTCATGCCTAAGGTGGAACTAGAACTCAGAGTCTCCTGGTGATCAGGCCAAAGTCACCCAGCTGTCTTTCATGCCTAAGGTGGAACTAGAACTCACCATCTCCTGGTGATCAGCTCTAAGTCACCCAGCTGTCTTTCATGCCTAAATTGGGACTAGAACTCACAGTCTCCTGGTAATCACCCAAAGTCACCCAGCTGTCTTTCATGCCTAAATTGGAACTAGAAGTCACCATCTCCTGGTGATCAGGCCAAAGTCACCCAGTTGTCTTTCATGCCTAAGGTGGAACTAGAACTCACAGTCTCCTGGTTTCTAGCCAGTTAACCAGTAGACCAGACTCTTTTTTTAAATCCAACTCTTCTCCTCTTGAATTCTCTTGGCCAAGATTTTCCCCACCGCAATATCGTAGCTCTGTATTCCACAACAAAAACTGATCTCAGGTTTTATGTAAATAGTGCCAACTGAACCGTTCTGATTTCTGAACCTCTGGGAGGGAAAGAAGATCCTTCCTGAATCGGGAAGAAGGGTTGAATAACTTTAGGTTCTTTTTCAGTCATACGTTTTTCTAGGATTCAAAGCAACTTGGCCCGGATCAATATTTAAGGCTTTGAGAAAGTGGAAAACAATGTCGGGAAGATTAAATGCGCTCCACTAGTATCTAAGTTAATTCTCAATTGTCCTTTATAAGCCATTTAAAGAGCTGCTGGCTCTCAGCTGCCATGGACTCTCCCTGTTTGGTATTCTCCAGAAGTCTTGATAATCCTATCCTCGGGATATCACTGGCCTATCTTTTGTGGGAATGAGATGACTGTTGCTAATTCATCACCACGACATTAGCCCTGAACCAACTTTGACAGGAGAATGAGCCAGGATAGACTCAGGCCTTTGTTGGGTTCCTTCCTTCCTTCCTTTCTTTCTTTCTTTCTTTCTTTCTTTCTTTCTTTCTTTCTTTCTTTCTTTCTTTCTTTCTTTCTTTCTTTCTTTCTTTCTTTCTTTCTTTCTTTCTTTCTTTCTTTCTTCTTCCTTCCTTCCTTCCTTCCTTCCTTCCTTCCTTCCTTCCTTCTCCCTCCCTCCCTCCCTCCCTCCCTCCCTCCTTCCTTTTTTTTCTTTCTTTCTTTCTTTCTTTCTTTCTTTCTTTCTTTCTTTCTTTCTTTCTTTCTTTCTTTCTTTCTTTCTTTCTCTTTCTTTCTCTTTTTCTTTCTTTCTTTCTTTCTTTCTTTCTTTCTTTCTTTCTTTCTTTCTTTCTTTCTTTCTTTCTTTCTTTCTTTCTTTCTCGTTTGAAAAGAAACAATTGCTTTGAAGAATTATGGAAGCGTAGAACATTATTAGAGATGATTAATTGGCTGTAATGGCTCAGAAAATTACGAGGGAAGACAATCAGCTATCACCCCAGGCCTCTTTGTTTTGCACAGTTCCTCCTGCCATAAAATTGGGTTGGAAAGGAATCAAGGATTTGGAGGGGGGGGGGGGAAATCATACCGGGATCCCTCTTAGCTGTTTCTCTGAAAATGGTATAGACTTGAAGAAAAGCTGTGAAAATACTGATAATTGGAATGCTTCTCTCCCCTCCCCCTCAAACCCTTAGGAGGAAAATTAGAAAAAGTGTGGTTTTTTCCTTCTAAGACTTTTATTTTAAAAGTCCAAAGTAGACCAACAAATTGGTTTAAATCAATGAGTCTCCTGTGGGGGTCTATCGATTCCAGGTTATTACATATTGTAGACATAATTGTGCAGATTTTTTTGGAGGGGGGGCAAAATTCAGATAGCGATCTACCATGACTTTCTTCTTTCTTTCTTTATTTATTGGTTGGTTCGATTTATATGCCGCCCTTCTCCAGAGACTCAGGGCAGCTTACAATGCGTTAAGCAATAGCCTTCATACTTTTGTATATACCTGCTTAGTAGGGCTTTCGCCTCCCCCCCCCCAAGTGGTGTTCTTTTTTATACAAAGTCAGCTTATTGCCCCCACAATCTGGGTCCTCATTTTACCTACCTCGAAAGAATGGAAGACTGAGTCAACCTTGAAGCTGCTGAGATTTGAACTCGCCGTAATTGCAGGCAGCTCGTGCTACTTAACATCACTATAGTCTGCTGTGCCACCAAGGCTCTTTAACATTCTTGAATGTTTTCAAATTTCTTTGGACTAACCTGAAACCTGGTGTTCCTGATTAGATTAACAGAGTTGGAAGGGACCTTGTAGGTCATCTAGTCCAACCCCCTTGCCCAAGCAGGAGACATTACACCAATTGTAACAGATGGTAGTCCAATCTGGTAGGATTGGACTACCAACAGACCATTGGGGATGAAGCTCCCACAACTTCCGAAGGTAAGCTGTTCCATTGGTTGATTGTTCTCACTGTTAGAAATTTTCTCCTCATTTCCAGGTTGAATCTCTCCTTGATCAGTTTAAATCCGTTATTCCTTGTCTGGCCTTCAGGTGCTTTGGAAAATAGCTTGTCCCCCTCCTCTCTGGGACAGCCCCTCAAATATTGGAAGACGGCTATCCTGCCTCCCCTGGTCCTTCTCTTCACTAGACTAGCCATGCCCAGTTCCTGCAACCGTTCATTGTATGTTTTAGCCTCCAGTCCCCTCATCATCCTGGTTGCACTTCTCTGCACTTTTCCTGGATGTTTCCTATCCAAGAAATCTAACCAGCCTGATCTTGCTTAGCTTCCAAATCCAAAGACAGGAGTGGGTCAAGCCCCAGGAGGCCAGACAAGGAATAATGGATGGAAACTGAACAAGGAGAGATTCAACCTGGAAATAAGGAGGAATTTCCTGACAGTGAGAGCAAGCAAACCATGGAAGAGAAGTTGTCTTCCGAAGTTGTGGGAGTCTCATCACTGGAGGCTTTCGAGAAGAGACTGGACTGCCATATGCCAGAAAAGATGTAGGGTGTTAGGCTGGACTAGATAACCTACAAGGTCCCTTCCATTAATCTGTACAATGTCTGTACAAATCCAGATGAGATCACCCAGGTGCAATGTTTAGGACTAAAGCTCCTTGTGAATACCAGCAGGTTTAAGATCTGCTTTTCCAATGGAAACTGGAACATACGCTGAGTAATTCAGATACTTTCCACTGAATCGGGTAACTGGATCCCTGTGCCTGCAATGAGAATCCTCTTGATTAAATTATGAAGTTATCTTGTGTGTTGGGTATCTTGATACCACAAGGTAAAAGGCCAAGTAGAATAACAGATCACCATTGAAAAGTTTTTGAGCTGTCAGACAAGGAGACCCAAACTCATTGGTAGCCTCGCATTGCAATGAACTAGGACATACATTCAGTTTTGCAGCTACTGAGATTGTTGGCCGAGCAGGGAGAAGAACAGCCAGGGAAATGATTGAAGCTGGAGAAATGGGCTCCTTGTCAGTCAACAGGAGTGCTGATTTACCATCAGTTTATCAGGTACTTAGGAGCCAAAGGTTTGACAGCACAAGCAAACAACAGCCAATCACCGACTATCAACACACCAATAAACCAATAGGAAGGCACGACATAAATACAAGTCATAGAATAGCCCAAATATTCTGGTAGAGAGAAATTCCCTGAGGATGGACTCCGTTACAAATCTGAAAGCTCAGAAGAGTAAAACTCTGGTCCTGGTGACCCACCCAGATTGGATCCTGAAAAGCTTTTGGTCTACATTCAGTACTGATGTATAACTCACTGTTGTGAAAAAAAAAATACTGTTTGGGGTTTTAAATTCCTGGTCTTAGATTTCTAGCCTAAGAAATGTAAATTAATACTAAACTGGTATTAACATTTGATGAGCAGAGACAAATTTTCTAGTCCCAGATTTATTTATTTAATTTCTGTAGCCAACTCAACCCAGGGACTCTAGGCAGTGAACAGTTCTAAACAATTAAAACAGTTAAAATAGTACAAAATAAATATACATAGAAATACAGAATTAGAATACAATATACAGTATAAGGCAAAGTTTCTCAACCTAGGCAAATAAGATATAGGAGGGAGGGAGGGAGGGAGGGAGGGAGGGAGGGAGGGAGGGAGGGAGGAAGGAAGGAAGGAAGGAAGGAAGGAAGGAAGGAAGGAAGGAAGGAAGGAAGGAAATAAATGTTGGAAGAAATGTCCATCTGGGGAGTGGGGAAAAACATGGAGGCTGCTTGGAAGGATGGTTTAATGGGTTTTAGGTCCTGGGCAGCTGAACACATGGAGTGGAGAGTGAGTATTATCTATACCCTCTCTTGACTTTGAACTTGAGCTTTCTGTTCCTGTAGCAAGGGCATGTATCCTACTGGTTGCAGACTCCCATGTGGAGTCATGTTTGTCTGAATCAAGTTTAGCTGAACCTTGCAGTCCTGCCTGGAAGCCATATTACCTGTGTGCCTTGAAGATCCAAGCCTGCCACAATCATACCATGGAAAGTTGGGAAGGGGGATTTCACGAGGGAAATAGAAATAGCCATAATAAAATTCTCTAAGAGAAGTTCAAGGCCATGGTGTCCGGCAGCTGTGCAAAGAAGAAATTGGGGGATGTCTTCTATTCGGGAAAGAGCTGATTGGAGCTGTGGTGGACACGTGGGAGATGTGGGCAAGGTCTTGAACTTTCTTGTAGGTGAGGAAAACCCGAAAGCTTTCAGATTCGGGTTTTCCCAGATGTGCCAATATGACATCTCTAATAAAAGTTTGAGGAACTTCAAGCTTCAGAGTTTGATTTTGTTGGGACTGTTACTTGGAACCCTGACATTTGCTGCATGATGTAATGAAGGAGCTTGGTTGTGCCGTGTGGTGAGCTCTGCTGAGACATAATCCTATTATGTTCTGGAGGGTCATGTCTTAATCCCATCACATTGGAGCTGAGGTCTTTGGTTTTGGAGATAGGCTGGCCCAATCCTTCTCAATGGTCACCAAGTATCTGCTGGGGGCAGGGAACTGTTCTTTGTCTTTAAAAATCTGTTTCTCGTTTTCTCATCTAGGGAAATATAATATTGTGCCTTTTTAATATTTCCTAAAAGATTTCATTTTTCTAAAAGGGATGGGTGCTAACTTTCTTCAGGAGGAGGGAAGGAAGGAAGGAAGGGAAGGGAAGGGAAGGGAAGGGAAGGGAAGGGAAGGAAGGGAAGGAAGGAAGGAAGGAAGGAAGGAAGGAAGGAAGGAAGGAAGGAAGGAAGGAAGGAAGGAAGGAAGGAAATAAATTAAAGGCATGCTATTAGAAAGTTAGAATTGTAGAAGAAAGCAGCTAAGCCTTCTCTCCAGCAAAACTTCCCATTTAGGTAAGTTGAGTGAGTTCCTATCAGCACTGATCAATGCTTATCAATATTAATAATGTTTTTGTCTGTATTGATTATACCAACTGCATTACAATCAAGTTGTTGCCATAGTAATGCACATCCTGATCTCCTTAAATTGTTTGTTTGCTTTTACAGGGCATTATTGTCCAGGTTTTGGGACCGTTCAGCCAATCCCTTGTCCCCCTGGCTCTTGGACTGATGCTCCCAGACAAATCGAGTGCCAAAGAGATAACAGCACTTCCTGTTGTCCAGACAACATGGCCGAGATGTTGTTTGCTTGGAAATCTCTTCATTCTGCTGTGGATCTACAAAGCCAACTCTGTCCTTCAGGTTGAACTTTTGCATTTGTTTGGATGTTGCTGATTTGTTTTATGTACTCATTGTTTGGGGACTCAAAATCTCCTTTGACATCACAGAGAGGGTGAAATTCAGGCCAAATAATTTCATTTTTGAAGCAGTTGATCAAAACAATTGAAGTTTGGAGATGGGAATATTCCAGGTGGTGTCAAACAAACCATGGAATCTATTCCCACCACAATATCCATCTGACAGTATTACTATCTGAAGACACCAACTATTCTATCAATCATTTGATACAAATTGCTTACTATTTTGGTCTTCATATTTATATACATCCAGAAATTAAGGTATCAATTTATTTCAAGATTCAGATACAGATCCAGCACTTGCATCTGGAATAGTTTTGAATTTCTTCCTACTTATTCTTTGCAGGTTAACCCAAAATATACGCTACTTACTATGGCTGTTATCACCTACTTCTATGTCCACTTGATTGATTGGCTATTCACAAGCAAATCACTTAAAAGCATTGCAATTGTTTTTGTGACACATGATAAACGTTATTAGTTACTATTTTCCTCTATTAATATCATGTATGACCCTAATAGATTGGGATCATTTGTGGTACAGTGTCCTGCACAGGCCCATTGTGAAATTCATTAATTTCTTATCCAAGTGAATATTGTGTAAATGCAGTCATTGTACTCATTGTACAGTGACCTGCTGACCTCAGGGGTCTATGACAATTTGTCACAGCCAACTTGCCATGGCCAACTCACCACAGCCAACTCACCATGGCCAACTTGTCACGGACACTTCAACATGGCCAACTTGTCATGGCCAACTCATTATGGCCAACTTGTCATGGCCAACTCACCATGGCCAACTTGTCACAGACAAATTTTTTAAAAAAGATTTGATTTATATGCTGCCCTTCTCCGGAGACTCAGGGCGGCTTACAATGTGTTAATAATACAATACAAATAAACTTTTGTATATTTATACAAAGTTAGTTTATTGCTCCCACAGACTGGGTCCTCAATTTATCTAACTTAGAAAGGATGAAAGGCTGAGTCAACCTTGAGCCTGGTGAGATTCAAACTTACAGTAATTGCAGACAGCTGGTGTTAATCACAATGCTTTTAGTCTGCTGAGTTATCCAGGCTCCTGCAGGTACAACTCACTGCAGGACAAGGGTTATTACACTAATATCAAAGAAATGGTGGAATAGTATTGTTAAATTTTCCCACAATGAGTTGTCTCTCAATGAGTTGGCCGTGGTGAGTTGGCTGTGGCAAGATGTCCCATTCCCAACCTAAGGAGACCCATACCATCTTAAGTAGCAGTGTGGATATCTAAATATCTGGCTGATCCTTCAGTTCAGTTTTCCCCAAGAGGAATTTTAACCCAATATCATCCTGCAAGTCTCAAGTCATGCAACTCAACCCAGAGGTCTCCAACTTGGAAGTAGCCACCTTCTCTAGAAGAGCAACCTGATCTGAAGAAGGAATGTTATGGAAGGGACATTGAAAGATGAATCTCATCTTGCAGGTTATTTTCGTAGTCCTGGACTGACCACAGCTCCATGCCCCAGGGGAAGTTTTGAGCCCAGAGATAAATTCCTGAAGCTCAGCAACAGATCTTCATACTTTCCAGGTGTGTATCTGTCTTTTGTACAATGGGGAGAAACTGATCCTAAATCAGACTGATAATTAGGTTCTTCCACAAAGGCAACCAGTTGTAGTGCTTATTTACTATCCTGTGGCATAAAGTAAGCAAGTTAGACACCAAGGAAAATTCCTAGAAATTTGTGGGAAGGCTGTTGAGAATTATTTGTGTCTCTGTGTGTGCATGCATGTGTTTGTATCTATACACACATATCATAATATTTAAATGCCTTTGAGTTGGCTCTTATATGTGTAGAATCATAAACATGTTTATAGAGAGAATTGAGAAATGGATTTCTTGAAAGTCACTGGTATTTTACAAAAAATAAATAAATCAAAAAATAAACCAAGAGCAGATTTCATGTGAACAGGTAGAACTTGGTAAATAGTAGTGGTAACTGTGAAAGGAATCTTTGAGTCTTAGTGGACAACCAGTTAAATATGAGTTAACAATGTGTGGCGGCAGCCAAAAAAACCAATGCAATCCTAAATTGCATTAACAGAAGGATACAATCAAGATCAAGTGAGGTACTAATACCACCCTATAAAGCCTTAGTAAGACCACACCTAGAGAACTGCATATTTGGTCACCACACAATAAAAAAGATGTTGAGTGTGTAGAAAAAGTGCAGAGAAGAGCAACCAGGATGATTAGGGGACTGGAGGTTGAAACATACAATGAAGATTTGCAGAAACTGGGCCTGGCTAGTCTAGTGAAGAGAAGGACCAGAGGAGATAGATAGCAGTCTTCCAACATTTGAGGGGCTGCCACAGAGAGGAGGGGGGATTTCAACCTATTTTCCAAAGCACCCGAAGGCCAGACAAGGAATAATGGATGGAAATTGACCAAGGAGAGATTCAACCTAGAAATAAGGAGAAATTTGCTGACAGCGAGAACAATCAACCCATGGAACAGAAGTTGCCTTCAGAAGTTGTGGGAGCTTCATCCCTGGAAGCTTTCAAATAAAGACTGGACTGCCACTTGTCAAAAATGGTGTAGGGTTTCCAGCTTGGGTGGGTGGGCTGGACTAGATGATCTACAAGGCCCCTTCCAATTCTATTATTCTGTTAAAGATAACTCAACACATCCAAAGTCTGATAGAACAAATTGTATTGGGTAATTGGCTTCTGCTTCAGAAGAACCGAAGAAGGATAGAAAGTTACAATAATCTTTGGGTTGGGTGATCCTATATTTTCAGCAGAAGGGTTAAATTCTCTTAAAATATAAGCGCCATTAGAACTATGCACAGATCTAATTCAACTTAGTAATTGTTAAGTTCTTACCTAACGTGATTTCTTTAAAAATGTATTTTGGACATCTCATTAGTTGGGTTGATCCTTTTTCAGCTAGCAAATTGCTGTCCAGATTTCATATATAATAGTTCCTTTCTGGTTTTATTGTCAAAATGCATGTTGTAGTAGACTCGTTAAGAACATTCTTCATCTTTTTCATATGTAAAGGTAAAGGTTCCCTTGCACATGTGTGTTAATCGTTTCCAACTCTAGGGGGCAGTGCTCATCTCCGTTTCAAAGCCGAAGAGCCAGTGCTGTCCAAAGACGTCTCCATGGTCATGTAGCCGACATGACTCAATGCCAAAGGTGCACAGAACACTGTTACCTTCCCACCAAAGGTGGTCCCTATTTTTTCTACTTGCATTTTTTACCTGCTTTCGAACTGCTAGGTTGGCGGAAGCTGGGACAAATAATGGGAGCTCACCCTCTTATGTGGCACTAGGGATTTGAACCGCTGAACTTCCCACCTTCTAATCGACAAGCTCAACGTCTTAGCCACTGAGTCCCTATGTTCATATGTAGGCATATCAACAATGCCTATATATTCATATGAAGGCATTGACTATTAACAATGTCAGGGATAGAGTCAGCTTTACCATGAATGGGAGAGAAGATGCATGAGAACAGAAGCTATCCTGAAGTTAACAAATATGGGTTTCCACCTTAAAAACCTGGAAAATAGAGACTTTTCTTGTGTAGTGAAGTTTGAGTTCCTTGAATACCTGAAAAGTAACCTTAATGAGGGAATTATTGCCATTTCAAACTTCTGGAGTCATGGTTTGTATCATTCCAGCTATCTTTAATCCAGGTTTGGGTTAATGTCAGGATTCCAAGTAACACCCCCAATGAAAGAAAACTCCAAGGTTTGAGTTTCCTCAAGGTTCCATTTTATTAGAGAGGTCATATTGGCACATCTGGGAAAACCCGGATCTGAAAGCTTCCAGGTTTTCCCCACCCAAAGGAAAGTTCAAGTCCCTGCCCAACACCCTCATGTCCATCACATGGACCAATCAAAGCACCATCCCAACTGGAGATGCATGGCAAGACGTCCTTGACGCTCTGAGAAAGGAATGTTATCATGAGTATATATCACCCTGACTAAGCACCATCCCAACTGGAGATGCCTCCCAGTTCCAGACATCCAGGTGCATGGCAAGACATCCTTGACGCTCTGAGAAAGGAATGTTATAATGAGTATATATCACCCTGACTAAGATGCTGAGCTTGTTGATCAAAAGATTGGCGTTCAGCAGTTCGAATCCCTAGTGTCGCGTAATCGGGTGAGCTCCCGTGACTTGTCTCAGCTTCTGCCAACGTAGCACGTAAAAAATGCAAGTAGAAAAATAGGGACTACCGCTGGTGGAAAGGGAACAGTGTTCTGTGCGCCTTTGGCGTTTATTTACTTATTTACTTACTTACTTATTTATTTATTATATTTCTATACCGCCTTTCTCCCACAGGACTCAAGGCGGTGTACAGTCAAGAAAAAATAAAGGATACATAAACATCATAAAATTGATAATTAAAATTATAACATAGTTTAGCCCAAATTAAATAAAACCCAGAATTAGATAATATTTTAATCATTTCCAGTTAACCTGTTTAGCCCCGCCTGATTGAACATCAGGGTCTTGAGGGCACAGCGGAAAGCACGGAGATTAGGGATGTTTTGTATATCAGGGGGCAGTTCATTCCAAAGGGTTGGAGCCCTTACAGAGAAGGCCCTCCCCCTGGGAGTCGCCAGTCAACACAATTTGACTGACGGTACCCTGAGTAGTCCCTCCCTGTGAGAACGAACTAGTTGGTGGGAGGCTATTGGTGGCAAAAGACGGTCTCGTAAGTACCCAGGTCCTAAGCCATGGAGCGCTTTAAAGGTGATAACTAACACCTTGAATCACACCCGGAAGACCACCGGGAGCCAGTGCAGCTCGCGTAGGAGAGGTGTTTACATGGGCGCAATGAGATGAGCCTATAATAACCCGCGTGGCTACATTCTGGACCAATTATACCAGCCACATGACCACGGAGATGTCTTCGGACAGCGCTGGCTCTTCAGCTTTGAAACGGAGATGAGCACCACCCCCTAGAGTTGGGAACGACTAGCACATATGTGCGAGGGGGACCTTTGCCTTTATCACCTGGCCTGGCTCCATCAATCCCCCCTCCAATTTTCCCACAGAAGTAAATGTGGCAGGCCTGAGGAGCCAACGAAAAGAGGGCTTCCAGATCTGTCAGTTTGAAAGAATTATAGCGTATTTTGAATTGGTTCAAACACAACGCTTATTTTTGCCTTCCAGAAGAAATTTTTATGTATTGGTTTTTTACTCGGCTGTTCACCGGCCCTGAGTCCGTAAGGAGAAGGGCGGTATATAAGTCTAATTAATAATAATAATAATAACAACAACAATAATAATAATAATTAAAAAATTGCGAATAGTCTTCTCACAATAATAATATCATTTGGATAACATTTGTCATTAGTTCTGAAGTTGGCTTCTAGCAAGTAACCCCCTTACAAGTTTTTTTTTTTTTTAAATGGAGATTCCCCCCCCCCATCACTTAAATTCAGATTAACCAATCTCCTCCCCTAAAGAGATCAAATAATTACAGGAAAAGCAAAACAACGTGTGAATATTTTCCATAAGGTTTTCATTTGTAGCGCCTGAAAATGTAGAAAATGTCAGACTCGCCATATCTGTTTTTACTTTAAAAATAAACAAATCGCAGCTACATATGTTCTTTAAACATTCTGAATCCCTACCCCTCCTCCTTTTTTTTTTTCTTTTCATTTACCTTCTGGATTAATCGTCATTATTTTTAGAGCAACATTTTTAGACCTGGTGCTGTAATGAGCGTGGAACTCTATTAGAAGTGAGTGATTTTTTTGAAAATTAACAAGTAATGGGGGCCACAAACTCAATTTTAAAAAAAGAATATCAGAGGGTGGCATGCATCATCAGATGCTCCTGCTTCATTTCTTTGGATAATTGTTATTTGTCTTTAATTACGGCCCCTTCCCCCAGCACATTTGTGAGTGGAATAAAAATATGATTGTTTTTCTAGTGAAGCAAATCGTATTTATAGATAACAAGGATGCTTTGTGGACTTCAGCCTGCCACCCAATTCTTGCACAGACCCATCAGTTTTGGAGCTGAATGAGGGAGATAGGGGTGATGCTGAAAGATCTGGCTGGAATAATTTTTTGGGAAATTGTTTGTGTAAATTGACCCAACAGCCCTAAGAATCCCTTACGGAGGCTGAAACTCTATTTCTCCTTTTGTGATTCTTTTGATAACTTTTCATGTTGATTTGTATAAGATGACATGATAAGACTGGAATGGAATGGAGCGTAGCAGGTGGGGGGTGGAGTGGGGTGGGGTGGGGTGGGGTGGGGTGGAATGGAATGGAATGGAATGGAATGGAATAGAATCGAATAGAATAGAATAGAATAGAATAGAATAGAATAGAATAGAATAGAATAGAATAGAATAGAATAGAATAGAATAGAATAGAATAGAATAGAATAGGAATAGGAATATTGGAATGAAAGTAGAGTAGAGTAGAGTAGAGTAGAGTAGAGTAGAGTAGAGTAGAGTAGAGTAGAGTAGAGTAGAGTAGAGTAGAGTAGAGTAGAGTAGAGTAGAGTAAACAGAAAAGAAGGGAAGGGAAGGGAGGGAAGGGAAGGAAGGGAAGGGAAGGAAGGGAAGGGAAGAGAAGAGAAGAGAAGAGAAGAGAAGAGAAGAGAAGAGAAGAGAAGAGAAGAGAAGAGAAGAGAAGAGAAGAGAAGAGAAGAGAAGAGAAGAGAAGAGAAGAGAAGATTGGAATGAAAAGTAGAGTAGAGTAGAGTAGAGTAGAGTAGAGTAGAGTAGAGTAGAGTAAACAGAAAAGAAGGAAGGGAAGGGAAGGGAAGGGAAGGGAAGGAAGGGAAGGGAAGGGAAGGAAGGGAAGGGAAGGGAAGGGAAGGAGGAAGAGAAGAGAAGAGAAGAGAAGAGAAGAGAAGAGAAGAGAAGAGAAGAGAGAGAAGAGAAGAGAGAGAGAAGAGAAGAGAAGAGAAGATTGGAATGAAAGTAGAGTAGAGTAGAGTAGAGTAGAGTAGAGTAGAGTAGAGTAGAATAGAATAGAATAGAATAGAAATAGAATATGAATAGAATAGAATAGAATAGAATAGAATAGAATAGAATAGAATAGAATGGGACTTTGGAGGTCTTCTAGTCCAGCCCCCTGTTTAAGTAAGAGAACCTATATAAACTCAGACAAGTGGCTGTCCAGTCTCTACTTAAAAATCTCCAGTGATGGAGCACCCATGATTTCTGGAGGGAAACTGTTCCACTGGTTAATTGTCCTCACTGTTAGGAAGTTTCTCCTTGATTCCAGGTTGCTTCTCTCTGTGATCAATTTCCAACCATTATTTCTTGTCCTGCCCTCTGGTGCTTTGGAGAATAATTTGACCCCTCCCTTCTTTGTGGCAGCCCCTCAAATACAGAAATGCTGCTATCATGCTCCCCCACCCCCCTAGTCCTTCTTTTCTTTAGACTAGCCAGAGCCAAAATCTGCAGCTGTTCTTCATATGGTTTAGTCTCCAGGCCTTTGATAGATGAAGATTGTCCAAGCTGAACGTCTCCAATCTTATGTCTGGAAGGAATCACTAGCATTATCTTGGCCACTAACAAATGGTTGCAAGCTTATCGGAACAAAGCAGGAGAGGGGATATTAGCACCGACTTACTGGAGAGGCATTTGTAGATCCTTGGAAGCAATAATAACCTGACTGGCAAAGTCCTTCAGGTGCCACCAAGCCAGGCTTGCTATAGTACATGACCACTGGGCATTGCTTACAATGGAATGGAACAGAATAGTATGGTTTTCCCAGTTGCAATGTATGACTGCGAAAGTTGGACCATAAGGAAAGCTGAGCGCCAAAGAATGGAGGCCTTTGAACTCTGGTGCTGGAGAAGACTCCTGCGAGTCCCTTGGACTGCAAGGCGATCCAACCGGTCAGTCCTAGAGGAGATCAACCCTGACTGCTCTTCAGAAGGCCAGATCCTGAAGAGGAAACTCAAATACTTTGGCCACTGGAGAAGAGCCTAATGCTGGGAAAGATTGAGGGCAAAAGAAGAAAGGGATGACAGAGAACAAGTGGCTGGATGGAGTCACTGAAGCAGTCAGTGTGAGCTTAAATTGATTCCAGAAGATGGTAGAGGACAGGAAGGCCTGGAGGAACGTCGTCCATGGGGTTGGATGGGTCAGACACGACTTTGCAATGATGGAAGAGGTGGAGGAGGAGGAGGAGGAGAAGGAGAAGGAGAAGGAGAAGGAGAAGGAGAGAAGGAAGAAGGAGAAGAGAGAGAAGGATCGAAGAGAAGGAGAAGAAGAGAAGAAGAAGAAGAAGAGAGAAGAAGAAGAAGAGAGGAGGAGAGAGGAGGAGGAGGAGGAGGAGGAGGAGGAGGAGGAGAGAGGAGGAGGAGAGAGGAGAGAAGAAGAAGAAGAAGAAGAGAAGAGGAGAGAGAGAGAAGAAGAAGAAGAAGAAGAAGAGGAGGAGGAGGAGAAGAAGAAGAAGAAGAAGAAGAAGAAGAGAAGAAGAAGAAGAAGAAGAAGAAGAAGAAGAAGAAGAAGAAGAAGAAGAAGAAGAAGAAGAAGAAGAAGAAGAAGAAGAAGAAGAAGAAGAAGAAGAAGAAGAAGAAGAGGAGGAGGAAAATATTTGGGGTTAGATCTGGCTCATAGTTGATGAGGAGACAACAAGAGAAACATAGGAATATAAGCTAGACTGGGAAATTAGAAGTAATAACACAACATTTTGAAAGAAGGTTATAACGAAATGCTTCTGCCCAGTTGCCAGGAGAATTGCATGGAGTTATTCATAAAACATCAGGAATTGGGTTCAACCCTAAGGAGATTTCATCCTGCATGCCTGCTGCTTGCAGATTCAATGTCCACGGTTCCTATCAAGTTGTTTCTTTGGTTGATTGATTGATTATGTGCCATCAAGTCAGTTACAGCTCCTAGAGTCCACATCGATAAAGCACATAAATAAATACCGTGTGACTCTCATTCCTTTTGAGATCTAATTGTCTTCTGAATCCCTTTCAATGCTTCATCTGGATCTGCTTTCCACCATAACTCCGGGCCTCCATGTCTCAATAACCCCTGCAGGCCATTTTTCATTGCTCTGGAGGGGACATCTTTTGCACTGCAAGTATATGCCATAAATCAAGGGAAGCGCATCTCTCCCTCGTGCAGAATTCATGTAGGTACGACATCACGTGTCCTCTGGTTCTCCCGTTATCTGGGAAGCCTTGTCTTCTGCTGCACTTCGCAACAAGCATGATTATCCAAGCGGTGCCCAAAATTCCCTCCAGGGTTTGCTAAAATAAGGAGCTGAGAACAGCAGAGACGTGGGAGAACCTCTGCTGGGTGACTGACGATTATGTTTTACGTGCAGAAAAATCCCAGTTTCTGCCTTCTTCAGTTCGGGTTTAAAAGATCATACAGCTGTTTATAGAAATCTCCCTCTTTTTTTGGATCAGCAATCTCAAAGAGCCACTACTTGTCACACAAGCTATATTCACGAGGAAGACAGAATAGAAATACTTTCATGTATATCTTTTTTTTTTTTCTACATGGGGCTCCCCTTGAGGAGCACCCGGAAGCTCCAACTGGTGGAGAGTGTGGCCGCGCGGGTGGTGATGGGAGCGACATGGCGTTCCCACGTAACACCTCTCCTGCACGAGCTACACTGGCTCCCGGTGGTCTTCCGGGTGTGCTTCAAGGTCTTGGTCACCACCTTTAAAGCGCTCCATGGCTTAGGACCTGGGTATCTGCGGGACCGCCTACTACCACCAATAGCCTCCCACCGGCCGGTACGCTGTCATAGAGAGGGGCTCCTCTGGGAGCCGTCGGCCAAACAATGCCAACTGGCGGCCCCCAGGCAGAGAGCTTTCTCTGTGGGGGCACCTACTATCTGGAATGAGCTCCCCCCAGAGATACAGAGGATCCCAGATCTGCGCACCTTCTGCCGCGCCCTCAAGACCTTTTTATTCCACCAGGCGGGCCTGGCCTAACTTTCTTCCTCTTTTAATACTTAAATTTTATTCTGTTTTAAATTGATTGGGGTGTTTTAATTTGTCTGAGCCAAACTATTTAATTCGATTTTATCTGGGTTTTTAAATTTTGTATATATGTATTTTTACTGTTGGCTGTTCACCACCCTGAGTCCTTCGGGAGTAGGGCAGTATATAAATCAAATAAATAAATAAAAATAAATAAATAAATATTTTAAATCTTTCTCTAGGTTTTAGATAACTAGAGCTCTCGATTCGACAAATCTAGAGAGTATGAGGCTGGGGAAAACGGATCAAGGGTTTGATATTGAGTAAGGCAGCTTCTTGTATCATTCAGTACAAATGTACAACCCAGAGGAAGTTGCATCCTGTTGATGTTCGGACAACTGAGTGGATTTGGAAGAAGGGGACTCTCTTTTACAATGGCCTATTTCTCTTGTAAGGGGATGTGGTGGCTCAGTGGTGAAGACGCCGAGTTTGTCGATCGAAAGGTCGGCAGTTCAGCGGTTTGAATCCCTAGTGCTGCGTAACGGGGTGAGCTCCCGTGACTTGTCTCAGCTTCTGCCAACCTAGCAGTTTGAAAGCATGTAAAAAGAAAAATGCTTTTAAAAGTAAAAGAAAAAAAAGCCTCTGATTATCACGCAGCTCAGCTCAGCAGAAGAGGTTGTAAAAAAAAAATGCTTTTAAAAGTAAAAAAAAAAATTGGCCATTCCCACTCAGTCACATTACCCCCCCCCCCCCACCACCACCACCAAGCCACATCCACAGAACCAGTAGTACCAAATTTTACATTTCACCACTGGTCACATAGTATTTATTTTCTGCTGGTCTCTCTCTCTCTCTCTTTTTAAAATTTGATTTATATGCCGCCCTTCTCTGAAGACTCAGGGCGGCTTACAATGCGTTAAGCAATAGCCTTCATACTTTTGTATATTTATACAAAGTCAGCTTATTGCCCCACAAACTGGGTCCTCAATTTACCCACCTTAGAAAGGATGGAAGGCTGAGTCAACCTTGAGCCTGGGGAGATTCGAACTAGCAGTAATTGCAGACAGCTGGGTTTTAATTACAATGCTTAGTCTGCTGAGCTATCCAGGCTCCTTTTTACCCTCTACCCTTTGATGTTCCATCCAGAGCTGACGCACTGTCTGAAGTGTCCCATCGGATATTTTTGTCCTAATGGGATGAGTTTTCCAAATCCATGCCCAGTGGGAACTTATAATCCACTCCAGGGACAAGATGCATCCACGGACTGTAGAGCCTGTCCCGCTGGTAACGCCTGCACCCAAACTGGTTTGGCTCAACCAGATTCGGAATGTATGGCGGGGTGAGTATGTTACTCCTCTGTGAAGTTAGGGTCTTTTAGGCAGGGGTGAAATCCAGCAGATTCTGGAGAACCGGTAGCGGACATTTTGAGCAGTTTGCAGAACTGGTAGTGGAAATTTTGTGTAGTTCAGGGAACTCTTGGCTGGCCCTAGAGTGGGGTGGGAATGGAGATTTTACAATATCCTTCCCCCACGAGTGGAGAGGGAATGGGGATTTTGCAGTATCCTCCCCCTGGAGTGGGGTGGGAATGGAGATTTTGCAGTATCCTTCCCCCACCAGGCCACAACATGCACACCAAGCCATGCCCACAGAACCAGTAGTAAAACCTATTCTATTCTATTCTATTCTATTCTATTCTATTCTATTCTATTCTATTCTATTCTATTCTATTCTATTCTATTCTATTCTACTCTACTCTACTCTACTCTACTCTACTCTACTCTACTCTACTCTACTCTACTCTACTTTTCATTCTAATATTCTATTCTATTCTATTCGACTTGACTCGACTCGACTCGACTCGACTCGATTCGACTCGACTCGACTCGACTTTTCATTCCACTATTCTATTCTATTCTATTCTATTCTATTCTATTCTATTCTATTCTATTCTATTCTATTCTATTCTATTCTATTCTATTCTATACCAGTTGGGTGGGTTTTTTGCATGCCTGGCATTTGGCAAAAAAAGTATTGGTCTTTATTTATTTATTTATTTATTTATTTATTTATTTATTTATTTATTTTTATTGATTTAGTTTGTCAAACAGGTACGAGGTAACAGGTATAAGTATAAACATGGACATGAGCACAGATAATTAGTACAAATAAATGGGACAATGGGGCATAGACGATTGCACACTGGTGTGCTTATTAATGCCCCCTTTACGGACCTCTTAGAAATGGGGTGAAGTCCACGGTAGACAGTTTAAGGTTGAAGCTATGGGGGTTTCGGGCTGTAACAACAGAGTCAGGTAAAGCATTCCAGGCATTGACCACTATGTTGCTCAAGTTGTATTTTCTACAATCGAGTTTAGAGCAGTTTACCTTTGTATCTATTGTTTGCCCGTGTATTATTGAGGTTGTAGCAGATAATTTTGGGTACTATACTTAGGTCAGACTGTAGGCGGCGTAGTTCCAGCTTGTCCAAGCCCAAAATTTTAAGCTTGGTGGCATAAGGTATTCTATTGTGAGCAGAGGAGTGGAGAACTTTTCTCGTGAAATATTTTTGGACCAGTTCAATTGTATTAATGTTCAATATACAGTGTGGATTCCAGGCAGATGAGCTGTATTCGAGAATTGGTCTGGCAAAGGTTTAGAGGAATAACAAAAGTTTTCTGAGTGCATCGTGCTCTATTTGCAAGGACTTGCTGTGTGATTTATTGATCAATAGTGGGTTTCAATTTAGTTTGCTACCGGTTCGCGCATGAGCATCGCTTCTACACATGCGTTGAAGCTTCTGCACATGCTCAGAAGTATCCGGGCAGGTGGGCGGAGCCTCCAGCTCCTGATGCGAACTGGGGTGAACCGGTAGCAACCCACCACTGGTATAGATGTGAAGGACTGAATCTGTTTGCAGATTTTGCTGATGCTTGAAATTCTTTCTTTTTTGATTCCTCCTCTTAAATAGCTTTAAAAGTTTAATCTCTCTCTCTCTCTCTCTCTCTCTCTCTCCCCCTCCCCTCTCCCTCCCTCCTAAAAGGTTCTAATTTCATATGGCTGAAGGATGATATGGCAATTAGGGGAGGAGAATAGAATGCAGCTTGGTGAAATTTGCATAGCCCAGAACCTGATTCCTGAATTAAGCAAGTTTCTGACATTGTATTATGTAGTCAAACCAGCAAATCAGGGTGCATTCACACAACAAGCTAAGCAGTCAAGATGAAAACTAACCAAGCTTAGTGTGTTGTGTGACACAAAAAGCAATAGCATTTAGACTTATATACTGCTTCACAGTGCTTTACAACTCTCTCTAAGCAGTTTACAGAATCAGTCTATTACCCCCAACAATCTGGGTCCTCATTTTATCCACCTTGGAAGGATGGAAGGCTGAGCCAACCTTGAGCTGGTCAGGATCAAATTCCTGGCAATTGGTGGAATTAGCCTGTAATACTGCATTCTAAGCACTGGGAGGGAGGGAGGGAGGGAGGGAGGGAGGGAGGGAGGGAAGGAAGGAAGGAAGGAAGGAAGGAAGGAAGGAAGGAAGGAAGGAAGGAAGGAAGGAAGGAAGGAAGGAAGGAAGGAAGATAGCAATAGCACTTATATACCGCTTCACAGTGCTTTTACAGAGCTCTCTAAGTGGTTTACAGAGTCAGCATCTTGCCCTCCAACAATCTGGGTCCTTATTTTACCAATCTCAGAAGGATGGAAGGCTGAGTCAACCGTGAGCCTGAGATTTGAACTGCCAAACTGCAAGCCGCCGGCAGTCAGCAGAAGTAGCCTGCAGTACTCCATTCTAACCACTGCGCCACCACGGCTCTTAATAATAATGGTGACGACAACCCCATTACTTCCATAAAGTCATAGCAAGAAATCATTTCTTAGTGAAAAAAGCACAGTAGTTTAAGCACTAGAAGTAATTTCTAACATATTTTTTTTTCATTTAGGTATGTTTGTCCGACTGGTTCTGCCAGCCCGCATTCTCCCAATAATGCTTGTCCCCCTGGAACATTCAGTAACCGTTCCGATCTCTTTGATAAATCTCAGTGTGAAACGTGTCCAGAGAGATTGGTCTGTTCAAGAGGTATGTTGCTCCAGATGCATTTCCTTTTATTTATTTATTTTTGATATGTGTTATTTTGACAAGATGAGTACATTTCCACTGCTCATCCTGGAGTAACCGGGACTGATGTACCAACCAACCACCAGAGCTTCAGAATGATTCTGAATTGCATATTTAGACTAAGACTAGAGAATTGAGATTCAATTCTAAGAATTGAGATTCAGCATGGAAATTATTCCCAAGAGATAAAATGGTAGGTGGCACTAAAATCAAAAGGAACATGTCCAAAGTACAAGTATTTAATCTTCAGGAAATCAATGCATGTGTACTCTAATTATAGAATAGAATAACAGAGTTGGAAGGGACCTTGGAGGTCTTCTAGTCCAACCCCCTGCTTAGGCAGGAAACCCTACACCACTTCAGACAAATGGTTATCCAACATCTTCTTAAAAACATCCAGTGTTGGAGCATTCAGAACTTCCAGAGGCAAATTGTTCTACTGATTAATTGTTCTAACTGTTGGGAAATTTCTCCTAAGTTGCTTCTCTCCTTGATTAGTTTCCACCCATTGCTTCTTGTCCTGCCCTCAGGTGCTTTGGAGAATAGCTTGACTCCCTCTTCTTTGGGGCATCCCCTGAGATATTGGAACACTGCTATCATATCTCCCCTAGTCCTTCTTTTCATTAAACTAGACATACCTAGTTCCTACAACCATTCTTTGTATGTTTTAGCCTCCAGTCCCCTCATCGTCTTTCTTGCTCTTCTCTGCACTCTTTCTAGAGTCTCAACATCTTTTTTACATCGTGGCGACCAAAACTGAATGCATTATTCCAAGTGTGGCTTTATCAAGGCATTATAAAGTGATGTTACCACTTCACATGATCTTGATTCGATCCCTCTGTTAATGCAGCCTAGAACTGTGTTTGCTTTTTCGGTAGCTGCTACTCACGGCTGGCTCATATTGAAATGGTTGTCCACTAGGACTCCAAGATCCCTCTCACAGTTACTACTGTTGAGCAAGGTACCACCTATACGGTACCTGTGCATTTATTTTTTCTTGCCTAAATGTAGAATCTTACTTTCTTCGCCACTGAATTTCATTTTGTTAGATGAAAGATGAGTCACCTTTCAGAGATATAAGGAAAGCCTCCAGGAGAAATTTCAGCTGGTAGACCAAAGATTTCCCATCCTGGTTTACACAGATATTATGTGGACATGATTCAAATAACACCCTATCCCCTACCCCCACCCCAAAGAAAACAAAGCTGAATCTTTGTCCAATGTAGTGTCCTCCATACAGTAAATATTGGAATTAGAAAACCAGAGTTTCTAGTCAACACAACAAATATGTCCTACTGGATCTAAATCAGATTCTCATAATTTATTGACCATTATTCTTTTCAAAGGCTCAGGAGGAAAGCAAAGACCACCTGTCCCATGCCCAACGGGACATTACTGCCCTCCAGGTACCAAACATCCAACTCAATATAAGTGTTCCCCTGGGACATGGAGCAACAGGACAGGTCTGGCCACAGAAAAAGAGTGTACACCATGTCCACCAGGGTGGTTTTGTCAGGCAGGAGCCAATACTCCATCTGGAAAATGCAGCCCTGGACATTTTTGTCCAGAAGGTAAGGTCTACCCATCCAAAATGAGTTTGTTGATGTTCTTCTGATGCATTTATTTGTACCGTTAAGTCAGAATCAGTAGACGATGCGATAAGATGGAGGTCCTTAGAAGAACATGTCTGGGGAGATGTGAGACTCAAGGTCAAACGCATTTAGCAGAACTCCTCAATTACAAAATTCAATAAGATCTGGATTAGCTGAATTTGTATATGGATTGTTCTGATTTCAAACTTGCCTATCCCATGATAGCATGCACAGATATATGTCTCACTGTACCGGATCAATGTTACATTCTGTATGGACTCCCAGCTCCTAGAATTCCCCATCCGGTATGGCTGCCTAGGAATTGAATTCTGGAAATTGAAGTCCACCCATTGTTCTGAACCAGCCTTTGTAAATAGTGATAAGATGTTTGCTCGCAAGTCACACAACCCCTTTTTATAACAGGGCAGTAACAGTCTTTTATTCACATGGATAACAAAAAAAATCAAACGTAATTCCTCCCAAGAGGTCCAGAATGCGGCCGCATGGGTGGTGATGGGAGCTACGTGGCGCTCCCATGTGACCCCCCGTCCTGCGCGAGCTGCACTGGCTCCTGGTGGTCTTCCGGGTGCACTACAAGGTTTTGGTTACCATCTTCAAAGCGCTCCATGGCTTAGGACCAGGGTATCTTCAGGACCACCTTCTGCCACAAACAGCCTCTCACCGATCAGTCCGCTCCCATAGAGAGGGGCTCCTTAGGGTGCCGTCAGTCAAACAGTGTCGACTGGCGGCCCCCAGGGGGAGAGCCTTCTCTGTGGGGGCACCGGACATCTGGAACGAGCTCCCCCCTGAGATAAGGAGGTTACAGGACCTGTGTACTTTTTGCCGTGCCTTAAAAACGTTTTTATTTGAACAAGTTGGTCTGGCTTAACCTCCTTTTATATTGGGTTTTAAATTTTTTTAGAACTGGATTTTTAAACTGTTGAGCCAAATTATTTAATTTGTTTTAAATGATTTTTAACTTTTGTATTTATTGTATCTTATTTCGGCTGTTCACCGCCCTGAGTCCCATCTGGGAGTAGGGCGGTATATAAATTAAAAAAAAAGAAAGAAACCTGGATTTAGCCAAGAAATCTGAATTGCTTGCTGCATACAAGAAACGAATGGTTGTCTGTCACTCCCAAACCCCTACTATTTATTTCCCAGCCAGGGAAGAGTTGGCTAGTGTCTACGACTTCTTTTCCCTGAAAGCCGGCTTATTGATTTCCTTTGCTCTCCTTTCCTCTCTACATATATGAGCATTTGGAATGGGCCCCATCTGTTCCTCCCCCTCACTCAGCTCAGGCCCTGAAGGTGGCTGCCTCTCCACCTGGGGGAGGATAGAAGGCCCCAACTCTGCCTCTGTCTCCGATGCCGTTTCCTTATCAGAGCCTTCTCAAAGGCTCCGAAGCTGGCCCAGACTCCACCTCAACTTCCTCATCGTCTGACTCCGCAGCTAGCTCTGACGGGCCACAACACCCACCTTAAAGTTGCCAACCCTGAGAAACGTTGACTAGACAGTGTCTCAAAGGGGGTGGGGGGACTCCTGGGAGGCTTGTTTGTTGCTATAACTCATGATAGCATCTTTTTCTGTCTATGTGTTACTCGTCTGTTTCTGATAGACAAATAGAGATCTTTTATCGCGCATGCTTTAATTCGACTTAGAGTGTTCAATCTTGTAGAAACATGATAGGCTTTATTTAATATGCTTTTTTCAGTCTGGATCACAGACCGGTAATAATTAAAACAATGTGTCAGACAAACATTGCCCTTCCTTTTCTCTCTTCCCCATGATTATGGTTTGTGTATTCTGTCTTTCTGGTTCAGGAAGTCAAACAAGTACTCAGTTTCCATGCCCAGCAGGAACATACAGCAGCAAACATGGAAATCATAATCTGGACAATTGCCTTGTTTGTCCAAAGGGAGTCTATTGCCCCAAAGCAACCATCAAACCAGGACCCTGTCCACCGTAAGTCAAACTCTCAAACTGTCCCCATTTTGGGTCTCATAATGTGACTCCATCATTGCATTCATTATTATAAGAATGAACTCCCTTTGAGCTCCGATAAGGTTGCAGTCCGAGACTTTCACCAGATGCAGTTCTCAATTTATGACCATCCATTGAAAGACAGTTCATAGTTACAATAGGAGAAGTGACTTATGACCCCATCCGTGGTGGGTTTCAAAATTTGTTACTACCAGTTTGTGGGTGTGGCTTGGTGGGCATGTCTTGGTGGGCATGACAGGGGAAGGATACTATAAATTCTTCATTCTCTCCCCACTCCCCACTTACTGTGGTTGGCAGAATGCCCAGAAGCAAATTGCAGGAAGCTGATATGATAAACAAGACAAGGCACGAAGGTATGTGAACGAAGTTGTTCCCTGCAAATTGCTTCAGTCGGCGTTCCTCCTTAAATAGGCTAAAGGAGTGGCCAATTAGCCCCAAGACTTACTCTCAAGGAGACCTCCTCCTGAGGAGCCACTCCTGTCTTTTGGCAGCTCTGCACGCCTTGCATTGAGAAGAGGCTCCTCCTCTTCATCCTCTTCACTTAAGGGAGCTTCTGGAGGTTCTGAAGGCCCTGGCTGAATCCCTGCCTCTGGCACCACATCTTCTCCAGCCTCCTCATTTTCCGACTCGAGTGCCAGCTGCACAGGTTGCTGGCGCAGCATCACACCAGCCTCCTCGCTGTCTGAATCAGCTACTAGCTGCATAGGCCACGTACGGGCCATAACGGTATCCCAGAAAGCTCAGCTGGCTCTATTTAGAATATGTCCTTGCAAAGATAGGTCTCGGTTTTTCTGGGGACAAAACGAGGTGGCTGCCTTGGAGGACCAGTGATGAAGTGACCAGAGGCAAGGAGCTTGTGAAAAGCAGAGCAGTGCCAAGATCTTAAACCCACGTAAGAGATTTTGTTGGCCTCAAGTGCCATCCACTCACATTAATTGAGGAACATTTCAACTGTCAGTCCAAAAGTAATCTTGTATTTTATCTCAGGGAGTAAAACATGCTGAGTCTTTGAAGCAGCTATGATCTGGAGCCTGTCACAGATTCATTCATTCTACTGCTCAAAAGACATCAGTTCTTCTACATTATCCTAGTTGCATTAAGTACTGAGTTCACCATGTAGAGGCCTGCAACCTTGACGACCTATGGACCAACTCCCAGAATTCTTCAGCTGGCATGGCTGGCCAAGGAATTCTGGGAGTTGAAGTCCACAAATCACCAAGGTTGAAGACTCCTGCACTATAGGACTGGTGAAGGAAGCCAGGTTTGGCCAAATGACTTAAAGAAAAGCGATGGCTTGATATCAAGGCTGCTTTTAATCCAGCTAAAAATACCTAAAGATTCCCTTCTGTCCATTCATCCCATCTCACCCAATTCATATTAAACTGATTTTTATTTCATGCTTTCTTCGGATGTAGGGGGACGTATCGTTCAGAGCATGGAGCAACATCAGCTGAAGATTGTGCACTGTGTCCAGGTGGATACCAATGTCCCGAGATGGGCATGGTTGCACCTCACCCATGCGGACTTGGCAAATTTTCAGTAAGTACCACCAAACAAGTGTAGAAGCAGCCAAAAGAAGTAACCAATCAAAAGAAAAATTGTCCAGCACGTCAACAGCTTTGTGGCTATATTTCCAGCGGTTTGGGATAATGACTCCATTTTGATTTTGAGGGTTTTTACTTCATTGTCTTGAAGCTAATAGAAATGGAAATCCAGAATATCTTCAAGGCAACTGATTGGGGGAAGTTGTGGTTTTAGCTCTTCGCCTGTCCGTCTCTATCCGTCCTGAAAATGTTGGTTTGCAAATTTGATGTGATAGATACGCAATATCAGTAAGTGGATGGCATTGGCTGGTCGATGATGTATCTTTCTCTCTAACAGAAATCATTGGCAGTTCTCTCTATAGCAACATTATATTTCATCTTAGAACTTACATATATACATTGAAAACACCCTTTTTTCTATAGGGCTGAAAGTGCTGTCTCTCTGTGTGTGTGTGTGTGTGTGTCACTCCCTTCTCTCTCTCTCTCTCTCTCTCTCTCTCTCTCTCTCTCTCTCTCTCTGTCTCTATCTATCTCTCTCTCTCACTCTGTCTCTATCTATCTCTCACTCTCTGTCTCTCTGTGTGTGTGTCTCTGTCTCTGTCTTGCTGTCTCTCTGTCTCTCCTCTGTGTGTCTCTCTCTCTCTTTCTCAGTCTCAGTCTCTGTCTCCCTCTCTCTCTCTCTGTCTCTATCTAACTCTCACATCTCAAGATGTGGTACAGATGGTATCTAGCCCTCGCGAGGATGTATGCAAATATTAATCCAACGTGCTGGAAATGCAAGCAAGCACAGGGAACCTTCTTTCATGTCTGGTGGCTTTGCCCAAAAATTAAGAAATATTGGATAAAAAATAAAATTTGGATAACAGAAATAACTGCTTAAGATATTGAGCTAAAACCAGAAATCTTTTTGTTAGGAATGCTTAAACAAAATATTAGAAAAGAAATAAAATATATAACATTACATATAATCATGGCGGCTAGCACAAGTCTGGAAACAGATCAATTGCCATTGGAGCAGCAAATAATTCAATATATATATATGTGTGTGTGTGTGTGTGTGTGTGTGTGTGTGTGTGTGTGTGTGTGCAGAAGTTGATAGACTAACTTTGAAATTAAAAGACAAGGAAGACTCATAGTTTTTTAAGGTACGGGATAGTTGGTACAAGTGGATAAATCAATGGAAAAGAAGGTAAAGTCAAAATTTAGTAAGAAATTAAAAGTAATAATCATACACCATCATTAAAATAAAAGAGGAAATAAGTCACTGTGTATATTTGTACTTATATATATATTATATATATTTAGTTTGTTTGTTGTGATTAGCATTGCTGGTTGTAATTTTAGGGTTGTGAATGTTTTATATAATTTTATCTTTTTAAATTTAATAAAGTTTGTTTAAAAAAAAGAGAACAGCTTCTAGACAGGGAGGAAAGAGACAAGATGAACATCTTTATCTTTTATCTTTTATTAGATTTATATACCGCCCTTCTCCTTTCGGACTCAGGGCAGTGAACAGCCAAAGTAAAAACATTTGTACACAAAAGTTAAAATAATTTTAAAAGTAATTAAATAAAATTTGGCCCATAATTTAAAACATTACAATTAAAATCAGTATCAAACTTTAAAACCAACATGGAATCAGGCCAGCCTGGCTAACTGAAAAAAGTAAGTTTTTAGGGCCTGACGAAAAGTCCGGAGGTCTGGGATCATTCGTATCTCTGGGGGTAGATCGTTCCAGAGGGTAGATGCCACCACAGAGAAGGCTCTCCCCCTGGGGGTCGCCAGCCGACATTGTCTGGCTGAGGCATCCTGAGGAGGCCCTCTCAGTGGGAGCGAACCGGCCAGTAGGAGGCAATTGCTGGCAGAAGGCGGTCCCATAAGTACCCTGGCCCTAAGCCATGGAGTGCTTTAAATGTGGTCACCAACACCTTGAAGCTCACCCGGAAGTCCACTGGAAGCCAATGCAGCTCGCACAGGAGAGGTGTCACCTGGGAGCGCCGCATCGCTCCCATAATCCCCCACGTGGCCACATTTTGCACCAGTTGGAGCCTCCGGGTGCATCCCAAGAGGAGCCCCATGTAGAGAGCATTACAATAGTCCAGACGAGATGATAGATAACATGAGAGATAGAGCTCAGGCGATGAGCAAGGACTACGCCCTCCTGATCCTTGAGCATGCAATGAAGAGAGAAGGCGAGAACAACACAGACTGAGCCAGCTATGAGGGAGGAGAGTGCTCCTCCCCCTTCACAAGGCACACCTGTGGACTGAGATGTAGGTGGGAGGAGCGTAGAACAAACATGGAATCTGTGGAGCCTCGTGTGCACTTGCCGATGCCTGGAGATTACTGTGTTCTGTCTTGTGGGGCTTGTCCGGTTTGTCTGTTTCGCTGAACTTCTTGCTCTGCTTACTGTTTGGCTCACCTTGCTTCCTGGACTACTCTTAGCCCGAGGCTGTTGAAGGTGCATGTGAGAGCTTTGGGGACATTTGGGGGCAAAGTTGGAGCAATAAAGGGGAGTTAGACCTGGTCTCTGGTTGTGTTGCTTTCCTGCCACGCCCTGGTCATCACATGTCCTTTTACTAAGGGCCGGTGGCCATTTGCCATGCCAAAGCTATGTGCCACTTGGATATGGTTTTCTGTTCCTCATTTTCAGAAGGATTAAAGCAAGGGGAAAAAAGAAGGGGGCAGATAGGAGTGTTCCTGATTGGCTCCCGGGGGAGTCGAATTGCAGTGCAATTGAATGTTCATTTTGCTAACAAAAGGGAAACAGCATGTCAGAACCACTGATTAGGAGAATGGCAAAAAAGCCTTTATTCTAACAAATCAGCCCCAAACCTTGTGCCCTTTCACACAAAATGAAGCATTCTTGGTCTCTGGTTAATACTTCTGATCTGCTCCGGGCTAGCTTTCCATAACCACTTCAGCGTTTGGCCAGAGATCAAATATTTTTATTACAAAGATCCTCATTATGATCAGAGATACAGATTAAATTACAGAGACAAATGGCAAAATAATGTATTTTATTATTGCCTTTCTTATGTTCCCAGGCTGGTTAGGTTAGGAATCAGGAGTAACCTTATAAAGATGCCTCGAACTGTTTGTATTTTTTTTTTATTAGTTGATCAAAATGTAAAGTACAGAAATACAAAGAAAAAATGAAAATAAGGAGAAAATAAGGGGAGGAAAGAGAATGAGGAAAAATTGTAGGGTAAAGGGGAGAGAAGAAAAAAAAGAAAAGCATTGACTTCTTGACTCCTTTTGGCGTAGTGGAATAAGGTACATAACATACAACCTCAATGTTTTTTGTAGTTGTTAGTTGCGAAGTCGTGTCTGACCCATCGCAACCCCATAGACAACATTCTTCCAGGCCTTCCTGTCCTCTACCATCCTCTAGAGTCCATTTAAGCTCATGCTGACTGCTTCAGTGACTCCATCCAGCCACCTCGTTCTCTGCCGTCCCCTTCTTCTTTTGCCCTCAGTCGTTCCCAGCATTAGGCTCTTCTCCAGGGAGTCCTTCCTTCTCATTAGGTGGCCAAAGTATTTGAGTTTCCTCTTCAGGATCTGGCCTTCTAAAGAGCAGTCAGGTTGATCTCCTCTAGGACTGACCGGTTGGATCGCCTTGCAGTCCAAGGGACTCGCAGGAATCTTCTCCAGCACCAGAGTTCAAAGGCCTCCATTTTTTGGTGCTCAGCCTTCCTTATGGTCCAACTTTCACAGCCATCCATTGCAGCTGGGAAAACCATCGCCTTGACTATACAATGTTTTACTTTTACATAATAATATATACTAGCCATGTCTATAGCAACAAACCAATCTAATCCGCAAAACCCAAAATCAAAGTTTCATTCCACCCCCCACCCCCCCAGCAGTATTCCAATAACTCAGGGGCTGCCCCAAAGAAGAGGGAGTCAAGCTATTCTCCAAAGCACCTGAGGGCAGGACAAGAAGCAATGGATGGAAACTTATCAAGGAGAGAAGCAACTTAGAAATAAGGAGAAATTTCCTGACAGTGAGAACAATTCATCAGTGGAACAATTTGCCTCCAGAAGTTGTGAATGCTCCAACACTGGAAGTTTTTGAGAAGAGATTGGACAACCATGTGTCTGAAGTGGTGTAGGATTTCCTGCCTAAGCAGGGGGTTGGGTTAGAAGACCTCCAAGGTCCTTTCCAACTCTGTTATTCTATTCTACTCAAGTCGTAGCACCAAGGATCCCTCATGTCAACCCTGAGCTACAAATTTTCTCCTTTATTACTAAGTTCTGAGCATCTCAACTGAGGCCCTGTTTTTTCTTTTCTCTTCTTGCTGGGTAGGATCCTGGATCTACCTCCTGCTCTTCCTGCTTTGTTGGGCATTTTTGTGCCGACATGAATACCAGCCGGGAGATAATGTTGGATCGGATGGTATGCCCAGCTAGTTTGCTTTGCCCTGGGGGCCTGGCATCTGTTCCCAACGCTGAGGAGCATGCTTGTCCGAGAGGCTACTACTGCCCACCAGGCAACATGGTGAGTATTCATCAATCGATTCGGTCCAGTTGCCTCCTCTCTTGAATTTTCATCAAGACTTTCCCTTCCCCCGAAACAACCACTGTTTGTCCCTTGTGAATGCATTTCACAAGGGACAAACAGAGAAAAAATCAATGCACAGATTCCTATCTACAGTTTTTCCATTGTGTATGTTTGTTTTCAGAATTCTTAGGACAGGTCGAGAATTTTTAAGATACTACTCTCTTATTGTAGAATGAACATTTGCACTTTCTCGTAAACTGTATGTATATCTGTTTGCAATTTAAGAGGTGAACTAGTATGGAAACTTAGAAAAAGTACAGATTCCAGAATTCACAAGTGTTTTGTGTTCTCCCCAGCAATTCCAAAATTATACTATTCATGTAAGCACTTCTGACAAGCGAAGAAACTTTACTATTCCCCTCAAGGATGTGAGGCAAAATGTATTAATTGCTTTAATTTAATTTAATTTAATTTAATTTAATTTATTAAACTTATATAAACTTATATGCACCAAGACAAATTTCTTGTGTGTCCAATCACACTTGGCCAATAAAAAAATTCTATTCTATTCTATTCTATTCCATTCCATTCCATTCCATTCCATTCCATTCCATTCCATTCCATTCCATTCCATCCCACCCCACCCCACCCCACCCCACCCCACCCCACCCAACTCCACTCCACTCCACTCCACTCCACTCCACTCCACTCCACTCCACTCCACTCCACTCCACTCCACCCCATCCCATCCCATCCCATCCCATCCCATCCCATCCCATCCCATCCCATCCCATTCCATTCCATTCCATTCCATTCTATTCTATTCTATTCTATTCTATTCTATTCTATTCTATTCTACATTCCAACATTCTCTTCTCTTCTCTTCTCTTCTCTTCTCTTCTCTTCTCTTCTCTTCTCTTCTCTTCTCTTCTCTTCTCTTCTCCATTCCAATATTCTATTCTATTCTATTCTATTCTATTCTATTCTATTCTATTCTATTCTATTCCATTCCATTCCATTCCATTCCATTCCATTCCATTCCATTCCATCCCATCCCACCCCACCCCACCCCACCCCACCCCACCCCACCCCACTCCACTCCATATTCTATTCTATTCTATTCTATTCTATTCTATTCTATTCTATTCTATTCTATTCTATTCTATTCTATTCTATTCTATTCTATTCTATTCTATTCTATTCTATTCTACATTCCAACATTCTCTTCTCTTCTCTTCTCTTCTCTTCTCTTCTCTTCTCTTCTCTTCTCTTCTCTTCTCTTCTCTTCTCTTCTCTTCTCTTCTCTTCTCTTCTCTTCTCTTCTCCATTCCAATATTCTATTCTATTCTATTCTATTCTATTCTATTCTATTCTATTCTATTCTATTCTATTCTATTCTATTCTATTCTATTCTATTCCATTCCATTCCATTCCATTCCATTCCATTCCATTCCATTCCATTCCATCCCATCCCACCCCACCCCACCCCACCCCACCCCACCCCACCCCACTCCACTCCATATTCTATTCTATTCTATTCTATTCTATTCTATTCTATTCTATTCTATTCTATTCTATTCTATTCTATTCTATTCTATTCTATTCTATAAGCGTCCCGTTGTATTAAAATTTATTAAAACCAATTAAAATTTAAAAAGTTAATTAAAACTAAGGGGAAGATGGCGGGAGGGTGAGGTCATCTTCGTATCCCATCAACCACCTCCAGTGGAGAGCGCTCCCTACAGGAAGCCCGCTTTAGCTTATGACTCAGTCCCTAAACTGGAAGAAGTTGGAAATTTCCATTTCTGTAACAACAGTGAAATCCAGGATTTTTAAGCAAGCGATTAGCTAGCTCTTAGCATCCACTCTGATTTCTTACATTCGGTGATTAAAAGGAATTCAATCCAGAGAAATGTGTGCAAGCAATCTATTTGATGGGATATAATGGTCTTTCCCTTCCCGAATCTGTTTTACCAAGTTGTTGCATGGGAACCTACGAAGAAAATCTATCAGAATCGCAGGTATTTTCAAGGATAATTTGAGAGCCGCAGTGGAAGGGAGGAGGGAAATGAGTCAATTTTAAACAAATGAAGTGAGCACAAATATCTTGGAGCATTTTAATGTGTCATAATCATGTGCTATTATACCATCATGGCTTGCTTTGAGAGCAGCTTTCGTTCTTCCTTTCACCTCCAGTATCCTCACGCAAAGCCATGTCCTAATGGGACTTATGGAGATCAAAGGGGGTTAAGCAAAGCAGAACAATGCTTGCTATGTCCTAGGGGCAAGTATTGTTATGAAGAAGGACAAGAACCCCGAGGAATATCCCAAATTGTGAGTACCTCTGTCTCAGTCAAGAGACTCCAGTCTTGGTTATCTATGTCCTCTCCTGGATAGTCTTCCTCAATTTCAATCCTTGCATGTCTTTCCCCCCGTCTTCTGATACCAGTCTTCCTATCTCCCCCGCCCTTGTATCCTACAGACTGAGATACTTTTAGAAGGGCAAACTCAAGTAACCATCACATTGGGCATCTTAGTTTCTGTTCTGACCGAGGCTTCCTTAGAAAGTATACAGCACAATCTTAGTCCCGGCAAACCTCTTTTATTCATACGGCTGTGAATTATTGTCATTCCCAGTCCAAAAGGCTTCTCAAACAGTGGGCCAGTCCTGGAGTCGGGGGAATGCTCAGATGAGGGCTCTGAGTTGGAGGCAGAGAGGGAGCCAAGGCCGTCTGGTAGTTCGTTGCTGCCTCCAGAGTCTTCAGAGTCTGACATCAGCGAGGCAGAAGAACAGCGTGAGCCTGTTCCCAGTGTGTGCATGCGCAGAGCTGCTAGGAGACAGGAACAATTAAGGAAACAGGGTCGACTTGGGAGTAAGGCTTGGAGATGATTGGCCTCTCCCATAAGACATAAAAGAGGAGCGAATGGGACGTGAGCTTTTGCAGGAAGCAATTAGTTCCTCTGGTTGGTAAAAGCTTTGGGAAAGTTCTATTTGACTCTGTACTAAGTTTGACCTTGCCCTGAATGTGTCAATTAGTTCTCTGGCAGCATTCCAAGGGAGATGAGGTGGGTGTTTGTAAACACTCTCCTGAAACACTGTTTGAGAAACCTTTTGGACTGGGAATGACAATAATTCACAGCCAGACAGTGAGGAGAAGCATACTGCAAAATCTCCATTCCCTCCCCACTCCAGGGGAAGGATACTGCAAAGTCACCATTCCCTCCCCACTCCAGGGGAAGGATACTGCAAAGTCACCATTCCCTCCCCACTCCTGGGGGAAGGATACTGCAAAATCTCCATTCCCTCCCCACTCCTGGGGGAAGGATACTTCAGAGTCTCCATTCCCATCCCACTCTGGGGGCCAGCCAGAGGTGGTATTTGCTGGTTCTCCGAACTACTCAAAATTTCTGCTACCGGTTCTCCGGAATCTGTCAGAACCTGCTGGATTTCATCCCTAGATTTCTTGCTGTAGTCTATGCACAAGAATCTTTTCAACTAAGAGTGAACACTTAGTTAGAGATAGGTAAGGGCCAATGGCACTCAAGGAGGGTTTAACTTATTTTGCTTGTGGCAACATATGGATTCTAAACTGATCTCTCTTTTAACTCCACCCTTGATTGTGCCAGTCCTTCTCCTACATGTGTGCATGTTTTATTTTAGACTGGAGATTGCCCCTTGGGCTATGCATGTCCCTCAGGGACAGGGTTCCCCTTCTCTTACCCATGCCTACCTGGCTTCTACTGGGACAATTCCACTCTGAATGGAGGAGATGTATGCCAACCTTGCCCAGCTGGATTCTACTGTGATTCTGCAACAATGATCCTACCTAAAATCTGTCCAATGGTAAGTTGGTAGAAAACAAAATATTGATTGCAAATAAATGGGACATGGTGTGCTTCTGTTCAGGATGCTGAGTATCTATTTTTCAGGATCCTGAAGATCTGTTTTCTTTGGAACTTCTTTGTTCCTCTAATAGTCAGGTTCTTCAACCTTTGTTGGACCTAATGAGAAATTCTTTTTCCCACCTAAGAGCAGTGGTGGAATTCAAAATTTTTTACTACTGGTTCTGTGGGTGTGACGTGGTGACCATGGCAGGGAAAGGATACTGCAAAACCTCCATTCCCACCCCACTTTGGGGCCAGCCAGAGGTGGTATTTGCCGGTTCTCTGGACTACTCAAAATTTCCACTACCGGTTCTCCAGAAACTGTCAAAACCTGCTGGATTTCACCCCTGCCTAAGCGGCATTTTCTCTTTTCTTCTTTTATTAAGGAAGATAACTCAGGAAGCTCAAACTGCCCAAGGAGCTGCTGATACAGTTCTATAGAGGAATTATTTAATCTGTCATCTGCACCTCCATAACTGTCTGGTTTGGTTCTGCAACCCAACAAGACAGACACAGACTTCAGAGGATAATTAGAACTACAGAAAAAACAATGGCTACCAACCTGCCTTCCATTGAGGACCTATATAATGCACGAGTCAAAAAGAGGGCTGTGAAAATATTTACAGACCATTCACATCCTGGACATAAATTGTTTCGACTCCTACCCTCAAAACGACACTATAGAGTACTGCACACCAGAACAACTAGACACAAGGACAATTTTCTCCTGAACGCCATCACTCTACTAAACAAATAATTCCCTCAACACTCTCAAACTATTCACTAAGTCTGCATTACTATTTCTATTAATCTTCTCATCGTTCCTATCACCCATCTCCTTCCACTTATGACTGTATGACTGTAACTTGTTGCTGTATCCTTACGATTTATATTGGTTGTTTCCTAATATGATTTGATTGCTTATTTGTACCCTATGACTATCATTACATCTTGTACCTTATGATTCTTGACGAATCTATCTTGTCTTTTTATGTACGCTGAGAGCATATGCACCAAAGACAAATTCCTTCTATGTCCAATCACCCTTGGCCAATAAAGAATTCTATTCTATTCTATTCTATTCTATTCTATTCTATTCTATTCTATTCTATTCTATTCTATTCTATTCTATTCTATTCTATTCTATTCTATTCTATTCTATTCTATTCTATTCTATTCTATTCTCCTCTATTCTATTCTATTCTATTCTATTCTATTCTATTCTATTCTATTCTATTCTATTCTATTCTATTCTATTCTATTCTATTCTATTCTATTCTTCTTCATTCTAATATTTATTCTACTCTACTCCTATTCTCTTCTCTTCTCTTCTCTTCTCTTCTCTTCTCTTCTCTTCTCTTCTCTTCTCTTCTCTTCTCTTCTCTTCTCTTCTCTTCTCTTCTCTTCTATTCTATTCTATTCTATTCTATTCTATTCTATTCTGTATCCTTTTGCTTGCCTGAGGATCTGCAGATATTAAATCAGATTGAACAAAGGAGAATATTTGTAGCTCAGGGTTGAGATGAGGGGATCCTTGGAGCACTCTGTGTTTAGCCGTTTATTGCAAAGTGTTTCATTACCCAAACTAGGTATGATGATGTTGCCAGTCCAAGTCATGAAACATCTACATGAAAACAAGCTGAGAAAGCATCAAGGACCCCTCAAACTGGATTTAATTTACAGGAGACATACTAACTATAAACACCAACATTGTTTTTGTTTTTCAGGGGTTTTATTGTCCTCCTGGTAGTGCACAGACAGAGGTTTGTCCAGAAGGAACTTATGGGATCAGGAAGGGGTTGAGAAGCCTTCAGGAATGCATCCCCTGTAGAGCAGGGTTTTTCTGTGCCATTCCAGGGCAGACTGCCCCGAGCGGCCGGTGTGAGGCTGGGTTTTATTGCCGGAGAAGAGCCGTGTCTTCGGTAAGTCTGACTCTTGCGTAGATATTTTCGGTCCCTCTCACCACACATTCCCAAGAAATAATAGTGACACGTCTTCTTGTGTACATATTTGTCTGCTCCACTTAATTATGCAGGAACCACACTCTCTTGAGAAATGCTGGGAAAAGTAGAAGGAAAAAGAAGAGGGCAGCCAGAAGCAGAGTAGATAAATTCAATTAGGGCAGGACAGTGGTGAAATCTGAACTGATTTACTACCGGTTTGCTGGATGCCCATGTGCAGTGCGCACCATGCACCAAATGCGAGGTGCATATGCACAATGCATGTCAAAAGGAGGCATGCGGTAAGTAGAGCAGCTCGCGAGGAGTCGAGTGATCAGCTGTGGCATGCAATCTTTTTTTTTTTTACTTTTAAAAGCATTGCTTTTAAAAGTTAAAAAAAAAGCCTCTGACGATCACACTGCTCAGCTGGGATCGTCAGAGGCTTTTTTTTATCTCAGCCGAAGAGGTTGTAGAAAAAATGCTTTTAAAAGTAAAAAAAAAAAGCGCCTCTGATGATCGCGCAGCTCAGCTGGGCATGAAGGGGGAGGCAGGGATTTTAGCTGCCGGTTCTCCGAACCACCCGCCGCCATCAGTACCAGATTCGGGCAATCCGGTCTGAACCAGGAGTATTTCACCCCTGGAGCAGGAATGGGAATGCTGTGGAAAGAATTCAAGGGCCATTCTGGAGAAGATCTTTGTGATCAGGAAGAGTTGACACCAGCCTGGTGGTAGATGATCAATCACTTCTACTTGCATTCAGTAATTTATAGCATGGAAGAAATGTATGTTCAGTCCAACTTCTTCTTGCCCTCTGCCTTCACACCTCAAATATAAATCATCAAATCTCAAAAAAGACCCTACAGGAGTTCCTCTGTAACAGACAACGATGAGAACAATAAACGAAGCAATGTAGTCATTCTGCATGTTGCAGGCATATCGGAAAAACTCAGGGGGATCTTCAGCCCATGTAACGTACGTGCACACTTCAAACCCAAGGACACACTAAGGCAGAAGCTTGTCCACCCCAAAGATAAAACACCCAGACCAAGACTGTGCAACTGGTATATGCAGTACAATGCCACAAGCCATGTGCAGATCTGTACATTGGGGAAACAAAACAACCACTTCATAAATGCATGGCACAACATAGGAGATCTGTACATTGGGGAAACAAAACAACCACTTCATAAGCACATGGCACAACATAGGAGAACAAACAAATCAGGACTATATTCAGTAGTCTACCTGCATTTAAAAAACACAGGGCATTCTTTTGAAGACATATTTTGGACAGAGAGGATCCCTGGTTTCAAAGAGGAGTCAAAGAGGCCATCTGTGACAAAATTGAACAGCCCTCTCTCAACAGAGGGGGAGGGATGCGACAACATCTATCTCCAGTCTACAACACGGTCCTTTCAACAGTTCCAAGAAGGCTCCATGCCCATTTGCACCATTCAGGTGATCCGGAGGACACAGATATACCTCCAGGTGGCTTTAACGACCCTCTAAAAAGGATACAAATGACCAGCTGCCTGCAAGGAGTATAAATCCTTCCATTCCCCACCATCCTGTCAGAGCTGAAGAAGCTTCTTGGATGAGAAGCAAAACGTCTTCAAAAGAAAAACCAGAAAGTCCAATTGCCTCTTGGAAAAGTACCTTTGGGTCAACCATGACCTGGATGATGACTGAGGATCTCCATAGACACTCAAATATAAAAGTGATACTAAGAAAGCAATAGAGATTCAGCATTATTCTCTATGGAAAATTAAATAGGGAGGAATGCCTCTGTCCTTTATTATCTTTCGCTCTGGTATATACTGTATACCGTATTTTTCAGAGTATAAGACGCAACTTAGTTTTTGGGGAGGAAAATAAGAAAAAAGCTGATTGGCGGATGGATCGGGCTCCCGGAATACCCCCAATCAGCTGTTCCCAGAGGTGAATTTAAGCAACAGGTTCCTTGGTTGTGAGCTCCGTACCTTGCTTTATTTTTGGCTTTTTTTCAGCCTCTGAAACTTCTGAAACTCTGTTTCAGAAAAACTTTTTCTGTCCCTGAAAGCCTCCAAAACAGAGCTTCAGAAAAAAAGCCTCTGAAACTCTGTTTGGAGGCTTTTTTTCTGAAGCTCTGTTTGGAGGCTTTTTTTCTGAAGCTCTGTTTGGAGGCTTTTTTTCTGAAGCTTCATTTCTTATGCTTTTTTCAGAAATGAAATCTCCCTTTGAGAAGCTGGGCAGGGATACATTTGGAGTATAAGACACACCCAGATTTTCATCCTCTCTCTTTTTTTTTTTTTTGGAAAAAGGTGCATCTTATACTCCAAAAAATATGGTATGTATCTATGTAGCTCTTCTTCTCTTTTAGGTGCCCACTGATGGAGTCACTGGGAACATTTGTCCACCAGGCACCTATTGCCCCATTGGATCATCTGCACCCATCCTCTGCCCTGCAGGAACCTACAGTAACACCAGTGGGTTGAGATATCAGAAGCAATGCTTGGACTGCCCACCTGGGTGAGTGTCAGCCTCCCCATTACCAGATGAGCTAATTCTACCTCGTTATAGGTGTAAGGACCTGCCTCTCCTCTCTATCAGCTTTGGAAGCCATATTAGGTCGGAAGCTTCCATGCTGCCATCTTCTCCTGTGTGGGAAAGTAGGAGGGGGGATTCAGTCGAGGAGTTGTTAGTAGACATAATTTCATTCTTCCTGTTGGTCAAGATCAGGGTGATCCGGCATCTGGAGAAGGAGTGGTCGGAGTACTGAGTCGAGATATGGTTCTACAAACCACCCGCCTCCATCACTCCATCCAGTGATCCGGTCAGAACTGGGAGCATTTCACCCCTGGGTGACTTACTTTCACCACTTGTTCACGAATGTGAGTGCATGCACCCTGTCCATGCATGCACCTGGCTTTCCGTGCATGCACTTTGCTGGCACATGAGGCTTCCTGGCCTCTAAAACATGCCTAAATAGGAATGGCATAGAGCCAGGGAAGGTGGGCGGATTTCTGCTACTGTTCGGGCGATCCAATCCGAACCGGCTGAATACCATCTCTGGTGTTGTCAAACACATTTGGAGGATACTCAGTTAGGGAGACTGGACTAGAAACCTGTAGGAAAGTTAAGTCAGGTGACAAATATAACCTGAATAGCTCATGAATTATATTACGCAAAAATCGACATGCTAAGTATTATATCTGTTGGAAGTGGGATTTCAATATTCTGGTGCAAGCTTCCGAATTTACATAACTATTGGGGAAATACAATTCCTGTTATAATGTATGAGATGCATTAATTCTCCAGTTTCATGTTTCAAGGTGATTTGGGGGGAAAATGGTAATTGGAACTGAAGAATTAAGTTATGAGCCATGCTTAATCTCTGGTTGAAGTCCAGTGATGAATAGGGCTGCATGTCGTCTCGATTAAACATATAAGAAAGCGAGGCTTGGATGATCAGACTAAAAGTGTGTCTTTTTTCAATATTTCTTTAATCTCTCTCTCTTTTTTTAAAGTCAGATGCCTCTGGAAAGCATACAAAGAAGGTCGCACGGTCATAATTATTTTGTATTAGTTAGTCACCTTTCCTCAGTGCTCAATAGTCAAAGTCAAGTTGCCCCCGTTTATGATTATGATTATTGAAAGCATTATTAAATCCACCCTTCATCTATTTGTTAAATCATTCTTTAAAATATCTGTATTGCATTGGTTCCTTTTACCTTTCCCATGGAAATACAGGATAAGAGCTTAAGGATAGCCAAGCTGGGTTAGGTTAAAGGTCACTAACAATAACAGCATTTTCACCAAGGGCAAACAGAAGTTTCTTGGTACTCTAGCTACAACTAGACATGAAAACATACCCTCCTCTTCCACTGTTGTTTGAAATTGTGCTTTATAGGCATGTTACCTCCAATCCTGTGGTGAAATCCAATTTTTTTTACTACCGGTTCTGTGGGCGTGGCTTGGTGGGCATGGCTTGGTGGGCATGGCAAGGGAAGGATACTGCCAAATCTCCATTCCCACCCCACTCCAGGGGAAGGATACTGCAAAATCCCCATTCCCTCCCCATTCCTGGGGGAAGGATATGGCAAAATCTCCACTCCCACCCCACTCTGGGGCCAGCCAGAGGTGGTATTTGCTAGTTCTCTGGACTACTCAAAATTTCCACTACCGGTTCTCCAAACTGCTCAAAATTTCCGCTACCGGTTCTCCAGAACCTGTCAGAACCTGCTGGATTTCACCCCTGCTCCAATCCCAAGATTACAATGAATCTTCCTTGATATACTTATCCTCCGTTAGAAAGCCAGTTAATTCTAGTCGTGAAGGTACCAGGCTAGAAACCAGGAGACTGTGAGTTCTAGAACTGCCTTAGACATGAAATCTGGCTTGATGACTTTGGGCCAATCACCAGGGGAGGGTGAGTTCTAGTCCCGTCTCAGGCATAAAAGCTGGCTGTGTAACTTTGAGCCAATCACCAGGGAAAGGTGAGTTCTAGTCCCGCCTCAGGTATGAAAGCTGGCTTGGTGATTTTGGGCCAATCACCAGGAGACAGTGAGTTCTAGTCCCGCCTCAGGCATGAAAGCTGGCTGGGTGATTTTGGGCCAATCACCAGGAGACTGTGAGTTCTAGTCCCGCCTCAGGCATGAAAGCTGGCTGGGTGACTTTGGGCCAATCACCAGGAGACTGTGAGTTCTAGTCCCGCCTCAGGCATGAAAGCTGGCTGGGTGACTTTGGGCCAATCACCAGGAGACAGTGAGTTCTAGTTCTGGCTTAGCCATGAAAGCCAGCTGAGTGACTTTGGGTCAGTCATAACCTTCAACACCACGATTGTGCAGCAATCCGCTCTGTCATTTCCTGTCTCAATCAATGCATCACTATTCAGTGGATTTGAAAAGTCATTCCTGCATTTGCAGAAAAACTCTAGGAAGGGGAGGGGGAAAGCCCTTGTCGTCCATGAGTTTTCCTAGCCCACTTTAAACCCTCCAGATTAACGGACATCATAATCCTAAAACTGCATGTGTGATATTCAGAGGTGGGATTCACCTACCTTCCTACCGGTTCACAAATATGAGTGCGTGTGCAGGCCCAGTGCTCACACATTACATCCGGGCAGGTGGACAGAGTCTCCTACAGTCGCCACTACCAGTTTTCCCAAACCGGACCGAACCTCTGGTGACATTCAAATAATCCCACCGAGTCAAAGCTACCTTGAAAAATGTCCTGCCTGCCTGATCGATTCATATGAGGAATGTCCAAACACAAGAACACTTTTTATTTACCTACTATGAGCTGCGCTTATATTCTGCATAAGTTAGCTTGCCGACAAAACGTAAGAGCGAGCAAATGAGTACAATAAAGCTTTTTTTCCCCCCATTCTAATATTAGGCTTTACTGTGATGGAACTAATACCGTAGCTCCAAGTGGGCCATGCAACCCTGGTTACTTCTGCACCGGTTCTGCCAGAACCGCTACCCAGATGATGGTCAAAGAAGGACATTATGCCCTAGAAGGGGCTTTCCAACCCGAACCGTGTCCACCCGGGACTTTTCAACCGGTAAGAAGAGTTGATGGAATACAAATGATTCAGCAGTGGTATTCAGCCGGTTCGTACCGATTTGGGTGAACCGGTCCCATCCTATATTGCTGCATTTTTGATGCCGTATGCATTTACGGATGGTGCGCGTGAGTGAATTGCCATGTTGTTTGATGTCGTACGCATGTGTGGATGGCATGCACAAGCTAATTGCCTTGTTTTGGGACATCGCGCGCACGCTGCCATTTCCGGTTCTGGGCGAACCGGTTGCTACAGTATCTGACGCCCATCTCTGAAACGACTGCATTAAGGCTTCAGTTAGCTAATAGGCAGCCAGCATATTTTCAGCATGGAGCACAAAAGGAAACGATAGACTTATTTGTTTTGGAGTGTGCTGATGTACAGCCCTAATTAGGAATAAAAAGCAACATAGGAAAGACAGCCTACCAGTTAATGACCATCGCTTTGGGTGATTAAGCAGGAAGTTGGCTCATCTTTTGATATCTCAGAAGAAGCACTTGCTTTGAGTTGTTAGGCCTGCTACTTTTCTCATAACCAGTGACTTGTCTAATTGCTTAAAAGGCAAATTATTAGGCCATTATAAATCTGTTCTGGGTTCACGGCCCTGTGTCTCATCTACATAGAATGGTACTGATTGCCTTGCCTCCTCCTCCTCCTCCTCCTCCTCCTCCTCCTCCTCCTCCTCCTCCTCCTCCTCCTCCTCCTCCTCCTCTCTTCTTCTTCTTCTTCTCCTCCTCCTCCTCCTCCTCCTCCTCCTCCTCCTCCTCCTCTCTTCTTCTTCTCCTTCTCCTTCTCCTTCTCCTTCTCCTTCTCCTTCTCCTTCTCCTTCTCCTTCTCCTTCTCCTTCTCCTCCTCCTCCTCCTTCTCCTTCTCCTTCTCCTTCTCCTAACAGAGTTGGAAGGGAACTTGGAGGTCTTTTAATCCAACCCCTTGCTGTCAGTGTTCCAGACCCCCCCCCCAACTCCAAATAAAAACTCTGAAGCAAGCATTATTCAAAGTTCTGTTTACTAGGATAGGTATACTGACACATCTGGGAAAATCCGAATCTGAGAGGTCCGGGTTTTCCCTCAGTAAATCAAAACCCCCAAAACCATCTCCTCACTCCTCAGTCCATCACATGCTCCAATCACCATCCGTCCCATCTCGAGATATCACTCCGACCACTGCTTCTCCAGATGCAGGATCACCCTCACCTTGACTGACAGGAAGAATGTTATTATGTCTACTAACCCCCTCTCCTAAATCCCCCCTCCTACTTTCCCACACAGGAGAAGATGGCAGCATGGAAGCTTCTGGCCTAATATGGTTTCCAAAGCTGACACCTGCTTAGGCAGGGAACTCTATACCAGGGGTGTCAAACTCATGGTGTCACATATATTTATATTTTATATTAATTAAATTTCTATACCGCCCTTCTCCTTCCGGACTCAGGGCGGTGAACAGCCAATTTAAAACCAATACAATACAATAAGTTAAAATGTGCTAAAATCAATATAAATTTAGGCTGAAAATATACCGAATAAAAACTCTAAAACTCTAAAAATTTAAAAATAATTTAAAATATTTAAAAATAGGAGGGATCAGGCAAGTCCGGCAAGTTGGAAGAGATGAGTCTTCAAAGCCCGATGAAAGATCCGGAGGTCAGCGATAGTTCTCAGATCTGGAGGGAGATCGTTCCAGAGGGTGGGGGCTACCACAGAGAATGCTCTCCCCCTGGGGGTCGCCAGCCGGCACTGTCTGGCTGACGGCACCCTGAGGAGGCCCTCTCTGTGGGAGCGAACCGGCCGGTGGGAGGCAATAGGTGGCAGAAGGCGGTCCCGTAAGTACCCTGGTCCTAAGCCATGGAGCGCTTTAAAGGTGATTACCAACACCTTGAAACACACCCGGAAGTCCACCGGCAACCAATGCAGCTCACGCAGGAGAGGTGTCACATGGGAGCGCCCTGTCGCTCCCATAATCCCCCGCACGGCCGCATTCTGTACCAGCTGAAGCCTCCGGATGCATCCCATGACGTATTAGGACTTTTTTCTCCTTTGCTAAATTGGGTAGGGGCAGGGCCAGTATAAGAGGTATCTGGCCCACGGGCTGCAAGTTTGACACCTCTGCCCTATAATATTTCAGACAGATTATTATCCAATCTCTTCTTAAAAACTTCCAGTGTTGGAGCATTCACAACTTCTGGAGGCAAGTGGTTCCACTGATTAATTGTTCTCACTGTCAGGAAATTTCTCCTTAGTTCTAAGTTGCTTCTCTCCTTGGTTAGTTTCCATCCGTTGCTTCTTCTCCTGCCCTCAGGTGCTTTGCAGAATAACTTGACTCCCTCTTCTTTGTGGCAGCCTCGGAGATATTGGAACCCTGCTATCATGTCTCCCCTAGTCCTTCTTTTTATGACTAAAAGGTAAAGGTTCCCCTCGCACATATGTGCTAGTTATTCCCAACTCTAGGGGGCGTGCTCATCTCCATTTCAAAACCAAAAAGCCAGCGCTGTTCGAAGACATCTCCATGGTCATGTGACCGGCATGACTCAATGCCAAAGGCACACGGAACGCTGTTCACTTCCCACCAAAGGTGGTCCCTATTTTTCTACTTGCATTTTTTACGTGCTTTCAAACTGCTAGGTTGGCAGAAGCTGGGACGAGTAAGGGGAGCTCACTCCATTACATGGCCCTAGGGATTCGAACTGCTGAACTGCCAGCCTTTCGATCCACAAGCTCAGCATCTTAGCCCCTGAGCCACCACGTCCCTTTTCATAAGACTAGACATACCCAGTTCCTGCAACTGTTCTTTATATGTTTTAGCCTCCAGTCCCCTAATGATTTTTGTTACTCTTCTTAGTTCCCCCAGTTGTTGATCAGCAAGAGGGTCATGAATGAAAGAAAGTTGCTCTGGAAGGACATCAGCCTCATTTCTTTTCTTCTTTTTAATTAAATAAATTTTTATTTGTTTAAAAGTACAAACAAAACAGAACTAGTGACGACAAAACATTCAGAACAAATCAACCTCATTTCTATTACCCCACTTCAGAACTATTGAGCTTGGGAATATAAGCTTTTTGAGACATTTGTTCATTGAAAAATAAGTGGGATTTACCCTTTCAACCTTCTCTGTTTTGTATCATTCCAGAGCCTGGCTCAATCCACCTGCAGAGAATGCCCAGCTGGCATGTTTTGCAATCATACTGGTCTGGTGGAACCATTGGCTTGTCCCAAAGGCCATTACTGTCCAGCTCGAAGCATCTTGCCTCTTCTTTGTCCAGCGGTAAGTTCTAAATAGCAATATTACTTAGACTTCTATACCACTTCACAATGCTTTACAGCCCTCTCTCAGCGGTTTGCAGAGTCAGCGTATTTGCCCCCAACAATCTGGATCCTCATTTTACCCACCTCGGAAGGATGGAAGGCTGAGTCAAACCTTGAGCCTGGTGAGATTCGATCTGCCAAATTGCTGGCAGCCGGTGATCAACAGAATTAGCCTGCAGTACTGCACTCTAACCACTGCGCCACCGCATCTCACCGCATTAAAGAGCCATGGTGGTGCAGTGATTAGAGTACAGTACTGCAGGCTATTTCTGCTGACTGCCATCTGCCAGCAATTTAGCAGATCAAATCTCACCAGGCTCAAGGTTAAACTCATCCTTCCATCCTTCCGATCACCCAACAAGTAGACATGGGATCATGGGGAGGGGGCAGCCATTGGAACTTCAGAACCAGGTTGTAAGTATCTCCAGATACATTTGTAGTAATTTCACATGGTCACTAAATGGCCAGTTGTCAGTCAAGGAAAAACCTGTACTGGCCCTTAAGAAAACTTCCAAATCTTACAGAAGACCACACTGATTGATTTAGTCTGCTGAGCTATCAGTGCTGAGCCTGGTAGCTCAGCAGACTAAAAGCATTGTGATTAAACTCCAGCTGCCTGCAATTACTTGCGAGTTCAATCCCAGGCAGGCTCAAGGTTGACTCAGCCTTCCATCCTTTCTAAGGTAGGTAAATTGAGGACCCAGTTTGTGGGGGCAATAAGCTGACTTTGTATAAATATACAAAAGTATGAAGGCTATTGCTCAACGCATTGTAAGCTGCCCTGAGTCTCCGGAGAAGGGCAGCATATAAATCAAATTTTTTTAAAAAAAATTGGCCAAGTACCAGCAATTTTTCACTGTTTTATTCTGGGACTTCAGTCTATGAATGTCCTGAAAATTACAGTGAATATTGGAAATTCAAACCCAAGTGCCAAATTTTCCAGGTACCCATACAATCTTAGATTTTTTAAAAAAAATTGATTTATATGCCGCCCTTCTCCGGAGACTCAGGGCGGCTTACAATGCGTTAAGCAATAGCCTTCATACTTTTGTATATTTATATTTATACAAAGTCAGCTTATTGCCCCCAACAAACTGGGTCCTCAATTTACCCACCTTAGAAAGGATGGAAGGCTGAGTCGACCTTGAGCCTGGCTAGGATTGAACTCGCAGAAATTGCAGGCAGCTGGATATTAATTGCTGCCTTTAGTAGGAGGCATTAGCCCCCTACGCTACACAGGCTCCTAATTTTTGGCTCGGTGAGTGAAATAAAATTGTCTTTTGTGTGCCTATGATTTCCTTTTGTTTCTGACACATTTCCCACCTCCCTTTTGATTTAGGGCACTTATTCAGATACCTTACACGGCACTGAACCAGGGTCCTGTAAGCAATGCCCAGCGGGCATGTACTGTAGCAAGCCTGGCCTGGTGGCACCTGAAGGACTTTGCCAGTCAGGTTATTATTGCTTCCAAGGATCTACAAATGCTTCTCCAGTAAGTCGGTGCTAATATCCCCTCTCCTGCTTTGTTCCGATAAGCTTGCAACCATTTGTCAGTGGCCAAGATAATGCTAGTGATTCCTTCCAGACGTAAGATTGGAGACGTTCAGCTTGGACAATCTTCATCTATCAAAGGCCTGGAGACTAAACCATATGAAGAACAGCTGCAGATTTTGGCTCTGGCTAGTCTAAAGAAAAGAAGGACTAGGGGGGTGGGGGAGCATGATAGCAGCATTTCTGTATTTGAGGGGCTGCCACAAAGAAGGGAGGGGTCAAATTATTCTCCAAAGCACCAGAGGGCAGGACAAGAAATAATGGCCGGAAATCATTCTTCCACAGGTGCTTTGGAAAATAGCTTGACCCCTTCCTCTCTGTGGCAGCCCTTCAAATATTGGAAGACTGCTATCATGTCTCCCCTGGTCCTTTTCTTCACTAGACTAACCAGGCCCAGTTCCTGCAACTGTTCATTGTATGTTTTAGCCTTCAGTCCCCTCATCATCCTGGTTGCACTTCTCTGCACTTTTCCTGGAAGTCTCCTATCCAAGAAATCTAACCAGCCTGATCTTGCTTACCTTCCAAATCCAAAGACAGGAGTGGGTCAAGTTATTTTCCAAAGCACCCAAAGGCCAAACAAGGAATAATGGATGGAAACTGACCAAGGAGAGATTCAACCTGGAAATAAGAAGGAATTTCCTGACAGTGAGAATAATCAAACCATGGAACAGAAGTTGCCTTCCGAAGTTGTGGGAGACTCATCACTGGAGGCTTTCGAGAAGAGACTGGACTGCCATATGTCAGAAAAGATGTAGGGTGTGAGGCTGGACTAGATAACCTACAAGGTCCCTTCCATTTATCAGTACAATGTCTGTCCAAGTCCAGATGAGATCACCCAGGTGTAATGTTTAGGACTAAAGCTCCTTATGAATATCAAGCTCACCTCTTGTTTAAGACCTGCTTTTCCAATGGAAACTGGAGCATACACTGAGTAATTCAGATACTTTCCACTGAACCTGGTAACTGGATCCCTGTGTCTGCAATGAGAATCCTCTTGATTAAATTATGAAGTTACCTTGTGTGTTGGGTATCTTGATATCACAAAGTAAAAGGTCAAGTAGAATAACAGATCGCCGGTGCTAAACTAAGTATTAACTGACATGGTGATCATTTTTTGTATATCTCATTTTTTCTACGTGTTTCACTTTTCTTCTTTATATTATAACTGCTATTCTAATAGCAAATCCTTCATAAAAGTTATTGCATTAAATTCTTGATTAAATTATCTTTCCATTGATATGTAATTTTAGGGTACTACTCCCCCAAAAAAGTGGTGTTCTTAGCTAGTTTTAGAAAATACACTATCCAAAAGGTTTTCACAATTTTAGCCACTACTGTAACCTTGGGCCATCCTTGATCTAAACCAGAAGTCAGCAACCTGTGGCTCCCGAGCCACATGTGGCTCTTTGGGCCCTCTGCTGTAGCTCCCTGTAATGTGATCCCACCAATGGCTGGCCCCACCCCTCGCCCTCCCCTCCCAGTCACTCCTCACCTGGCCTGAGAAGGTAAGGGCGACGGTGGGGGATGGAGATGCGGCCAGGGCAGAGACAGGGAAATACAGAGAGAGGGAGAGAGAGAGATACAGAGAGAGACTGGAGAGAAAGAGATGTCAAAAGGATTTTGTGGTTCCTGGTGTTTTTTAATAACTGGTTCTCTGCCCTAATGACCAGCTGGGTAGGCGTGGCTAGGGGGGTCATGTGACTGGTAGAAGTGAGTGACATCGAGTTGACCACGCCCACCCAGGTTTTGTGGCTCCCGGTGTTTTCTTTTCTGTGGGAAATGGGTCCAAGTGGCTCTTTTGAGTATTTAAGGTTGCAGACCCCTGATCTAAACCCTAAGTAGTTCCCTCAAGTTTCGAAGACTATGTGCTTTGCACAGTGGTGGGATTCAATTTTTTTGACAACTGCTTCTGCGGGCGTGGCTTGGTGGGTGTGGTAAGGAAAGGATACTGTAAAATCTCCATACCCAACCCACTCTAGAGGAAGGTTACTGCAAAACCCCCATTTCCTCCCAATCAGTTGGGACTCGGGAGGCAGAGAATAGATGGGGGCGGGGCTAGTCAGAGGTGGTATTTATCGGTTCTCCGAACTACTCAAAATTTCTGCTACCAGTTCTCCAGAACTGGTCAAAACCTGCTAAATAACCACCTCTGGCTTTGCATTAGAATGAGTTTCTCATGTATAAGTTGGCTTCTTTCTTTTTTCTAAGACAGGACCTCCCTTTGGGGGTCTATGTCCTGCTGGGCATTACTGTCCAGCTGGCACCAAAGACCCCAAGGAAATGCCCTGCCCAGTTGGGACATGGAATGAACAGAAAGGAGGCCGAGATTCCACCTGGTGTCGACTATGCCCACCTGGATATTTCTGTAGCAGCCCCGGACGTGTCTCCCCTACAGGGCCTTGTGCTCCAGGTGAGAAGATAAATAGTGAAATTGCAAGCGCATCTTTGATTGCAATTTGGAAAGGAAGTCTCGTAATACGATTCCATCCCTAGAGGAAAGCTGACAGTTTTGCTTCTATAAGTGCTTTGGCTTACTGTTGCATCCAGCTTTAGTCATTTCAGCTTTGCAATCTTAATGTATTGAATGTAGGTATGTTCTTGGGCTAGGAATGCTATGGGTTCTACTGAGTTCAGAGCTGTGAAGCTCACTTCAAACTAACTTTTCTCTCTTTCCCCTTGGATTATTGGGACTCTGAAGATAATTACCCTGAATCAAAATGTAATTTAGAGGGGTTGAGCCCTGGATTTGAACAGAGGAATTAAGTCTTGAGCTGATATATATATATATATATATATATATATATATATATATATATATATATATATATATATATATATATATATATATATATATATATATCCACCTGCTTTGGATTTTAATATAATACGCATTGTGGAACGTCCTAACCTATTGATTTGGGGGATAGTGTTGTGGTCTGCCATCAGCCTGCAGAGCTGGCAGTGAAGTCAGACAGTGAGGAGGCTGGGGAGGGCAATGGGCCAGTCCTGGAGTCAGGGAAAGGCCCGGATGAGGGCTCTGCGTCGGAGGCAGAGATGGGGCCAGGGTCATCTGAGAGCGATGTGTGGACTCCGGAGCCTCCAGAGGCAGATAGCAGAGAGGCAGAGGAACAGGAGGAGCCTGTTCCTAGTGCATGCATGTGAAGAGCTGCCAGAAGGCAAGAGCAGCTAAAACAAAAAGGACGACTTGGAAGTAAGGCCAGGAGATGATTGGCCCCTCCAGGAAGGCTTAAAAGAGCAACTACAGCTCTTGGGATGTTTGTAGGAAAGCAACATTGCTACATTTGTTTCTTGTTGATGTCTCTTGCTTCTGAACCTTTGCCAAGAAAAGCCTTTGGCAGGGTGCCAAAGTAGACACAGGTTGGTGATAAGGCTGAAGGACTGTTTATGATGAATTTGTTTCCGACTTAATTTGGACTAAGCTGAGAACGAAGTAATTCTCAGCTGTTCTAATAAAATACGTTTGTTTAGGACTGATTGTGTCTGGTAATAGCTACTTGGGCCTAGATCAGAACAGGTAGCTACTTCTAGAATTTCATCACTAGGAATTGTGGGAGCTGATGAATAATTTTTCTGTTCCTCATATTTTATTTTATTTTTTGCAATGAATAGTATTTGCCTTCCAGTTTGTGATAACAAACTTAATTCTTAAGTCATTTGCAATAGGCAAATCGATACATAATAGAGAACTTTACAAATCTGAAGTTTTGGCATTTCCAGGGTAGGTTTGTGTTTCTGCTTGCTTCTGCAATGAAATATGATTTAATGCAATTGATTTTCCCTCTGTTTTCAGGGTTTTACTGCAGGGGTGGGACACGTGCCGCAAGACCAATGGACAGAGTAACCGGAGATTTGTGTCCTGAAGGTCACTTCTGCCCTGTAGGGTCAGCAATGCCATCTCCATGCCAAGATGGGGAATACAGTGCAATAACAGGTCAGCTGTAAAAAGGAGGATTCATGCTTCGCTGGTAGGAACTGCTGATGGATTTCAGCTGGTTTCCTTCACTTTAATCTCAGAGGCTCAGAAATGAACCTTACTATGCTGTAATACTGTAATGCTGTAATGATGATGCAATGACAATGAGTCAGCAGGGTTATTTAACTGTTATCACTTTAAGAGGCTGCTTTATAAGAGAGGTGTCTCTCTATCCATGTGTGCTTCCATGCTGTAGTTGATGATTGATTGCCTGACTTTGCCTAGTATGTGTATATATATATTCCTTGTAGATAAACCACTCCTTGAAAGACAAACCTCTGTTTACTGTATTTTGCTCCTGGGTTGTCTCAAAATAGTCACACTGTGTGCACTGACATGTAAACTTATTATAAAGCCAGTTCTAATTCTGTCTAGGTTCTCCCAAAGTCCTACTGGTGCTTCTTTGGAAGTTCTCCTTCTTCTCCAGTTAGCCAACCTAGACTGTTGTGTTAGTATCTCCATTGACAAAATAGGAAGAAGCATGGAGAAGCAGCCTTGGAATCCATGTGTAATAAATCTAGATACGAGCTTGATATTTAAGCTAAAGGAGAAGTTGATTGAATTCACAAAGAAGAACCAGGAAGGGAAGACAGAGTCCCTTGGGAGTTGGGTGGCATAGAAATATGATTAATTAAATTAAATCTTTTCTCTCTTCTTCCAGGCCAAGATGAGTGTTTCCCCTGCCCAGCTGGTCTTTATTGTAAAAACGGTGTAAGATATCAATGCCCACCTGGATTTTACTGCCCACCAAGGACTGGGGTCTCCTTTTATCCCTGCCCTCCTGGGACTTACAATCCATCTGCTGGCATTGACCAAGCTCAGAGATGTCAGCAATGCCCTTCAGGTGAGCTCTCCCATCTCTGAAACAAAATCCACTTTCATCTCAGTCTATTTAAACTTTGACCAAGATCTCCAAGGCTGTGGGGAGTTGGTTGTAGTTTCTTCAAGAACATAACACAGTGATGGCTAACCTTTTTGCCATCATGTGCCAGAAGGGAAGTTCGGGGGAGGTTCACACGCGTGCCCACACCCATAATTCTATGCACCCCACCCTGTGTATGGGCGCACAGCCCCCCCTCTTCCCTTCGCTCCTGGCACGCGATGGCCCAGTAGGCCCATTTTTCTTTCTCACCTGGCTCCAGATTCTCTCTATGCATCTGGGGAGGGCAAAAACAGCCTTCTCCACCCCCTCGGAGGCCCTCCGGAGGCTTGAAATGGCCCATTTCCCAACTCCTGGTTGGACAGGAAGTGACTTTTTTGCTGTCCCCAGTCTCCAGAGCCTCTCCGGAGGCAGGAAACAGCCGGTTTCCCTACTTCTGGTGGGCCCAAAGGCCCAAAAATCAGCTGGCCAGCGTGCACATGCGTTCAGAGCTGAGCTGGTATGCCCACTGATATGGCTATGGGTCCCACCTGTGGCATGCGTGTGATAGGTTCGCCCTCACAGACATAGAATTTGCATTGTTGAATGCGGCAGGGCCAGAGCAGAGTACGCTGTATATCCTTCTCAGCTGGGAAAAAGTGGATTGATTTTACTTTATTCAGATAGCTTTCTAAGTTGAAAATAGATTATTTGTGTTTCTATCCAGGGATGTTTTGTGGAGAATCAGGATTATCTTCTCCCAGTGGTCCCTGTTTGCCAGGATTCTTCTGTAGTACAGGTAGGTTGTGTGTATCACCCAGTAGTGAAATCCAATTTTTTTTACTACCGGTTCTGTGGCCATGGCTTGGTGGGGGTGGTGTGGCTTGGTGAGCATGGCAGGGGAAGGATACTGCAAAATCCCCATTCCCTCCCCACTCCTGGGGGAAGGATATTGCAAAATCCCCATTCTCACCCCACTCTGGGGTCAGCCAGAGGTGGTATTTGCCGGTTCTCCCAACTGCTAAAAATTTCTGCTACCAGTTCTCCAGAACCTGTCAGAACCTGCTGGATTTCACCCCTGTATCACCTCTTATTTTAAATTCCAGCTGTATGTACCATGTTTCCCCAAAAATATATGATATTAATTTTTGTTCCAAAAGATGCATTAGGGCTTATTTTCTGGTTAGGTTTTATTTTAGGGGGAAATGCGGTACTAAATGCATCCATCTGGCTGACAGGCTTAACCGGGGCTTAGTTTGGGGGGTAAGGCTTATATTACGACCATCCTGCAAAATCATGCTAGGATTTATTTTCCAGTTGGGTCCTATTTTCAGGAAAACAGGGTATTCTTTTTTTAAAAAGAGTGTGGGTTGTGCATCTTGTCTAGATAATCAACAAGCTACCATTTTAAAATCACTATTTGTTAGATCCATGATTCAAACTGCACCAAGAATTATGAATGTCCTGGGTCAAACATGGAAAATCATTTCATCCATCAGGATTCTGGGATTCCCATCTCCTCCTGTCTCAAGCTTCTCTGTGGAAATGCCAGTGAAGGACTTTGGGGCTTTCTCCACCAGCATGTGGTGGAGTGTAGCCTGGATTCCCAGGAGGAAGGGGCTGCCTTCCTCCTGGGAATCCTGGGAATTCCAGAGGGCAAAGAGACAGAGAAGTTTAGATAGTTAGGTTGGGAGGAAGAGTGTTAAGATGGCTTCCTCTTAGCAGTTCTCAATGTACTTTATTTTTCGGAGTACAAGACACACCGGAATATAAGACACACCTTAGTTTTGGGGAGGAAAATAAGAAAAAAGCTGATTGGTGGGTGGATTGGCCTCCCGGAATACCCCCAATCAGCTGTTACCAGAGGTGAATTTTAGCAACAGGTTTGTTGGTTGTGAGCTCTGTGCCTTGCTTTTTTTGGCTTTTTTTTCTGCCTCTGAAACTTCGGAAACTCAGTTTCAGAAAAATCTTTTTTTTTTTCTGCCCCTGAAAGCCTCTGAAACAGAACTTCAGGAAAAAAGCCTCTGAAGCACTGATTCTGAGGCTTTTTTTTTCTTTTTCTGAAGCTCTGTTTGGAGGCTTTTTTTCTGAAGCTCTGTTTGGAGGCTTTTTTTCTGAAGCTCTGTTTGGAGGCTTTTTTTCCCGAAGCTCTGTTTGGAGGCTTTTTTTTCTGAAGCTTCGTTTGTGATGTTTTTTCCAACCTCCAAAACCTCTGTTTGAAAAGCTATGTGGGGCTACATTCGGAGTATAAGACGCACCCAGATTTTCACCCTCTTTTTGGGTGGAAAAAGGTCCATCTTATACTAAGAAAAATAAGGTATGTCTTTAGTGATGTAAGTAATTGTTTTAGTTTGGCAAGATTTTGGTTTACAGTTGAGGAACCATAAAGAAAAATGCTTAGAAATAATTCAACATATCTTTCTTGGTTCTTGGTGTTCCTGACTATAACCCTATTTCCAAACATCTAACAGCTAATATTTGATGTAGACTTCTAAGCTAGTTACCGCTGTTTCTGTTCTGGTATTTTTTGTCTTGATTTTCTCTTCAGGCTCCAGTGTCCCAAATCCTGATGGAATCACGAATATTAGTGCTGGAGGCCCATGTCCAGTGGGGCACTTTTGCCCAGCAGGCACTAGAATCCCTCTGCCATGTCCGGCAGGTACTTTTTCAGACAGGTATGTCCAGTGGTGGGATTCAAATAATTTAACAACTGGTTTTCTGCCCTAATGACCAGCTGGGTAGGTGTGGCTTGGTGGTCATGTGACTGTGTGGGTGTGGTCAACTCAACGTCACTCATGTTGATGGGCATCTCGCCTTAGTTGTTGCAATGTAATAAGGGTTAACCACAGAGGCAGTTTCTGTAAGCAGGACAATAAAGATTAGGCTAGAAACAACACCAGAATGTTGTAATTCCTTACAGGATTAACCCTGTAAAGTGGAAAAAAACAAAAGGAGATTTCTTCCAACAACCGGTTCTCTGAACTGCTTAGAAAGTTAACAACTGGTTCTCCCGAATAGGTGCGAACTGGCTGAATCCCACCCCTGGGTATGTCTCTTAAGAGCATATGGACTCTGATTATTTTGTCCTCTTGAGAAGGAAGCGCCTCCAGAAGTTGTGGGTGATCCAACACTGGAGGTTTTTAAGAAGAGATTGGGCCAACCATTTATCTGAAATGAAATAGGGTTTCCTGCTTGAGCAGGGGGGTGGACTAGATGACCTCTAAGATCCCTTTCAACTCTCTTACTGTTAAATCATGGCTCCTCTGGATTGGCAGAGCCAGAAACACTGATTTTGCTTGGTCAACGTAATATTGGTATCTTCCAACCCTATTATTCTATCTCCTATGAAATGAGATGAGAATTCTTGTCTCCCCAGACTGTATCTTTCGCTTGAGACCAGCTGCATTGCATGCCCACCTGGGTACTATTGCTCCTCTGTTGGCCTCTCGGCACCCTCTGGACCCTGCTTGGCTGGCTACTACTGCCTACCTGGAGCCACTACACCTTCCCCAGCAGGTGAGCGGGCCAGCTGCATGTTCTGTCAAGCAGGGTGCAAACCCGTCTCTTCTCTGCGAGACGCCCCCAATCAGATCCCATTCTTCTTTCCTTCCAACCCAAAATCAGCTGTGCGGGTGTTAAGCTAACTTCATTCGCATTCCGATCCTGCCCAATCTGGTTGGCAGCACTTAATAGATTAATCAGGTGAATTGATTAAAACTGTTTTGTTTGCTAATGAGGCATCCCAATTAATCAGGACGTGGTGATGGGTGAGTAGTCGCAGGCACATACATATAAGCATGCCTATGTTGGTTTACCTTTAGTACAGGTTATTCTCTCTTCCCCTAAGGCGGGTACAGGCATAATCTAAGCCGAGCGGTACGGTGGTCTAGAGGTGGAGCTCTCGCCTCACAATCTGGAGGCTGCGAGTTCAATCCTAGGTAGAGGCAGGTATTTCTCTCTCTGGGCACAAGGAGAATATATTTGCTGAATATTACTCCGCATTGGTGACAGGAAGGGTATCCGGCCAGTAAACACTTTGCTAGCTCCATTCAGTTGGCCAGACTTCACCCCGCAAGGGATAATGGGGTCATTAAAAGAAGAAGATGATGGGGACAGTGCAATTCTGGCCATATTTGTTTAAGAATATATCCTGATAGGGTTTGTTTCCTATCAAAAGACTGTGTAATGAAACTGCAGTCTTGGCAGTCTGCAAATGTAGGTAGATTTGCTCCACTGATTACTCATCAAATCGGCTTAGATTAAAATAATTTAAACTGGAGGGGGGAGGCTGGGGAAAAAATAATAGAAAAAAGAAGCTAATATAAAATGGCTCTGGCAGACCACTGTCCCAAATTGCAATCTTCCAAATATTTTATTTTATTTTATTATTTATTTTATTTTATTTTTTAAATTTGATTTATATGCCGCCCTTCTCCGGAGACTCAGGGCGGTTTACAATGCGTTAAGCAATAGCCTTCATACTTTTGTATATTTTTTTTAAATACAAAGTCAGCTTATTGCCCCCACAAACTGGGTCCTCAATTTACCCACCTTAGAAAGGATGGAAGGCTGAGTCGACCTTGAGCCTGGCTAGGATTGAACTCAGAAAATTACAGGCAGCTGATGTTAATTGCTGCCTTTAGTAGGAGGCATTAGCCCCCTACGCTACACAGGCTCCTACACAGGCTCCTTTTATTTTATTTTATTTTATTTTATTTTATTTTATTTTATTTTATTTTATTTTATTTTATTTTATTTTATTTTATTTTATTTTATTTTATTTTATTTTATTTTATTTATTTTATTTTATTTTATTTTATTATTTTATTTTATTTTATTTTATTTTATTTTATTTTATTATTTTATTTTATTATTTTATTATTTTATTTTATTTTATTTTATTTATTTTATTTTATTTTATTTTATTTTATTTTATTTTATTTTATTTTATTTTATTTTATTTTATTTTATTTTATTTTATTTTATTTTATTTTATTTTATTTTATTATTTTATTTTATTTTATTATTTTATTTTATTTTATTTTATTTATTATTTTATTTATTATTTTATTTATTTTATTTTATTTATTTTGTCAAGCATATATAAGATAACAGGTAAAAGTGTAAACATAATTTGAATACACGAAAAGAGTAAGTAAAAAGAAATATTAGGACAGGGACGGTAGGCACGCTGATGCAGTTATACACATCCCTTACAGACCTCTTAGGAATGGGGTGAGGTCAACAGTAGACAGTTTAAGGTTAAAGTTTTGGGGGTTTGGGGAAGAAACTACAGAGTCAGGTAGAGCATTCCAGGCATTGACCACTCTGTTGCTGAAGTCGTATTTTCTGCAATCGAGTTTGGAGCAGTTTACCTTGAGTTTGTATCTATTATTTGCAGTTGAAGCTGAAGTACTCATTGACAGGAAGGACATTGTGGCAGATAATTTTATGTACTACGCTTAGGTCAGACCGAAGTTGGCGTAGTTCTAAGTTGTCTAAACCCAAAATTTGGAATCTGGTGACATAAGGTATTTTATTGCAGGTAGAGGAATGGAGGACTCTTCTCATAAAATATCTCTGGACTCTCTTGATTGTATTTATGTCCGATATGCAGTGCGGGTTCCAGACAGATGAGCTGTATTCAAGAATTGGTCTAGCAAATGTTTTGTATGCCCAAGCCAAGTGAAAACTAAATTGGGTTTAGTTACCGCAAGAATTTGAGGATGGAGATTAATACACGAGTGCTGATTTTTGTTTTCGAGCTTCTCTCTTCCTCCCTGCCACTCCTTTCTCTTATTTCTTGAGGACTAGAAGCATCGTTGTAGATTTTTCCCATTCTTTCTTTCTTACAGGATTTCCAGAACAGGGAGGATTTTGTCCTGTGGGTCACTATTGTCCAGAGGGAACCAGTCACCCTCTTCCCTGCCTTGCAGGAACTTACAATAATCTCACCACACAGTCTGTTTGCTCCTTTTGTCCAGCCGGTTACTACTGCCCTGAAAACACCACCAGCTATGATGGTTTCCCATGTCCTCCTGGCTTTTATTGTCCTGAAGGTAAGCTCAAAGCTGAAGTCCTTTTTTTAAAAGAAAGACCCACACATTTTTCTGATGAACTGGAAACAAATTCCCAGTGGTCCATTTGAGAAAAGAGACGAATCTGATTCCTAAAAGGAAATAAATACAGGGGCAACGTTTCAGAGTTTCAATATCTATCCAGATACAGGAGTGCCATCTGCTGACAGTTAGGCGCAGTTGTGCAAAGCATCAGAAAGAAGCACGCAACAGAAGCAGTAGGTTTCATAGCCTGCATCTGAAGGGCCTGTAAGGTCTCCCCACTTGATGAGAGATGCGGTTGGTACTCTTGGTTATGGGCCTCATCCCTGCTTCAAGGAGGAACACTGACAGGACGGTACAAGAGATGGGTGAACAATTTATGGTCTGTGGCCAGAGATGATCTTAAAGAAGAAGCACCAGAAGAGGTCAAGTGAATGGAAGCAGTGCAGTTTCAGCTGTTTGGGAGAATGGAAAGTTTTAAGGATGGAGAAGGGAGTGGTATGACTCCAAGAGAGACCTCTTGTTTCTATTCTCTTCCTACACAGAGAATCATAATATTTTGATATAATATATCATCAGAGGCTTCATGGATTCCTTCTAAGAGGCTGGGAGCTTCAATTTTAGAATCCTCAAGCATTCCCATTCCTGAAATAGAATTTCCTACATTGATATCTAAAATCTTCCAGAAGAGGTTGGATTTAGGAAGTTGGGAAGTTGGGAAGAGCAGCAAGGGATGGATGGATGGATGGATGATATAGATAGATAGATAGATAGATAGATAGATAGATAGATAGATAGATAGATAGATAGATAGATAGATAGATGATAGATAGATAGATAGATAGATAGATAGATAGATAGATAGATAGATAGATGATAGATAGATAGATAGATAGATAGATAGATAGATAGATAGATAGATAGATAGATAGATAGATAGATGATAGATAGATAGATGATAGATAGAGAGGGAGGGAGGGAGGGAGAGAGAGAGAGAGAGAGAGGTTAGATCAGGGATGAAATCCAGCAGGTTCTGACAGGTTCTGGAGAACCAGTAGCAGAAATTTTGAGTAGTTCGGAGAACTGGCAAATACCACCTCTGGCTGGCCCCAGAGTGGGGTGGGAATGGAGATTTGGCAATATCCTTCCCCTGCCAAGCCTACCAAGCCATGCCCATAGAACCGGTAGGGAAAAATTTCACCCCGTATTAGATAGATAGAGATAGATATTAGATAGATAGAAAGAGAGGGGGGGGGAGAGGGAAGAGATAGCTATAGAGCAGTGGTGAATTTTTTTTTCTACCGGTTCTATGGGCGTGGCTTGGTGGGTGTGGTGTGGCTTGGTGGCTATGGCTTGGTGGCCATGGCAGGGGAAGGATACTGCAAAATCTCCATTCCCTCCCCGCTCCAGGGGAAGGATACTGTAAAATCTCCATTCCCTCCCCGCTCCAGGGGAAGGATACTGCAAAATCTCCATTCCCTCCCCGCTGCAGGGGAAGGATACTCCAAAATCTCCATTCCCTCCCCGCTCCAGGGGAAGGATATTGCAAAATCTCCATTCCCACCCCACTCTGGGGCCAGCCAGAGGTGGTATTTGCCAGTTCTCCGAACGACTCAAAATTTCTGCTACCGGTTCTCCAGAACCTGTCAGAACCTGCTGGATTTCACCCCTGATATAGAGGCAGGCAGGCAGGCAGGCAGACAAATAAACAATGGATTTGAAATGTAGCATTGCTTTTTGTTTGGAGACTTTTTATTGTTCATTTAGATTGTTGGGTTTTCTTAGAATGACATATCTCATTCTTTTTGCTTTCATGACCAGTAGCCAACTCTTCTGAGCAACCCGAAAGAAATCTATCAGTATTTTCTTCAATAGTACTCTGCTCTATTTCTGCCAGCAGCAAACAAAGGAAAAGCCATTGTCTAGAAAATTAGCATGACAGGAGAAAATGTTTTTGGGGCTAACCTCCTAGGAAAGCTCCTGTTATTACTGTTTTTTTTTTAAAAAAAGTTGGTTATAACTGTTTTTGAATCCAGAAGTATTTGATTTAGCCTGGAGCTTGTGTTCTGGATCTTAAGTTTATTTCCAATCTTACAACTAGGCCAAAAACAATATTGCAAACATTACGTTTGAAGAATGATTTTGGTTCTTGCTTCTCTTTTATTGTGCCCCAAAGGCACCAGATATGCTATCCAGTTTCCATGCCCTCGGGGCTATTATAATCCGGACGCCATGGCACAAAGCTTGGACAGCTGCTTACCCTGCATTCCAGGACACTACTGTGGGAAGGAAAACTTAACTACGGTTTCAGGAAAGTGTGATGCAGGTGAGGTTACATGTTGAAGAAGAAATGTTTCTGTACATCTGCCAAAATTATCTCCATCTGTATCTCTTTCCCCACTTACAACTCCACCTCCTTCTCCTTCTCCATCTCCATCTCTATCTTCGTTTCTTCCATCTCCACCTCCACCTAAATTTCCATTTCCACTTCCACTTCTACCTCCACCTCCATCTTCCATCTCCATCACCATGTCCACCTCTGTTTCCATCTCCATCTCCACCTCCATCTCCACCTCCGTTTCCACCTCCACCTTAATCTCTATCTCCATTTCCAACCCCACTTCCGTCTCCACCTAAATCTCCACTTTCACCTCCACCTCCACCTCCATCACCATGTCCACCTCTCCACCTGTTTCCATCTCCATCTCCACTTCCATGTCCACCTCCATTTCCACCTCCACCTTAATCGCTATCTCCATTTCCACTCCCACTTCCATCTCCACCTAAATGTCTACTTTCACCTCCACCTCCACCTCCATCTTCCATCTCCATCACCATCTCCACCTCTGTTTATATCTCCATCCCCACTTCCAGCTCCATGTCCACTTCCGTTTCCATCTACACCTTAATCTCTATCTCCATTTCCACCCCCACTTCCATCTCCACCTTAATCTCTATCTCCATTTCCACCCCCACTTCCATCTCCACCTAAATCTCCATCCCCACCTTCACCTCCACCTCCACCTCCACCTCCATCTCCATCACCATCTCCACCTCTGTTTTCCCTTCCATCTCCATCTCCATCTCCACTTCTATCTCCATCTTCACCTTCCATCTCCATCATCATCTCCACCTTCGTTTCTTCCATCTCCACCTAAATCTCCATCTCCACTTCCACCTCCATGTTCACCTCCATTTCCATTTCCACCTCCACCGTAATCTCTATCTCTATTTCCACCCCCACTTCCATCTCCACCTCAATCACCATCACCATCTCCACCTCCATCTTTACTCCCACCTCCACCTCCATCTATTTCCAGCTCTATCTCCCAATTTCCTTAATCTGAGGATCCACTAACCTGTCTTCCTCTGATTTTCTTCCTGATTTGAACCAATTCTTCTGTGATGTGGTTCGTCTCTTGTAAATCTCACCTTAGAGTAGGAAGGAGATAGGCAGGTGAATCTTTTGCAAGACTCTTGAGTTTGGGACTTGGGAACAACCCCATGAGCTTCTTGGTTTTGTGTTGCTTTTATAAAACATGATTTAGTAAAAAAAATAATTTTATTAAAGAAATTAAAATAGATGTTCAAGTACCCTGCCTCCTTTGGTTGACCAAATTCAAAAAGAGTTTGGGCTGGGCTCATTGAGGATTAGTTGTCCATAGTGCAATCTATCCTTTCTTCTCATTCTCCTTATTTCTCCCCTAGGCTGGTTCTGCATTTCAGCTGCTTGGACCCCTCAGCCCTTCGATCTTGATAATTACACCAATGGCAACTGTCTCTGTCCAGCGACAGCCACAGGGGCAAAATGTTCTCCTGGGTCCTACTGTCCAGAAGGGAGCCCTGAGCCCATTCTCTGCCCACCAGGACTTTACTGTAACGCACCAGGTAAAAAAAGGCACCTAAGGCATAGAGACTGAAAAGGTATGTGTTTCATTTTTGATTCACATCACTCTTGAGTATGAGGATAGACCAGCAGTGAAATCCAATTTTTTTTTACTACCAGTTCTGTGGGCGTGGCTTGGTGAGCGTGGTGTGGCTTGGTGGGCGTGGCTTGGTGGGTATGGAAGGGGAAGGATACTGCAAAATCTCCATTCCCACCCTAATCCATGGGAAGGATACTGCAAAATCCCCATTTCCTCCCCACTCCTTGGGAAGGATACTGCAAAATCCCCATTTCCTCCCCACTCCTGGGGAAAGGATGTTGCAAAATCTCCATTCCCATCCCACTCCAGAGAAAGGATAGTGCAAAACCTCCATTCCTTCCCCACTCCAGGGGAAGGATATTGCAAAATCTCCATTCCCTCCCCACTCCTGGGGGAAGGATATTGCAAAACCCCCATTCCCTCCCCACTCCAGGGGGAAGGATATTGCAAAATCTCCATTCCCTCTTTACTCCTGGAGGGAAAGATATTGCAAAATCTCCATTCCCTCCCCACTCCTGGGGGAAGGATATTGCATAATTCCCATTCCCTCCCCACTCCTGGGAGAAGGCTATTGCAAAATCTCCATTCCCACTCCACGCCAGAGGTGGTATTTGCTGGTTCTCCGAACTACTCAAAATTTCTGCTACCGGTTCTCTAGAACCTGTCAGAAACTGCTGGATTTCACCCCTGGATTAGATGCTTCATGTGCCCAGAGATTCCTTTTTTTTTTAAAAAAAATATTCTTACAGAAGTATCCATTTGTGTTCTTAATGAAGGGTAGATATTTTTTTTTGTATTAAAAGAAGATGTTTCATCTTATTCTATGTTAGGTCGGGCCTTGGCTAGGATACCTTGTCCAATAATGGTCACATTTTAAGACAGTCTGGAGCAGGTTCAGAGATGAGTTATGAGGCTGATGAAAAATATTAAATTGTGGAGTCTTGGCACTCTATCAGCTTGGTTGTTTTTGTAGGAAGTTAGCACCCACCCCTTTCCTAGAAGAATGAAATATTTTGGGAAATATTAAAAAGGCAGAATATTATGTTTCCCTGGATGAGAAATGGAGATGCATGTTTTAAAGACAAAGTAGCTCCCATGTTCCAGTCCCCACCCTTTTTTTAATGGGCCAGAGGCAGAAACTCAATCTTTGTCAATGGACCTCATCTGCAAGACAATGGGACCCATCTAGGACAAAAACTCACCACATGGCACCTGGGAAGATTACATCAACCAGCAAGGCTAGCTAAGACCCCCACCCCCTGGAAGTCTGACAACCAATCAGGATACTCTTTCTGGGCCCCAGGAAGTTCAAAGCCAGAAAGGGCATAAAACCTGGGGACTCACTGCATCTCGGCCCTTTTCTGTTCAGGAACTCAAACCATGTGATCCTGTCCACCATTAAACCATCTTTCCAAGCAGTCTCCATGATTCCAGTGTCTTTTTCCCCACTTGGAGCAGAACCCAGAAGGATATTTCTTCCTACCTTTTCTTGCAGAGATTTCATCAGCCAGTTAGATAGCATCATCGGTGCACTGATGATGTTACTTCATTGTGTAATGAAACATCTGTAAGGAAACAAGCAAACTCAGGATCTCCACAGTTCAACCCAAAGCTACAAATGTTCTCTTCTATCAGAAATTAAAATTCATACAAAGAATTTGAAGGATTCAGGGATGCTCTTCTCCTTGAGAAGATAAGACTGTAACATCGCCCTCTTAACGTAACCTGGAAAGATTTGTGTCCTATGAAAGCCATTGCCTGTTCTTAGATCCTCCACCAAGTTCTAACCGTAAGAAGAATTGCTCCACAGGGCTCGCAATCACAGTTTATGACAGAATACAGATGTGAGGAAATTTGCAAGTTGTCTTATAATTGCTTTCCTAATTGATTACTCCTGATATCCAGATATACAGTTTCTTGCATCGTTAATCCTGATATTTTATTGTCATTTTTGACGGCAAGCCATCTGGCAATCAATTAAGCAATGGATTGCACTTAAACACAAGTGGCTATTGTGCAAACGTCAATGGAATTGGCACTGAGCTATTGAAGGAAGAGTTAGATGACTTATCATCATGGGTGGGAGGGTTGGGAGGACAGTAATCACAGAGACCATTTCAATATTGCGGGTTGGTTGATTAAATGCATGGGCCTTCTGACTCCATCCCAACTTTTTGTTGCAGAAGATACTGAGTTTGTAAAGAACCCCAGATGTACACTGTACTTTACACACTGTGTGCATGCCTTTGAGTTAGTGTTGACTCCTGGTGATTGCCTGGAGAGTCTTTGCAGTGTTCTTGGCAAGATTTTGGAAGTGGTTTGTCAGGAGCCTGAGTAGCGTAGGGGAGTAATGCCTCCTACAAAGGCAGCATTTAAGGTCCAGCTGCTTGCAATTACTTGTGAGTTCAATCCCAGCCAGGCTCAAGGTCGACTCAGCCTTCCATCCTTTATAAGGTGGGTAAATTGAGGACCCAGTTTGTTGGGGGCAATAAGCTGACTTTGTATAAATATAAATATACAAAAGTATGAAGGCTATTGCTTAATGCATTGTAAGCCACCCTGAGTCTCTGGAGAAGGGTGGCATATAAATCAAATTAAAATAAATAAATAAATAAATAAATAAATAAATAAAAAATTGCCTGATTCCTAGGGCTGAGGGAGAGTTGCCTTTGTGCCTAAGGCAGGACTAGAAATCACTGTCTTCCAGTTTATAGCCTGGTGCCTTAACAAGTAGACCAAACTGACTCTCTTTAACTTTACAATTTTTTTTGTCTTTTAATGACCCCATAATCCCTTGCATCGGGGTGGAGTCGAGGCAACTGAATGCGGCTGAGTATTTACTGCCTGGATGCCCTTCCTGTTGCCAATCCGGAGTTCGCAGCAGATATCTTCTCATTGAGAGAGAAATATCTGCCTCTACTTAGGATCAAACTCACAGCCTCCTGATTGTGAGCCAAGAGCTCCACCTCTAGCCTACCGCATTACTCTTCCAGGGGTGAAATGCTCCCAGTTTGAACCAGTTCGGTCAAACCGGTAGCAATAGCAAAGAGCAATAGCAAAGAACCGGTAGTGATGGCAGCACAAGGCTCCGTTCACCTGCCCGGTTGTCGTTACTTCCTGGCTTTAACCAGGAAGTAACCTGTTTTTTACCCTCTGTGCATGCACAGAAGGGTTTGCACTTGCAAGTGATGTGCGCATGAGCGAAGCCAGTGCACGCGCATGGCGTATGCACTTTCAAACCGGTTGGGAAGGTAAGTAGATTTCACCCCTGCACTCTTCCTTTTAACTTTACAATCCTGCTCTATAAATCCTGGTCCAGTTGTTGCATCAACTAATGGCTTAGCTGACCTCTCTCTCGATTTGTTTATTACAGATTTACCTTTTCTTTGCTAATATTTGTGCAAATTAATGCTAAGAAACATCCTGAGTTTCTGTTTCGCTTCTTTCCTGCTTCTTCCTCAGGTTTATCAGTCCCAAGCGGTCAATGTGCTGCTGGGTTTCATTGCATTGGAGGATCGTCTTCTCCCAAGCCACTGGATGGGATTACCGGCAACATCTGTCCTCCAGGGACATATTGCCGTGAGTTGCATTGTTTGTTTGTTTGTTTGTTTGTTGTTTTTTAATTTGATTTATATGCCGCCCTTCTCCGGAGACTCAGGGCGGCTTACAATGCATTAAGCAATAGCCTCCATACTTTTGTATATATTTATACAAAGTCAGTTTATTGCCCCCACAAACTGGGTCCTCAATTTACCCACCTTAGAAAGGATGGAAGGCTGAGTCAACCTTGAGCCTGGCTAGCATTGAACTCACAGAATTACAGGCAGCTGGATGTTAATTGCTGCCTTTAGTAAGAGGTATTAGCTTCCTACGCTACTCAGGCTCCTTAATTTATTTATTTAATTATATATCTATACCGCCCTTCTCCTGAAGGACTCAGAGCTGTGTACGGCCAAGATAAAAACATAAACATGTGAACATTGATAAAATTACAGTTTCAAATTATTGTAAAGTTCAGCCAAACGGAGTAAAACCCAAAATTAAAATGATAAATTTAAAAATCATTGAACTGTTTAGCTCCGCCTGTTGGAACATCAGGGTCTTTAGGGCACAGCGGAAAGCCCGAAAGTCGGGGATGTTATGTATACCCAGGGGCAGTTCATTCCACAGGGCTGGAGCCCTCACAGAGAAGGCTCTCCCCCTGGGGGTCACCAGTCAACATAGTTTGATTGATGGCACCCTGAGGAGACCCTCTCTGTCAGAATGAACTGGTCGGTGGGAGGCTATTGGTGGTAGAAGACGGTCTCGCAGATACCCAGGTCCTAAGCCATGGAGCGCTTTAAAGGTGGTGACTAACACCTTGAATCGCACCCGGAAGACCACCGGGAGCCAGTGCAGCTCACGCAGGAGAGGTATCACATGGGCAAAACGAGCTGTGCCCATAATCACCCGTGCAGCCGCATTCTGGACCAGTTGGAGCCTCCAGGTGCTCCTCAAGGGGAGCCCCATGTAGAGAGCATTACAGTAGTCCATACGGGAGGTGACAAGGGCATGAGTGATCGTGCGCAAGGCATCCCGGTCTAGAAGGGGACGCAACTCGTGAATCAGGTGAACCTGATAAAAGGCCCCCCTGGCCACGGCCGTCATATGATCTTCTAAAGACAGCCGCGAGTCCAGGAGGACACCCAGATTGCGAGCAAGTTCTCAACCCCAATAGTCAGCGATGGCACCAGCTGACTATACCGGGACGCCAGAAGCCACAGCCACTCAGTCTTGGACGGGTTGATTCTGAGCTTGTTTTTCCCCATCCACATCCATTCGGCCTCCAGGCAATGGGACATCTCATTAAGGGCATCATTGGGGTGGTCCAGGGTGATTATCACTTGTCTGGATACTTAAAGTGATCAGATTTCCAAGACAAAGAACCAGGACTAGCTTTAATTAATAAATTAACCAGGATTCATTGATAAAATTGTACACATTTATTAATTAAGTGGTAACCTCAAGTACTAGCCCAGGTATAATTTGGATGAAACTATTATCTTCTTTTAATGACCCCATAATCATGGGTGGCCTGCTGGGGTTTCCCAGGTGTTCGGGAGAATCTCTAGCTAAGATTCTGTGCAGTTTCGAGAACCCCCAAATCCCACTCCTAGCTGCCATGCCCACCCCTCCCCTCCCCTCCCCTCCCCTCCCAAGAGTTTTGGATGCAGGTAAGTGCAGGGCACATGTGAAGGCTCAGGGAGCATGAAAAATGGACCTACCAGAGGTTCGGGCCTGTTTCCGGCCTCCAGAGGGTCACCCCAGCCTGGGGAGGCTGTTTTCACCCGCCCAGAGACTCAAGGAAAGCCTCTGGAGCCCGGGAAGGGCAAAAATGCCTCCCCCCAGCCGTGGTGCAGGAGGCCAACTAGGCCACACCCACCCAGCAAATGGGCAGAGAACCCCTTGCTAAAATTTTTGAAGCCCACCTCTGCCCATAATCCCTTGCAAGGTGGTGTCTGGGCAACTGAATGGAGCTGAGTGTTTACTGGCCGGATGCCCTTCCTGTCGCCAGAGTGGAGTTTTTTTTCCAGCAGATATTGTGCAACAGAGAGAGAAGTATCTGCCCATCCTACCCAGGATTGAACTCACAGCCTCCTGATTGTGAGATGAGAGCTCCACCTCTAGGCCACCGCACCACTCAATTTGGATGAAACTATCTGGGTTGCAAAATTTGGAGTTGCTACCAGATGGCAGCTAAGAAAAGTGGTAACCTCTCCTTGATGCCACCTAGTACCTGTCTGGATTTTTGTACCCTGGGTTTGGAGTATCTTGGGATTTTATTTAATTTACAGTGAATTCCTCTCCAGCAAAGTCTTTCCTTTCCCAGTCTTTCAAGATAGTTCACAATTACCGACCTTTTTCAGGCTTGGAGAGTGGCCAGGCCGATATCTTTCAGACTCCACACTATAACAGACAATACTTGGCAAGAATGCAGGAATGAACGAATTGCCTCCTGCAAACTCCACTCCCCTTTCTCTCCTCTTTTATTCCCTCTGGGAGGGGCCATTCATTGTCCAACTGTGGCCTTACTCCCAAGTCAACCCTTGTTCTTTAGGTGTTCCCTTCATCTGGCAACTCTGAGCATGCACATATTGGGAACAGGCTCCAGCTTTTTTTGCCTCACTTATGTCTGACTCTGAAGGCAGCTGATAACTGGCAAATGGCCCTGGCCCCCTCTCTGCCTCCAGCGTAGAGCCCTCATCAGAGCCTTCCCCAGACTCCAGGACTGGCCCATGTTCCTCTCCAACCACCTCACTGTCCGAATCTGCTATCAGATCTGGTGTCCGCTGGCAATCCACAACACATCCTTAGTTTGGGAAGTATGCCTGGTCTTCAGGATTCTTCTACTAAAATCAGGATTCTTCTGGCAAAACCAGAAGTCTGGTCATTCTATGACCGAAGTGTCTCCATGAAATGTGGTTTCTGACAAAGCCACAATATGTGCGATGCAATGAATACTTATTTTATCTCCCACCTACATATCACTTTCTATATTCTGATATTCGTAGCACCATCTTTTCTATCTGTAGGAGAAAAACTCCCGGCCACCTTGAAGAAAGGATAGAATTTTTTAAAAATGTAGTAGATCATATTATTATCTAGCATCTTTTTCTTTTCCTGATCTGGACAGGAGTATGTGGAGCCAAAGCCTTAACAGCAGGAAAGTGTGTAATTCAGGTTTAATGGCTCTCTCACCCTTGTTTCTTGCAATCCCTCCCTCCCCCAGCTGTGGGGTCTATGGCGCCCAGCCTCTGTCCACCAGGAACCTTCTCAAATCGATTTGGCCAAAGTATGCCCTCTGACTGCCAACTCTGCCCTTCTGGGTTTTACTGTGAAGGTTCCGGACTGACAATCCCCACTGGAGAATGCAAGGAAGGTAAGTGGACCTACCAGAAAGGTAAGGGAGAAATTTCCTGAGAGTTAGAACAATTAATCAGTGGAATGATTTTCCTTCAGAAGTTGTGAATGCTCCAACACTGGGAGTTTTTAAGAAGATGATGGATAATCATTTGTCTGAAGTGGTGTAGGGTTTCCTGCCTAAGCAGGGGGTTGGACTAGAAGACCTCTAAGGTCCCTTCCAACTCTGTTATTCTATTCTATTCTATTCTATTCTATTCTATTCTATTCTATTCTATTCTATTCTATTCTATTCTATTCTATTCTATTCTACATTCCATTCCATTCCATTCCATTCCATTCCATTCCATTCCACTCCATTATTCTCTTCTCTTCTCTTCTCTTCTCTTCTCTTCTCTTCTCTTCTCTTCTCTTCTCTTCTCTTCTCTTCTCTCCTCTCCTCTCCTCTCCTCTCCTCTCCTCTCCTCTCCTCTCCTCTCTTCCATTCCACTCCATTATTCCATTCCGTTCCGTTCCGTTCCGTTCCGTTCCATTCCATTCCATTCCATTCCATTCCATTCCATTCCATTCTATTCTATTCTATTCTATTCTATTCTATTCTATTCTATTCTATTCTATTCTATAGGAGGTTGGACTAGAAGACCTCCAAGGTCTGTTATTCTGTTACTAGGAAGAAGATTTTGAAAATTATGAAGGAGTTGTTTAGATCTCAATTCAAGAGATGCTTGGCACCCAAGACCTTCACCTGTGGCTGAAAAATAACTGCAGATTTGTTGTTTCCCATTGCACTCAGTCAGTGTCCAGCTTCAATTCTCTACTGGATCAAGGACTTCCTGAGGGACTGGCCGCAAACAGTGAGGGTTGGGTCTGTCATATCCACCTTTCTGAGGCTTAGCACTGGCTCCCCACAGGGCTGTGTGCTCAGTCCCTTCCTGTATTCACTGTACACGGTACACATGTGTAACATGATCACACCAGTGCAATAGGACTGGGTGTTTTGTTAATATGATTTATTGGGTTAGGGATTTTCTGTCTTCACTGTGAGTTGTATTGTGTTGTGGGGAGGAGCGCACTGAGGGAGCTCAACTAATCTCATCGTACATATGTTGTGCACTGACAATAAAGATTTGAAATTTGGAAATTCTGCTTCCTTGTTTCAGGTTATTACTGTGACAGTCAGGAAGGACCTGTCAGCAATTATACCCTCTACCCTTGCCCGCAAGGATTTTATTGCCCCCCAGGGACACAGTGGTCCTCACAGTACAGCTGCCCCCCGGGGACCTTTGGAGCCAAACAAAGGTTAACAAACTTCCTGGAGTGTCAAAACTGCCCTCCAGGAAAATACTGCTCATCTCCTGGATTGGCAGGACCAACAGGTAAGGGGGAAAAAGGAGTCCAAGGTTAAGGATGGTATTAATGTTTTAAGGTAAAGGTAAAGGTTCCCCTCGCAGATATGTGCTAGTCGTTCCCGACTCTAGGGGGCGGTGTTCATCTCTGTTTCAAAGCCAAAGAGCCAGCACTGTCCAAAGACATCTCCATGGTCATGTGGCTGGCATGACTAAACATCGAAGGTGCATGGAATGCTGTTACCTTCCCACCAAGGTGGTCCCTATTTTTCTAATTGCATTTTTTACATGCTTTCAAACTGCTAGGTTGGCAGAAGCTGGGACAAGGAACAGGAGCTCACCCCGTTTCAGGGCACTAGGGATTCGAACTGCTGAACTGCCGACCTTTCGATCGACAAGCTCAGTGTTTATTTATTTAATATAATTTGTATGGCGCCCTATCTCCGTAGGACTCAGGGCGGCTCTCAGTGTCTTAGCCACTGAGCCACAGCCTCCCTGTATTAATTACTGTTTTAGGAAGCGTATTTTGTATGCTCTGTGCCAGAAATGAAGAACTAGCCCCTTGCAAATTTATTTATTATTTATTTATTAAATTTATTAAATAATAAGTTGTTGAATATCACGTCTTAGCATGGTAACAAAATGGACAGAGTGATTAAGACTTGTATAGATAGGCCTTGACTTATGACCACAATGGAGACCAGAATTTCCACTGCTGAGCAAGGCAGTTGTTCAGTGAGCCATGCCCAATTTTATGACCTTTCTTTCTTGGCATGGTTATTAAGTGAATCAGTAAAGTGAATCATGCAGTCATTAAGCGAATCCAGCCTTCTTTCTACTGACTTTGCTTGTTGAAAGCCAGCTGGGAAGGTCACAAATAGGGACCTTGGGACATGGCAACCATTGTAAATATATGCCTGTTACCAAGTGCCCAAATTTTCGTCATGTAATCTTGGGATTGCTGCGACAGTTGTAAATGTGAGGACCGGCCATAAGTCATTTTTTTGGCGCTATTATAACTTTGAATGGTTACTAAATGAGTCTATCAGGGCTCTGACAAATGCCCTAATTAACTCATGAGCCTCGAGCCAAGTTTCAAAAGAAATCCAGTTATTTATTAGGAGCAACATGTCGGCAGCTTCCCAACTGTAGTCAACTCTGCTGCACAGCTCAACTATGACCCTTTTCCCCCTCTCCTCTCAGTCTGTGTCATAAATCATATTCTCCAACAAGGCACTTTCGCGGGCTGTAGAAGCCACATCTCACAAACTGGCTCTGGTAATCTGTGATCCAACCTTGGAGGAAGGTATGGTGGAATGTGCTTGTGAACATGGTTGCTGAACTGCTCCGACAGATCTCTCCCCCTTTCTGCCCATGACAACTCGAGAGCAGACTAGAAATGCTTTGTGAGTTGACACAGTGATTGTAAGTCAAGGACTATCTATAATTTTGCAACTCTGGAGAGCCATTGTTCCCCATCCCTTGACTATATCAATTTCTTTCAACCTGGCATGTTCCAGCTGTGATGGGCTTCAGTTTCCATGATCCTCCACCCAATATCATCTTCAAGCCCTCCCTGCAAGGGACAACATCATGAGATTGTGTGGAGGACACCTATCTCAATTGTTGGATCATTCTGTGTGATGAAGATAGATTTTCCTTTATGTTTAGGTGATTGCGCTGCAGGATTTTGGTGCAAAGGTGGAGCTCAAGTTCCAAACCCAACTGATGGAGTATCTGGACAGACTTGTCCTGCTGGACATTACTGCCTTTCAGGTATAGCAACCTCTCCTTCAGTTTGGCTCCTTCAAATGTCTCTTCTTCATTGGTCAAATGGACCCGTCTCTCTCCTTCTAGGAACTCTCATTCCATTGACCTGTCCAAATGGAACATGGTCTGGAGATGATGGGAACCCAGATCTCCAGAGTTGCAAGTCTTGCCCTGGAGGTTACTACTGCAATAGCACTGGCCTTGTGTCCCCATCTGGTCACTGTGATGCAGGGTATGTCCCAGAGATATCTTCCTCTTTAATTTATGAATGTGGATATTTCTGTCTATATACAATATGTGCGACATATAATCAAACAATATTCAGCTGCAGATATTAACTGTCCAGCTGTATTTTTTCCTTTGTTGTTGTTAGTTGCAAAGTCATGTCTGACCCATCATAACCTCATGGACAACATTCCTCCAGGCCTCCCTGTCCTCTACCATCCCCCTGAGTCCATTTAAGCTCACGTTGACTGCTTCAGTGACTCCATCCAGCCGCCTCATTCTCTGCCGTCCCCTTCTTCTTTTGCCCTCAATCTTTCCCAGCATTAGGCTCTTCTCCAGGGAGTCCTTCCTTAGGTGGCCAAAGCATCTGAGTTTCCTCTTCAGGGTCTGGCCTTCTAAAGAGCAGTCAGGGTTAATCTCCTCTAAGACTGACCGGTTTGATCGCCTTGCAGTCCAAGGGACTTGCAGGAATCTTCTCCAGCACCAAGGTCTCCATTCTTTGGTGCTCAGCCTTCCTTATTGTCCAACTTTCCCAGCCAACCATTGCAACTGGGAAAACCATAGCCTTGACTATACGCACTTTTGTTGGCAGGGTAATGTCTCTGCTTTTTAGTATGCTGTCTAGGTTTGCCATAGCACTTTTTCCCTTATTTTATCCAGCCTTTTATTAACATTTGACATTCCTCTGCAAGTGCTTTCTTAACTCTCCCTTAATGAGTTTGGTCTAGCGGTGAAGGCGCTAGGCTAAAAACTAGGAGACTATGAGTTCTAGACTCAGCTTAAGCATTAAAAACTGGCTGGGTGATTTTAGACCGGTCCCTCTCTCTCAGTCCAACCCAACCTCACAGGGTTATTGTTGTTATGGGGAAAATAGGAGGAGGAAGGAGCATTATGTATGTTCCAATGGTCCTTTTTCAAGAAGCAACTGCAGTTTCTGGTTTTTCTATGAAGGCCTTTCACTCTCAGAGCTGAAGAAGCTTCTTGGATGAGAAGGGAAACATCTTCAAAGAAAAACTAGAAAGTCCAGTTGCCTCTTGAAAAAGCACCTTTGGGAGCCCTCACTCTGATTTGTGGTCAATAGCTTGAGTAGCATTGAGGCCAAGATACAGAAGAAATCCTTCTTGACATGGTCCCGTTAGTGGCCTCCTTTTCAATGACTGCAAATGATTTGATCTTCCCTCATTATTCATCAATATTTGTTTCTCTTGCTACTTTGGTAGGTTTTATTGCACTGCAAGATCGGCCACCCCAAGACCCACTGATGGGATTTCAGGTGCCCCCTGTCCTGTAGGTCACTACTGTCCCTCAGGCAGCGAAGCTCCAACTCCTTGTCTTCCAGGCACCCACATGGCAGAGACCCATGGAAAAGAACGGTGTCCCTCGTGTCCAGAAGGGAAGTACTGTATACCTGGTCATTTGCCACAGTTATGTCCCAAAGGTGAGTGTTTTAGTGGTCAAAGCTGTTTCATCTATCAAAAGTCTTCACTGCAGAGATCCTTACATCCACACTTCCCTCACTATGGCTCTTTCTTGAAAAGTGGGGGTTTCTAGCCCTTATGGTGTGTCTGCATTTTTATAGATATGAATACATTTCCTTCGTTTCCTTCTCTCTATGAGTCAACGGGCTTACTCAATTCGGCATTCCTGGGAAACAAATGAGAGAACTCCCAAAATAATCAGTAGAATGAGGATGTTTTTTATTTGCAATCCCTTTCAGTTCCCTCTGTTCATCTGTCTCATTTTGCCTTCTAAATTATTCTAAATAAACACCCAGAGAGCTTCAGCTTTTGGATGGCATAAAATGTTGATAAATAGAATAGATAGATGATAGAGATTAGATAGATAGATAGATAGATAGATAGATAGATAGATAGATAGATAGATAGATAGATAGATAGATGAGAGAGAGAATACAAGATAGATAGATAGATAGATAGATAGATAGATAGATAGATAGATAGATAGATAGATAGATAGATAGATAGATAGATAGATAGAGATAGATAGATGAGAAAATAGAGATAGATAGATAGATAGATAGATAGATAGATAGATAGATAGATAGATAGATAGATAGATAGATAGATAGATAGATAGATATTTAGATGAGAGAGAATACAAGATAGATAGATAGATAGATAGATAGATAGATAGATAGATAGATAGATAGATAGATAGATAGATAGATAGATAGATAGATAGATAGATAGATAGATAGATAGATATGGATGGATAGATAGATAGATGATAGAAAATGATAGAACATAGAAGATTGATAGATGATAGATAGATAGATAGATAGATAGATAGATAGATAGATAGATAGATAGATAGATAGATGATAGATAGATAGATAGATAGATGATAGATAGATAGATAGATAGATAGATAGATAGATAGATAGATAGATAGATAGATAGATATGGATGGATAGATAGATAGATGATAGAAAATGATAGAACATAGAAGATTGATAGATGATAGATAGATAGATAGATAGATAGATAGATAGATAGATAGATAGATAGATAGATAGGATGGATGGATGGATGGATGGATGGATGGATGGATGGATGATAGAAGATGGTAGAAGATAGAAAATAGAAGATTGATAGATGATAGATGATAGATGATAGAAGCAGTGTCATGTGAAGGTAAATTTGATTACATAATGTGTCTTCATCCATAGCCTAGGAGACTCGAGAAATGCAATACAGCTAGTATATTCCACACTGACGTTCATCACCAGTTAAAATATTTCAGTTATTGATCACAAATTGGAGATCTGCATGTACACCTATACCTCCATAATCCATATCCGTTCCAGGATGTTTACTCCAGATAGATCCACATGGTTGCATGCACGGTGCATACATCTATAAAAACAGTGCAGATATTGACATAAAGATATTAACAGATGTCTATTTAGATAGTTCCACAATTTTCTTCTAGGTTTTTACTGCCCAGAAGGAACAGGCTTGGACTGGATGCCTTGCCCACCAGGGACCTACAACCCTATCCAAGGAAGAAGAAGCTTGGCTGAATGCCAAGTTTGTGATGGTGGAAAATTCTGCCTGTATCAGAATGCAACAGATGTCACGGGAGAATGCTGGGAAGGATTTTACTGCTCTCAAGGCTCAGATCGTCCCAACCCTAATGCCCAACTCAATGGTAATCTTGCTCTTGTTCGGAAGGCTTTTGTATTGCCCCCCCCCCCCCCCCGCAAGTGGTTGTACCATTCTCATTCAATCTAGTTGGGTTGCGGCTTCATGTGGAGTATTAGCTTTACCACCGCTGCTGTCTTTTTGCTCCAGTCTTCCCATTTAATCCAAAGTTTATTGCCACTGTTGACCAAAAATATCTTCCCATTAAAGGCATACCAATACTCATGACTTCACCGGATAAAACTGATCTCAGATTCGATCCCATTCAGTTGCAGATAGCGTAGCCCACTTTTAACAAGGAGTTCTCTGCCTGGTTGCTGGGTGGGCGTGGCCATGGTGGGCATGGCCATGCACCCACGGCAGGTGGGGGTGGGGTGATTTTGCCCTCCCCGGGCTCCGGTGGCTTTCCTCAAGCCTCAGGGAGGACAAACACAGCCTCCCCAGGCTGTGAATAGAATAGGATAGGACAGGACAGGACAGGACAGGACAGGACAGGACAGGACAGGACAGGACAGGACAGAACAGAACAGAACAGAACAGAACAGAACAGAACAGAACAGAACAGAACAGAACAGAACAGAATAGAATAGAATAGAATAGAATAGAATAGAATAGAATTCTTTATTGGCCAAGTGTGATTGGACACACAAGGAATTTGTCTTTGGTGCATAAGCTCCCAGTGTACATAAAAGAAAATATACGTTCATCAAGAATCATAAGGTACAACACTTAATGATAGTCATAGGGTACAAATAAGTGATCAAATCATATTAGGAAACAGTCAATATAAATCGTAAGGATACCAGCAACAAGGTTACAGTCATATAGTCATAAGTGGGAGGAGATGGGTGGTAGGAACGATGAGAAGACCCATAGTAAAATTAATGCAGAGTTAGTGAATAGTTTGGCAGTGTTGTGGGAATTATTTGTTTAGCAGAGTGATAGCGTTTGGGGAAAAACTGTTCTTGTGTCTAGTTGTTCTGGTGTGCAGTGCTCTATAGCATCATTTTGAGGGTAGGAGTTGAGACAATTTATGTCCAGGATGTGAGAAGTCTGTAAATATTTTCCCAGTTCTCTTTTTGACTCGTGCAGTATACAGGTCCTCAATGGAAGGCAGGTTGGTAGCCATTTTTTTTCCTTCAGTTCTAATGATCCTCTGAAGTCCGTGTCTGTCTTGTTGGGTTGCAGAACCAAACCAGACAGTTCTAGAGGTACAGATGACAGACTCAATAATTCCTCTGTAGAACTGGATCAGCAGCTCTTTGGCAGTTTGAGCTTTCTGAGTTGGCGCAGAAAAAACATTCTTTGTTTTTGTTTGTTTGTTTGTTTTTTCTGAAAAGGACCTAGCCTGCGTTTTATCTTTATTGTGCTTTTTTGATGATGATTTTGATGTTAGGTGTCCATTTTAAGTCTTGAGATATGGTAGAACCTAGGAATTCGAAGGTCTCTACTGTTGATACTGTGTTGTCTAGTATTGTAAGAGGTAGTGGTATGGGAGGGTTTCTCCAAAGTAAAAAAAGTTTTCTCCTTATTTTAAAAAAAAGTAAAGACATAAGAAGGAAAGCTTCGAAGTCCAAATGTTGAGGATTAAATTAGAAAATCAAAGCAAGGAAGACGTTGTTTGCAATAAAGTTTTTCTCTGCCCTTCCCCCCTCTCTTTTCACAGTTCAGGCTGGCCCATGCCCTTCTGGGTATTACTGTCCAAGGGGTACCATTATTCCCAATCCTTGTCCGGTGGGAACATTTGCTGCTGGATCAAGGTTACATTCAGAGGTAAGGCTGATGCAAGAAGTTTGTTGTTCTTTCTTAAGTAGCTGATTTAGCCTTGTTCTCTAAAGGAACAGAGCTGTTGTGATCTAGGCTTCCTGAGTCATTAAAACACACGAGTAGTCCCAAAAACCTCTTTTATTGCAGCAGCTGTGAATTACGTTCGTTCACAGCTGAGTCCCAATTAGCTGCAAAAAAAGTCCTTCAGGAGAAGTCCTTCAGGATAGTCACCAACCTTTATCTCCCTTGACATGCTGCAAAAGACCTATTTGGCAAAGCCACACGGAGTCCAGAATCAAACAGAGATGCCGACTAGGAACAGAATTAGCAGTGTTGCTTTCCTGCAAAGGGCCCACGTGCCTTTGCTCCTCTCTTAAGGCTTGTGGGAGGGCCAATCATCTCCAGGCCTTACTCCCGAGTCGTCCCTTTTGTTTTAAATGTTCTTGCCTTCTGGCAGCTCTGTGCATGCACGCACTAGGAACAGGCTTCTCCTGTTCCTCTGACTCCCTGATGTCTGACTCTGAAGGCTCCGGAGTCCGCACATCACTCCCAGATGGCCCTGGCCTCATCTCTGCCTCCAATGCAGAGCCCTCGTCTGAGCCTTCCCCAGACTCCAGGACTGGCCCATGTTCCTCCGCAGCCTCCTCACTGTCCGACTCCGCTGCCAGGTCCACAGGCTGCTGGCAGTCCATAACAAGAACTTTCAAAGGTTTTTTTTCCCCCTTCAAGACTGTAACTATGTCAGGTTTCGATGTCGTCTCAAACAAATTGCATTTCAAACAAATAGTCTTTGATGAAAATCTCTCATTTATCAAGCACAACAATCGATCTCCGACTCCGTCGCAGCCAACACTGACTTCCTGGCCCAAACTCTCCCTTTCCTTTCCCCACTCCTCTGGTCTCATTGGCCATCTTCCAAGTCACTCTGCCCCTAATCTACTACTCCAGCTCAAAGGAATTTCCCCTCTCCCATCCCATCTCCTAGGGGATATCATCTCCAGGGAAAATAAGTAGGTGAAAAGTCAAACGTCCTCTTGCCAGATGCCCCCTCTTCTCCTTCTTATGTCAGCACTGGAGCGAATGCAGCTTGAAGTGCTGACAAACTATGCATCACAAGGAAGAGAATACTTGAAGCACAGGATTGAAGTGTGGGGTCCTTGCTGCTCTCTGAAGCTGGTTGGTTTCTTGTGGACATTTTATTATCCAACTATATAACATCATCAATGCCGGAAGGGAGTGGGATTTGCTCTCTGTTTATTTACTAATGGCTTACCCTGTCAGTGTTGATGTTCTTGATGGTTCCTTCATTAGGCTGTGGTTTATTGAATTGGTAGTTCCTCGATTGAGGTATTGTTTACTACTTGGTGTTAATCTATCTAGGTGTTGATTGATGGCAGGGGAAGGATACTGCAAAATCTCCATTCCCGCCCCATTCCAGGGGAAGGATACTGCAAAATCCCCATTCCCTCCCCATTCCAGGGGAAGGATACTGCAAAATCCCCATTCCCTCCCCATTCCAGGGGAATGATACTGCAAAATCTCCATTCCTTCCCCACTCCAGGGGAAGGATACTGCAAAATTTCCATTCCCACCTCACTCCAGGGGAAGGATACTGCAAAATCTCCATTCCCACCTCACTCTGGGGCCAACCAGAGGTGGTATTTACCAGTTCTCCAAACTACTCAAAGTTTCTGCTACCGGTTCTCCAGAACCTGTCAGAAGCTACTGGATTTCACCCCTGATGTAGATGTATGTAGATATTGTTTCTCTCTATATATCACATTTATGGTTGATTCGGTCTTTATTTGTTATTTCCATATATTATTTTTATATGTACTCTATATTTCTGTCGCAAAGCACAACATAGGCAGATAAACCACCCACCAAATAAACAAGAGCCAAAATAGTACAATGCACAAAGAAGAATTACTTTCCATTATTCTTTTTTTCATTGCAATTGCGTTCAGTCAAAGACCATTGTAAGACGACCAAGAGTGGACATATAATCAGCGCAAACTCGTACAAGTCGAACTTTTTCATTTCTTAAAACCAGACCGAGAGGTTTTCTTAGAGAATGGGGAGAGAATGTGGTTTTAAAGAAAGGAGAATTACAGCTTTGGGAAATTGAGCTCTTAGTGTGCTTTCAAAAGTACTGTAATACATGCTGAAGTTTCCGAGGTACACAGGGAAGGTCATCTCCTTTGTGTTTAAAAATCAGATATTTCTAACTGAGGAGACATCTTTGAAAAAGTTTTTTTTCCCTCCCACGAATGTTCTGAATTTCAGCTTGGAAAACCACCCTGAAAAATGTCCTTACTCTGTAACAGGTCGAATGCTCCCCTTGTCTGCCAGGCCACTTCTGCAACACCCCTGGGTTGGCAGCCCCAACTGGACCATGTCAGGAAGGGTTCTTCTGTATCTTGGGCTCAATGCTGCCCAGCCCACCGACCACAAGCCAGAGTGGAGGTCCTTGCCCCAAAGGTATATTTATTTATTTATTTATTAGAAGTTTATCCTACCTTTATTAATTTTTTTTATAAATAACTCAAGGCAAAAAGCATACCGTATTATATTAAATAAATAAATACAGAATGCTGCTTCCTCCTTCTATTTTCCCCCACAACAACCACTCTGTGAGGTGGGTTGAGCTGAGAGTAAGTGACTGTCCCAAAATCACCCAGCCAGTTTTCATGCCTAAAATGAGACTAGAACTCACCATCTCCTGGTGATTGGCCCAAAATCACTCAAGCCACCTTTTGGGCCTAAAAAGGGACCAGAACCCACAATCTTCTGGTGACTGGCCCAAAGTCACCCAGCCAAGTTTTGTGACTAAATTGGAACTAGAACTCACAATCTTCTAGTGATTGGCCCAAAGTTATTCAGTCAGCTTTCATGCCTAATGTGGAACTAGAACTCACAGTCTCCTGGTTTCTAAGCTGACACCTTAACCACTACACCAAATTGGCTCTGCATTTTTGCATATGTCTTGAATTTTCAAGCGTCAATTTGGACTGAAATGACTTTTTGTTATCCACCGATGAGAGGTTCTTGAGAACTTCTGTTTTTAACATTCAGCCATTTCGCCACAACTTTTTTCTTTCTTTCTAAAGGAATAAGGTTATTACAACACAGGTCGAAGGATGACTGGGAAGAGAGACTAAATAGGAGTTTTTTTCAAATTTGGAGAAAACTCTCCCCATTCAATCAGTACTGAGTCCCCTGGAGATTTCTCAGTGATTTTATAATGCAGGTCTTTCCTTGTTGACACTTCAGACCTCAATTTCTCAGGAGCTTTGATCCCTTGAAGGCATCTCCCAAGCATTCCTTAGCTTAGAGGTTCCACCTGGTTTTATCTGTTCATCATCCACTGGCTTATTCTGCCCCTGAAACAAAGGGTTAAGCTTTTCCATTCACCTTATCAAGGAGAAGACATCCTTATTCCACACCAGATTTCATTTTGGGGGTGTTTTTGTGTCTCTGTGTGTGTTTTAAAAGAGAGGAAAGCAGCAAACAAGAGGACCTATATTTCCTACTTTGGTACAATGCCTGCCATTATTTAATGATTACTTTAACTCTATGTGTGATGGTTCGATCTTCAGATAATGATCTATTTCCCCAGCAAAAATCTGGGTCAGATCTCAGTAGAGTTAGCATGTCCTTCAGAAGCAACTCAAGGTAGGACTGTAAGAAAATCGATGGGAGATGTGTGTGTGTGTGTGTGTGTGTGTGTGTGTATATATATATGTATATATATGTATATATATGTATATATATGTATATATATGTATATATATGTATATATATGTATATATATGTATATATATGTATATGTATATGTATATGTATATGTATATGTATATGTATATGTATATGTATATATGTATATATGTATATATGTATATATGTATATATTTTATGTATGTATGTATGTATATATGTATATGTGTGTACAGGTGATATCTCGGGTTTCTTCCCGTGTAATTGCAAACATATTTTTGGAAATATTGGAGCGACGTTTCGATGAAATCTCATTCATCATCATCTGGCTAATGTTCTCGGTTTGGTGCCTATGGGCAAACTGTGTGATCTTAACTGACATCCTTCTTTAAAAGGAGGCAGAGGTGTATTCTGATTGGTTGACAGTGCTGCTTTATTCTGATTGGCTGATGATGTAGTTGTATTTTGATTGGGTGGAAGCACTGTTGCTGGGATGTGGGTTGATGGATAAGATATGTTGGAAATGGTGGCTACACAGGTCTCCTGATGACCCTTTGACCTATGGCTTACACTTTGTGTTAAGATTCGTCTATTTATCCATCAACCCACATCCCAGCAACAGTGCTTCCACCCAATCAAAATACAACTACATCATCAGCCAATCAGAATAAAGCAGCACTGTCAACCAATCAGAATACACCTCTGCCTCCTTTTAAAGAAGGATGTCAGTTAAGATCACACAGTTTGCCCATAGGCACCAAACCGAGAACATTAGCCAGATGATGGTGAATGAGATTTCATCGAAACGTCGCTCCAATATTTCCAAAAATATGTTTGCAATTACACGGGAAGAAACCCGAGATATCACCTGTACACACATATATACCCGTGAAAACTTACACAGACAAATATATGTATATGTATATATACACACACATATACATACACACAAACACACACACACACACACACACACACACATATATATTCTGAGGTTTTCGCAGGTGTTTGTATGTAGGTCTTTGGTTATTCGGGTCTTCTCCCACGTAAAATTGGAAGTGTCTTGGCGACGTTTCAATGAAGTCTCATTCGTCATCTTCAGGCTGGTGTTCTCGGCTTCATGCTTCCAGGAGCACACCCCCACTAGCAGTTAAAAGGAAGAGACAGCTGTGATCTCACATTGCTCCTGGAAGCACGAAGCCGAGAACACCAGCCTGAAGATGATGAATGAGACTTTGTTGAAATGTCGCCAAGACACTTCCAATTTTACGCGGGAGAAGACCCGAATAACCAAAGACCAATAACCAAAGATATATATATATATATACATACATACATATATACATACATACATACATACACACACCAGTATACCTACACACCAGTATGTGTAGGTATGCATTTCCTTACTGGTTGCATTTTTCTCTTCCAAAGAATTAAAGCGGGGAGAAAAATACACTGTTTTCTCAGATGCTTTTGTTCCTCCTCTCTCCAGTCTTTAGATTAATGCTCTGCAGCACAATTTCCTCTTTTTTGAAAAAAGAAAAAGTGGCATCTTCCTCTTTGTCTTGACCTAAAAGAACCACAGAACCTTCATTATTTCCAGAAGCCTTTTTCAGAATTGCTCTGAGGGAGAACGTCTTTGTGCTAGTCTTCAGTCTTGCCTGGGCTACAAGGGGACCCTGCTGTTTTCAATACTTTGCCAATTTCTCTTCCAGGGTATTTTTGCCCTCAAGGCACAGCTAATCCATTGCCTTGCCCAGCGGGATCGTATAACGATTTGGAGAAGCAAGCCAGCTGCCTTCCCTGCCCTGATGGGTGAGCAGACAAGGAGAATCACGACATCCCGTGCAAAAGAAGAACATTGTCAACAGCGGTGACCCCATTGAGTGGGATGGATAAGAGAAAATGATTGCTTTCGCTAAGGGCAAACCAAGGGAGAAGGGATATTGAGCTGCTGGGGGTTTGGGAGAACCTCTAGCTAAGATTCTGTGCAGTTCAGAGAACTCCCAAATCCCACTCCTGGCTGCCCCTGTCCACCCCTCCCCTCCCCTCACACGAGTCCTCACGTGGCCCATTTTGGATACAAGTAAGTGCAGGGTGCACATAGAAGCTTGGGGAGGGTGAAAACCAGGCCTACTGGAAGTTTTGGGGAGGCCCGTTTCTGGCCTCCAGATGGCCTCCGGAGCCTGGGGAGGCTGTTTTCATCCTCCTGGAGGCTCAGCGAAAGCCTCCGGAGCCCAGGGAGGACAAAAATGCCCCCTCCCCACCAAGGTGCAGGAGACCAACTAGGCCACACCCACCATGGACACACCCACCCAGCAACCAGGCAGAGAACCCCTTGCTAAAAATTTTGAAGCCCTCCCCTGGTAACATCCCAGTTGGGATTGTGTATGACTAAGTGTGTCCTCTTCATTTCAGCCTTTGGGCAGCCTTAACTGACTGGGAGTTCCTCATTTTCCTGCCCTGATTAGGCATTTCCATGCTGAAGTGGGAAGTGAATCAAAAGACCACCGTGTAATCTATTGCAGGCGATAGCATTTTTTTAGGGGACAATTGAAATGTGGGAAAGGGTGACAATTAAATTTGTCCGCATCTCACAGCAACTGCTTTTTCTCTGGGCAAAACAAGAGCTACTGTGGTTTAGTGCAGGGGTCAGCAACCCGTGGCTCTGGAGCCTCATGTGGCTCTTTCAATCCTCTGCTGCGGCTCCCTGTCGCCCGTCGGTAAAAGGAAAAAGGACACCATGCTAGGAGGAGACTCTATGGTGGGGGAACTGGACTTCTTGTCAGCTCCAGAATTGAATGGGGGACTTCCGGTTAGGACGTTTGTGGCTCTTTGAGTGTTTAAGGTTGCCGACCCCTGGTCTAGTGGTTAAGGCAAGAGACTAGAAACTGGGAGATGGTGAGTTCTAATTCTACCGTAGGTATGAAAATGGTTGGGTGACTTTGGGCCAATCAACCGGAGATGGTGAGTTCTAGTCCTGCTTCAGGAATGAAAGCTAGCAGCCTGATTTTGGGCCAATCACCGGGAGACAGTTGAGTTCTAGTCCCACCTTAAGCATGACAGCCAACTGGGTGAATTTGGGCCAGTCACGCTCTCTCAACCCAGCTCACCTAACAGGGTAGGTGAGGGGAAAATTGTTGTGGGGAAAATAGGAGGTGGAAAGGAGTATTAGATACTCCACCTTAAGTTGTTTATAAGAACAATAGAGAAGGGATATAAAATAAATACATAAAAACAATAGCATATCAATCTTCTCCTTTTTCTACCTGTTGCTGTTGGGACCATAAGATCATCTTCCAAGCTTCTTCCCTGAATTCCCCATCAAATGAGATAGACCAGTGATGGCAAACCTTTTCGGCATTGATGGCTGAAAAGGGAGCGCACGTCTGTGTGTGTGTGTGTGCTTGTCGGGGCCGCAACCCAGAAGAGGTGCTGCCCAAGAGGCATGTGCACGCTGGGAAATGAACTTCCGGTTTCTGGCATTTGCATGCGTGCCGTCGCCCATTCCTCTTCCGGGTTTCTGGCGGGCATGCACGGGCAATGATCAGCTGGCCAGCACACATGTACACACTAGAAACCAACTCTTCCAGTTTCGAGCACTGCCACATGCACAAAGGACAGGGGATTGGTGCATGCGCATGCACCCCGGAAGAGGAACAGGCGACGGCGCACATACCAGGCGACATGGCTCCGCGTGCCACTTCAGCCACACGTGCCATTGGTTTGCCATCACGGAAATACACCACGGAGGCTTTAGAGATGGCTTTTAAAGAGCATCTCTAGAGATAATCCTTCCCAGAACTCTCCACTTAGCATCCAGAAAATCAAGTCTATTTTCTGGAAATCTTTGAGTCTTGTGACCTCTTACTGCCTTTGAGCTCTGCTCTGCAAAGATTTTGCTGCCAGCGCTTTTATATTGATATGCATTGCTGGTGTTTTTTTGTTTTGTTGTTTTGTTGTTGTTCTGTTTTTTTTCCCCCTGCTAGTACCCTTCTTTTATGACTTTCAATGTTTCTGTAAACCATTTTGATTAAACAGGAATATATTAATCCTGTTTGGAAATAAATCACCCTTGGGCGTTCTTATTTATTGAGTTTGGCCATGTTAAGAAGTGGTGAAATGTAGAGAAAAGTAAAGTCCTTACACTTAGGTAAGAAAAACCCAAAGTACATATATAAACTTAATAGCAATGACTGTGAGAGGGATTTTGGAGTCTTAGTGGACAACCAGCTAAATATGAGCCAACAGTGTGTGGTGGCAGCCAAAAAAGCCAATGCAATCCTAAATTGCATTAACAGAGGGATACAATCAAGCTCAAGGGAGGTACTAATACCACTCTATAAAGCCTTAGTAAGAGCACACCTAGAGTACTGCATCCAGTTTTGGTCACCACACTATAAAAAAGATGCTGAGACTCTAGAAAGAGTGCAGAGAAGAGTAACCGGGACGATGAGGGGACTGGAGGCTCAAACAGACGATGAACGGTTGCAGGAACTGGGCATGGCTGGTCTAGTGAAGAGAAGGACCAGGGGAGACAGGATAGCAGTCTTCCAATATTTGAGGGGCTGCCACAGAGAGGAGGAAGGAGGTCAAGCTATTTTCAAAGGCACCTGAAGGCCAGACAAGGAATAATGGTTGGAAACTGACCAAGGAGAGATTCCACCTAGAAATGAGGAGGAACTTTCAACCAATGGAACAGAAGATGCCTTTGGAAGTTGTGGGAGCTTCATCACTGGAGGCTTTCAAGAAAAGATTTGTCAGAAATGGGGTAGGGTCTCCTGCTTGAGTGGGGGGGATTGGACTAAATGACCTATAAGATCCCTTCCAATTCTGTTAATCTGTTAAATTTTTCTTCCTTTTTACGATTGATTGATTGATTTATTTATTTATTTATTTATTTATTTATTTATTTATTTATTTATTTATTTATTTATTTATTTATTTATTTATTTATTTATTTATTTATTTATTTATTTATTTATTTATTTATTTATTTATTTATTTATTTAAAGGTACTTTTGTCTTCAAAATTCCTCCTCCTTGGTCAACAGCAAATGTCCAGTTGGGCATTACTGTCCTCCTGGCACAAGGTCCGAAAATCAGTTTCCATGTCCTCAAGGGACTTACAGCCCCAGCGTAGGAATCAGTAATATCGCTCTGTGCCTACGATGTACACCAGGTGGGTATTTTCAAACCATCCAATCATTGGCAATTTGTTGAATGCTTTTTTTTTCCTTCTTGTAGAAGTCCAGGAAAGAAGAGGAAAGTCAAGAGATTCAACTTGAGTATTGCTTTTTTCTTTTTTTTTGTCTAGAGTTGAAGCAATTATGGGTTTTATTCAAACAACTTCACCTTATTCTCCTAAATCAGGGGTCGGCAACCTTAAACACTCAAAGAACCACAAAGGTCCTAACCAGAAGTTCCCCATTCAATTCTGGAGCTGATCGGAAGTCCAGTTCCCCCATCATAGAGTCTCCTCCTAGTGTGGCATCCTTTTTTCTCTGCCAATTGGAAGCCCAGTTCCCACACCATAGCACAGTGTTGTTGTTTTTTTCCCTCTGCTGACCAGAAGTCCGGTTCTGTTGTGACCTAGGTTTCCTGAGTCATTAAAACACACGAGTAGACTAAAAACCCTCTTTTATTGCAACAGCTGTGAACTACGTTCGTTCACAGCTGAGTCCCAATTAGTTGCAAAAAGTCCTTCAGGAGAAGTCCTTCGAGACAATCACCAACCTTTATCTCCCTTGGCATGCTGCCAAAGACCTATTTGGCAAAGCCACATGGAGGCCAGAATCAAACAGAGATGCCAGCTGGGAACAGAGTTAACAACGTTGCTTTTCTGCAAAGGGCCCGTGTGCCTTTGCTTCTCTTTTAAGCCTTATGGGAGGCGCCAATCATCTCCAGGCCTTACTCCTGAGTCGTCCCTTTTGTTTTAACTGTTCTTGTCTTCTGGCAGCTCTGCGCATGCGCACACTAGGAACAGGCCACGGGTGTGGCTCCATGACTCAGCTCAATCTCTGGCCCTCCCACGCTTCTTTCGTTGCTGCACACGCTTCTCCCTCCAACGCTGCCTGGGATCAAGGCAGGATTCATCATCCTTCCTCTCTATCTGTTGTTGTGATATGCTTTCCTCCTGACATTTCCCAGGCTGTTCCTCTTGGCCTTCGGATGGAACCTGAGGCATTGCCAGAGAGGAGGATCCTGGAGAGGGAGGCCTTATCAGTTCCTCCCCACCACCTTCTGGATCCTCTTCCACTGTTAGGACAGGTTTGGGAGTCCAGGTCACAGCAACATCCAAGGTCCCTTCCAACTCCGTTATTCTGTTATTCTAGGTTGCAAATACTCTTTTCTATGCCACATACTTCATTTCTTTTTAAATGCAATGTTAAATAATTCTACTTCCTCTCTTTCAGGTCATTATTGTGGCTTTCCAGGTCAGGCCCAAGTCACCGGCCCTTGTTCAGCAGGATATTACTGCTTGGCAGGTGCTTCAATCCCAACCCCAATGAAAGATCGGCTCGGGAATATATGCCCCAGAGGTCATTACTGTCCAAAAGGATCTGCCACCCCACAACCCTGCCCCCTTGGGTTCTACAGCAACTCTACAGGAAATACCAAATTGGAAGACTGCCTTCTGTGTCACGCAGGTAAATGAGGGAGAAGTCAGAAATGTACATTTTAATGTACTGATGGGAGGTCATCAGAGAATGCAGAAAGTTTGAAGGCTGTTTCAAGTTCCGTAGATGCTACTAGATGGCAGCGGGAAATATAGGGAATGGTCCGTCTCTGCTAATCATTACAGTGAGTCCTCGATTTACGATCACAATTGAGTCCGAAATTTCTGTTGTTAAGTGAGAAATTTGTCAAGAGAGCATTGACCCATTTTACGACTTTTCTTGCCACATTTGTTAAGTGAATCACTCGGGTGGCGCGGTGGAGTTCTCGCCTCCCACTCAGGAGGCTGGGAGTTCGATCCTAGTTAGAGGCAGATATTTTTCTCTCTTTGCACACTGAGAATACATCTGCTGAATAAAACTCAGCACCGGCAACAGGAAAGGCATCTGGCCAGTAATTCAGGTCCATTCAGTTGCCCAGACTCCACCCAGCAAGGGATTATGAGGTCGTTAAAAGAGGAGGGTGATTTGTTAAGTGAATCACGGCAGTTGTTACATTAGTAACACGGTTGTTCAATTATTCTGACTTCCTTATTGACTTTGCTTGTCAGAAGGCCAGAAAAGGGTATCACTTGACTGCAAGATACTTCATAAATGTGAGTCAAGCATCTGAATGTTAATCACATGACCATGGGGATGCTACAAGGATCCTAAGTGTGAAAAATGGTCATAAGTCACTTTCGTCAGTGCCGTTGTGACTTTGAAAAGTCATTAAATGAACTGTTGTAAATCGAGGACTACCTGTATCACCGTAGTCACCATGGTCATCACCATCTTAGTCCTTGTCTATCCACTGCAGGATGAAGGCCTCTTCCACATCTTTTCCAACCAATGTGGTCCTGAGCTTTCTTTTGACAATTGGGCCCACGATACTTGCTGATATCATTGAGCATAATAGACCAGGGGTGAAATGTAAAATTGGTTACTACGGGTTCTGTGGGTGTGGCTTGGTGTGTGTGTGTGGGGGGGGGGGGTGGTAATATGACTGAGTGGGTGTGGTCAACTTTTTTTTTCTTTTTACTTTTAAAAGCATTTTTTCTACAATCTCTTCAGCTGAAGAGGTTGTAAAAAAATGTTTTTATAGCCTCTGATAATCCTAGCCGACTTGCCTGATCGGCAGAGGCTTTTTTTCCTTTTAAAAACATTTTTTTCTATAACCTCTTCGGCCAAAGAGGTTGTAGAAAAAAGGCTTTTAAAAGCCTCTGATGATCCCAGCTGAGCCGCGCGATCATCAGAGGTTTTTTTTTTTACTTTTAAAATCATTTTTTCTACAATCTCTTCGGCTGAAGTGGTTGTAAAAAAAATGCTTTTAAAGCCTCTGAGGATCCCAGCTGACTTGCCTGATCGGCAAAGGCTTTTTTTTTCCTTTTAAAAACATTTTTTTCTATAACCTCTTCGGCCGAAGAGGTTGTAGAAAAAAGGCTTTTAAAAGCCTCTGATGATCCCACGTGATCATCAGAGGCTTTTTTTTTTTACTTTTAAAAGCATTTTTTTGACCAAAGAGATTGTAGGAAAAATGCTTTTAAAAATATTTTAAAAAGCCTCTGATGATTGCGCGGCTCAACTGGGCAATGGTGGGGGGGGGGGGGCGGGGAAGGGATTTTTGCTACCGGTTCTCCAAACCACCCGCCTCCATCGCTACCGGATTGGGCGATCCGGTCCGAACAGGGAGCATTTCACCCCTGTAATAGACTATATATTTTTACATTTTAGACCAGGTGGTCTCTTAGGAATCAGTCTTGATGAAGTCCTATCTTGGTCTTCAGTTTTTAAAAGCTCATTTTGTTTTGCCCTTTAATTCCCATCAGTGACCAATTGTGAAAACACTCCTGAATTTCTGCTTCTTTGTAGGATATTTCTGTGATGGAACAGGGCTTGTCTCTCCAGCCGGTCTTTGTGACTCAGGATTTTATTGCAGCGGAGGAGCTGTTTCTCCAAGACCTGATCTGGTTAGTGGTGCTGATGCAGTGAAGTAGTCCATCATCTGGAAATGATCTATGCTCAACAGATAGTCCTGAAAGCAGGAGGGTCTCTTTTAAAAGACCTCCCCTGAGGGTTTCACTATCTAAATCAGGGGTCTCCAAACTTAGCAACTTGTGGACTTCAACTCCCAGAATTCCTCAGCCTGTTCTGTCCCCCTTCCCCACACAGGCAAACACACAACCAGGCACACCTGCCAAGATTTTATTAAGCAATCAGACTAGGAACCCTTGCAGATAAGAGTTTTGGCAGTAAACTGTGAAATGCCTGCCAAGTCAATTTTCACTCACAGTCAGCAAGAGAGAGAGTTTCTCCTCAGTCCAGTTCAGTAGCAAAAAGTAATCCACGAAGCAAGACTTGGCTAGGGTCCAATCCAGATTTCAGGTAACACGATATGACTCTCAGGTTTTTAACTTTGACCGTCATAAAGCCTGAAGAGCAATCACACCCACTTTTATTCCTTGTGGGGTGTGGCTCAGTGACTCAGCTCAATCTCTGGCCCTCCCACGCCTCTTTCGTTGCTGCGCACGCTTCTCCCTCCGATGCTGCCTGGGATCAAGGCAGGATTCATCATCCTTGCCCCCTATCTGTTGTTGTTCTGATATGCTTTCCTCCTGGCATTTCCCAGGCTGTTCCTCTTGGCCTTCGGATGGAACCTGAGGCATTGCCAGAGGGGAGGGTCCTGGAGAGGGAGGCCTTGTCAGTTCCTCCCCATCACCTTCTGAGTCCTCTTCCTCTGTTAGGACAGGCTCAGGAGTCGGGATCACAACACAGCCAGGCATGCTGACTAGGCAATTCTGGGAGTTGAAGTCCACAAAGGAGTCAGTTGTGAGAAATTGGCCATGGGGAGTTGGCTACAGCGTGTTGTCCTAGACCCTTTTTCATCTACTGCAGGATCCTAACAACCAGCTCAATAGCTTAAATTAAACAATCCCATGTGGCATAATTTTGCCTTCCCTCTTTGCTTCCCATTAGGATCCTCAACATCTTCTATCTTGACAGTATTCATTTTTATTTGCAGGTTACCAGCAAAGGTGGTTGGTGCCCACCTGGCCATTATTGTGTGATGGGGAGTGATAGGCCACACCCATGCCCAGCAGGGAACTACAATCCCTTCTGGGGAATGGATCATTGTTTAGATTGTCCAGAAGGGGCTTATTGTGATATCGGTTCTGCCAACTACACCCACTGTCCTGCTGGTGAGTTTCACCCTTCCACAATCCTTCCATTAAACTCCCCTTTTACAACTCTGTAATCCCTCAATTCAGGGTAAAGTCAGGGCAACTGTTTGGAGCTGAGCATTTACTGGCTGGATGCCCTTCCTGATGCCACGCAGAGTTCACAGCAGATATTTTTTTTTCTTTGAGCCTAGGAGAAAGAAACATCTGCCACTCCCTAGGATTGAACTCTCAAACTTCTGAGTGGGAGGCAAGCATCTTCACCACTAATCCCCCACCCTGCTCAATTTCACAATCCTTCAATAATAATAGTAATAGTAATAGTAATAGTAATAGTAATAGTAATAGTAATAGTAATAGTAATAGTAATAGTAATAGTAATAGTAATAGTAATAGTAATAGTAATAGTAATAATAATAATAATAATAATAAGAAGAAGAAGAAGAAGAAGAAGAAGAAGAAGAAGAAGAAGAAGAAGAAGAAGAAGTTTATTGTCATTGTATGTTTATACACAGTATACCCATACAACGAAATTCACTTAACACCCAAAGACCAGGTCCAACACACATAACAATCCCCAGACACCCATCCCCCACCTACCACAAATTCCCCACCCCTAAACCACCCAAACATCCACACAACAGACCAAGTAATGCTGTCCAACAGCTCACTGATGGTGGCCCTTTAGTTCATCGTTGAGTGCAATTATAGATCTGGGATAAAAACTATTCAGAAAATGTGTGGTCTGCGTTTTAATTGTTCTGTATCTTCTGCCAGAAGGCAACAGACCAAAAAGATTGTAAACAGGATGGGAAAAGTCTCTGAGAACGTTATGCAACTTTCTCAAACAGCCAAATTCGAAGATGTCGTCCAGGCATCTTCCATTAACTTTTAAAAATTGCAAAGATCTTCTACTTGCATATCGACTTGAATCTTTCTCTGAGAATTGAAGCAATAGTCCTTGAAGTTTTAGTATGCTAAGGCAGTGAGGAAGAAACAATGCGTAGCCCAACAGATATTGAGTTGTAACTTTACCGCTGTTTACCACCAGTAATGCTGATGGGAGATGCTTGCCAACAATATTTGGAAGGCTTTGTGCTGTAGACGGTGACCCCCAGTTGAGCAAATAGCAAAGATCAATAGATAACCCTTGCTGCTTAACATGTTCCCAACTCCCCAATAGATAGTGGCCCTTGGGTTCATCTGAAGATTATTACGGAGCAGACATATTGGTTTCTGGTTTCCTGGAATTCATCCTTGCCTAATTAGAGTTCAACGTCTTTCTTTGAACTGTTTTATTTTTGATTCTGCCTCATCTGAGGAATGGTGACAAAAGTCAACCCTCCAAGTAATGTGTCAGAAATGAACTTAGTTTGTTCTACTGAATGCCAGTCAATGGTTGTGTTCAGGGGTAGGCTTCAGAAATGTTAGCAAGGGGTCCTCTGCCCGGTTGCTGTGTGGGTGTGGCCATGGTGGGCGTGACCTAGTTGGCCTCCTGCACCACAGCGGGATGAGTCGGGTGTTTTTGTCCTCCCCGGGCTCTGGAGACTTTCTTTGAGCCTCCAGGAGGGTGAAAACAGCCTCCCCAGGCTCTGGAGGCCCTCTAGAGGCCAGAAACAGGCTCGTTTCTAATCTTCCTAAACTTCCGGTAGGCCCATTTTCTCCTTTTCCAAGCCTCCACATGAGCCCTACACATACCTGTATCCAAAACAGGCTGCATGGGGACTCTGGGGAGGGGAGGGGAGGGACAGGGTGGGTGCGGCCAGCCAGAAGTGGGATTTGGGGGTTCTCTGAACTGCCCAGAATCTTATCTAGAGATTCTCCCAAACCCCTGGGAACCCCCAGCAGTCCACCCCGGTTGTGTTGGAGTCACACAGCTTAAGATATATACTTCATTTTCAAATGCAGTGTTCTATTTTTAAGTGTAAGAAGTGACCTGCCTATGCATTTACTCGCATTCTTTCTAAATTTAATTAAGATTCACTTGGAGGATCCATATTTTAATCTAATGGCTGAGAGGAGAATCCTTCCTGCAATTTTCTCTTGTATTTATTATTCATAATTCCCGATTTCATGTTGACTTAATCAGCTCCTAGTGGGCTTGTTTAGAATCGGTCTGCTAAATTAATTGGAAATATCCTTCTCTTTTTCACTTTAGGTCATTACTGCCCAAAGAACACCATGTTTCCTACCCAGTACCCTTGTCCTAGAGGGACCTACAGTGAAATTTTGAGTATCAGGACGGTGGCTGAGTGCCAGCCCTGTCCCTCTGGGAAATTTTGCTCCAAGCCCGGTTTGATGAGCCCAGATGGCATCTGCATGCCAGGATGGTATTGCCCGCTTGGGTCAACGACAGGCAAGCCAATATCTGCAGGAAATCATTCTGGTATTCAATTTTAAAAAAAATTATTATTGAGTAATAATAATATTGAGTTAAGGGGTTGCCACAAAGAAGAGGGAGTCAAGCTATTCTCCAAAGCCCCTGAAGGCAGGACAAGAAGCAATGGGTGGAAACTAATCAAGGAGAGAACCAACCTAGAACTAAGGAGAAATTTCCTGACAGTGAGGACAATTAATCAGTGGAACAACTTGCCTGCAGAAGTTGTGGCTGCTCCAACATTGGAAGTTTTTAAGAAGAGATTGGGGGACCATTTGTCTGAAGTAATGTAAGGTTTCCTGCTTGAGCAGGAGTTGGATTAGAAGACCTCCAAGGTCTCTTCTAATTCTGTTATACTTTTATTCTGTTAAAGAAGGACTAGGGGTGACATGATAGAAGTCTTCCAAGATGTAAGGGACTGCCACAAAGAAGAGGGGGTTCAACCTATTCTCCAAAGCACCTGAAGGCAGAACAAGAAGCAGTGGATGGAAACTAATCAAGGAGAGAAGCAACCTGGAACTAAGGAGAAACTTCTTAGTTAGAACAATTAAAACAATTAATCAGTGGAACAGCTTCCCTTCAGAAAGTGTGGTTGCTCCATCACTAGAAGTTTTTCATAAGAGATTGGACAATCTTTCAGAATATTCATGACTGGGAAGACATGGTAACAAGGTCAGCCAATGAATAGCCATAGAAACTCAGACAGCCAATTGGGAGCTGAGACAGACTGGAGCCAGGGTGTGTCTTAGTCTGCAGCTTCTGATTCTGTGCTGAGAAACAAAACTGAAACCAGTGTGTGTGTGTGGGCATGCTGTCTGCTATGCTGAATATGAAACTAACTGTTCTCTCCTGCCTTGTGTTGTAATTGATACTATGTTGAAGAAGAATCAACTATTGGTATTGTAAATACTTCATCTGTTATTATGGGTATAAAGAAGTTAATGAATCCAGCTGAATCAGTTTATCTGTGTGTGCTTCTGGATTTGATTTTTGAAAGAAACAATCATTTGTCTGAAATGGGGTAGAGTTTCCTGCTTGAGCAGAGGGTTGAACTAAAAGAACTCCAAGGTCTCTTCCAACTCTGTTATTCTATTAGAAAAATATAGAATTTTTTATTGGCCAAGTGTGATTGGACACACAAGGAATTTGTCTTGGTGCATATGCTCTCAGTATACATAAAAGATATGTTCATCAAGAATAATAAGGTACAACGCTTAATGATAGTCATAGGGTACAAATAAGCAATCAGGAAACAATATCAATATAAATCATAAGGATACCAGCAACAAAATTACAGTCATACAGTCATAAGTGGGAGGAGATGGGTGATAGGAACGACGAGAAGATTAATAGTAATGCAGACTTAGTGAATAGTTTGACAGTGTTGAGGGAATTATTTGTTTAGCAGAGTGATGGCATTTGGGGAAAAAACTGTTCTTGTGTCTAGTTGTTCTGGTGTGCAGTGCTCTATAGCGTCGTTTTGAGGGTAGGAGTTGAAACAGTTTATGTCCAGGATACGAGGGGTCTGTAGATATTTTCACAGCCCACTTTTTGACTCGTGCAGTGTACAGGTCCTCAATGGAAGGCAGGTTGGTAGCCATTGTTTTTTCTGCAGTTCTAATTATCCTCTGAAGGCTGTGTCTGTCTTGTTGGGTTGCAGACTCAAACCAGACAGTTGTAGAGGTGCAGATGACAGACTCAGTCATTCCTCTGTAGAACTAGATCAGCAGCTCCTTGGGCAGTTTGAGCTTTCTGAGTTATTTTCTATTTCGTTAATTTCAAAATATACTGTGTGTGCCTTTGAATCGCTGTTGACTCCTGTCAACTGCTTGAACTAGTCCCAGAGGTTTTGTTGGCAAGGTTTCAGAAGAGGTTTGCCATCACCTCCTTCCTAGGGCTGAAGAGTATGACTGGACCAAAGACACCCAATTGATTTCTTGCCTAAGGCAGGACTGGATGTCAGAGTCTCCCGGGTTCTAGCCACTATACCAGGGGTCAGCAACCTGTGGCTCTGGAGCCGCATGTGGCTCTTTCACCCCTCCTCTGCATCTCCCTGTCACTCAAAATATGCATCACAACTGCCAATGTATGACACCTGCCGGCATACGATTTATTGAGCTTTTCAACCCCAGTAGGCCAACCATGGATAAATCCAAAAAAAAGAAAAGTTTCAAAAGAAAACAGAATATTTAATTCAACTACATATGTTAGTTTTGTGGCCACTCAAGAAATACATTTTTTTAATTTGATTTATATGCCGCCCTTCTCCGAAGTCTCAGGGTGGCTTACAATGCGTTAAGCAATAGCCTTCATATTTTTGTATATTTTATACAAAGTCAGCTTATTGCCCCCACAAACTGGGTCCTCAATTGACCTACCTTAGAAAGGATGGAAGGCTGAGTCAACCTTGAGCCTGGTGAGATTCAAACATGGAGTAATTGCAGACAGCTGGATGTTAATTAGGGTGCTTAGTCTGCAGAGCTATCCAGGCTCCTGAATCAGGCGCGGGAAAGGTTTTGTGGTTCCCGGTGTTTTCTTTTCTGTGGGAAACGGGTCCAAATGGCTCTTTGAGTGTTTGAGGTTGAAGACCCCTGCACTAGACCAAACTAGCTCTCACTAATACCTTCGGGGGTGGGGATGAGATAATTTTTGCCCCCTGATCAGGATGCAAAATTGGACTGTATTATTCTTCTGTGCCTAAAGAAGAACAGGGGAATTACCTCTGCGCTGATCATATTAACTTGAAAATGCTCAAGGCAGCCGTGCGTGCTGCTAATTATTTAAAACTGGTTAATAAAGAATTCCACTCCCAGGCTTTTAAAAGAAAATTATGTTTGTTGAATAATATGTCATCAGCACCTATTGAAATTTCAGAAACTAGAGTTGAGTCTGGGCAATTCTTTTCGGTCTGGGTTCCTTCCTTTATGTATGTTATGTGCCGGTATTCAAGTCAGAAAATAAATCAAAGGGGAGAAATTCACATTTTTGCTACGGTTAAGCAGGTCTCCTTCGACAGCCAAATTGAAATGGCTGGAGTGCAAAACCTTTCGTGTTTAGGTGCCACAAAATGCTCATCACGTTTGCTCTGCAAAATGGAGACATGCTTTTCTTTCCTATTCCAGAAGCAGACTTAATTCGAAGGTGTCGAGCAGGGTCATTCTGTCCAGGAGCTTCTTCTGTTCCCATTCTTTGTAGTCCAGGTAAATGTATTTCTCACTTTCACCAAGAAACTTTTGCAGGGATGAAATCTAAATTTTTTCCCTACCGGTTCTGTGGGCGTGGCTTGCTGGGCGTGTCAGGAGAAGGATGATTTTTTTTAAATTTGATTTATATGCCGCCCTTCTCCGGAGACTCAGGGCGGCTTACAATGCATTAAGCAATAGCCTCATACTTTTGTATATATATTTATACAAAGTCAGCTAACTGCCCCCACAAACTGGGTCCTCAATTTACCCACCTTAGAAAGGATGGAAGGCTGAGTCGACCTTGAGCCTGGCTAGGATTGAACTCGCAGAATTACAGGCAGCTGGATGTTAATTGCTGCCTTTAGTAGGAGGCATTAGCCCCCTATGCTACTCAGGCTCCTTTTTATTGCATAATATTGCATAATCTCCATTCCCACTCCACTCCAGGGGGAAGGATACTGCAAAATCTCCATTCCCACCCCACTCCAGGGGAAGGATATTGCAGAATCTCCATTCCCTCCCCTCCTGGGGGGAAGGATGTTGTAAAATCTCCATTCCCACCCCACTCTGGGACCAGCCAGAGGTGGTATTTGCCGGTTCTCCGGAGTACTCAAAATTTCCGCTACCGGTTCTCCAGAACCTGTTAGAACCTGCTGGATTTCACCCCTGAACTCTTGGCATTCACATCTGGATGTCCAAGTTCCTTTCTCTAGACCGGAAGAAACCGAGTAGATTTGTCCTGAGATGACGTCTATCTCCCAAGGTCTGATCTCAACAACAGGCTATAAATTTACATGGATGAGCAATTAAGGAAACAAGGCAACGCTGTTTTCTGAACCAATAGAAAAAAGGAAGAGCAGCGGGATCCAAACGTTGTGTATTCAGATCCTGAAACCTAGCGCTGTTTTGCTCTCAGGACATTTCCACAATCCTTTAAAAGAATCTGTTTTTCACTGAAAGCAGCTGGTTCACACTCAGAATGAGACTTAGCATGAGATTCCACACTTGGAATATAACACTTGGAGTGTTACACAGCCACAGTAACGTATTTCCCTCCCTATATTTTTTTGCCTTACTTCTATTGCAATTGAAGATTTCTAGAACTCTGCAACCAGCTGAGTTGGATTTGGGGGTATGGTTCTATCTAGCCTAGAACCCAGGGGTGAAATCCGACAGGTTCTGACAGGTTCCGGAGAACCGGTAGCAGAAATTTTGAGTAGTTCGGAGAACCAGCAAATACCATCTCTGGCTGGTCCCAGAGTGGGATGGGAATGCAGATTTTGCAATATTCTTCCTCCAGGAGTGGGGAGGGAATGGGGATTTTGCAGTATCCTTTCCCTGCCACGCCCACCAAGCCACACCCACCAAGCCACACTACACCCATCAAGCCACACCGGTAGTAAAAAAAAAGAATTGGATTTCACCACTGCTAGAATCCCATGTCATCAATGTGTAAATCATAGACTATGTGCAAACAAGGAAGTACCAGATAGTTTTTAGTTTAATGTTAAGATGTAGAAATGTGTAGCGTAGTTAGGGGTTAGAGTTGTAGGAGGGAAATGTACGTTATAGTAAATGATGGTATGATTTGGATTTCACCCTGGAAAGTCAGGGGGGGACTGGGGGGGGGGTTAGAGGAGGGGGGCTGGGGAAGGGGGGTCAGGGGAGGGGGGTAGGGCAGGGAAGGGTTAGGGGAGGGGGGAAATGGGGGGAAAATGTGTAATTGTAAAACTTTTTTAATAAAAAAAAATGTGTAAATCATATAGGCAAAAATCTTGGATGTTCTCATAGATTTAACCCCTGGTGCAAAAGTTTGTGAGTGGTTCAGCTTCTTGCTTTCTTCTTTCTGATCAAGAATTCGCTCTTTCCATCCCTCAGCTTTGTCCCCTGCATCTAATCCAAGTTTTTCCCCAAAGCACGATGTTCAAAAACGAAGTATATTCACCCAACCGAACTGGAATTGAAATTCGGTGCAGTTGAATTGTTCCTCTGAAACCATTTTGACGGGATTGTGAGAGCAGTTGTCTAACTCAGCTGGAGGACATCTAGGTTGAAGAAGGAAGATTTAATTTTTTTTTTACTTTAAATTTTTGATTTGATTTTGCCACATGTGTACATGCCCTTGAAATGACACTGATAGAATTGCAGTCTATTGTAGATTAGATTAACAGTGCAAGAATATATTTATTTATTTATTATTTATTTCATTATTTAGATGTTTATACCGCCCTTCTCCCGAGGGACTCAGGGCGGTGCACAGCCATAGTAAAAACAACATAAATCACAGAGTTTAAAAACAGTTTAAAACATAATTACTGTATCTTCCTGCGTATAAGACTACTTTCTAACACACAAAAATCTTCTCAAAAGTCGGGGGTCATCTTATACGCTGGGTCTCATTCTCCTGTGACCAGGCAGACCAGCCCGAAAGGCTCTGACGAGCCTTAAATGGCTCTGAGGAGGGTCGTCTTATATGCCCAATCGTCTTATACGCCGGAAAATACGGTAAATAATTTGGTACTATTCTTAAAAACCCCAAAACTAAAATACCCATTTAAAATTCATTATTTTGCCAGCCCAGCCTGTTGAAATAGTAGTCTTAAGGGCACAGCGAAAGGTACGTAGGTCAGGGATCATTCGTATCTCCTATCTTTTAATGAGGAAGAGATTTGAGAAGACACTGGTCCTATCACATATTTTTCTTTCTTTGTAAGGTTTTTACTGTGCATCTTCTGAATTGGCCACTCCATCTGGCCCATGTGATCCCGGCTTCTACTGTACTGGAGGCTCTACTCTACCCAATCCAACTGATGGGATAATGGGAGACATTTGCCCTCAAGGCTATTTCTGTCCTCAGGGGACATCTTCCCCAATTCCTTGCCCAGCAGGTAGGTCTGCATGTAGATATTGCTGCTATATTTCTCAGTTCAATCTTGATGGCATGAAATTCAATGAAATAGAAGGGGAGGGAGCAGTGTTGGGATTCAGCCGGCTCAGGAAAACCGGTAGTTAAATTGCTGACTGGCTCCGCCCCTCCTCTCCCCGCCCTTTCCAGAAGTCCCCATGGATCCCATTTTGACTCCCAGGTAAGTGCAGGGAGGCCTTCTAGGCCCAAAATGGGATTTGGAGGGGTGTGGTCCCCCCCCCCCCGTAACCCATTTTTGCTCCCAGGAGGCTTCAGGTCCCAAAACGAGATGCAGGCGGGGTAGGTCCCCCCGCATGGCCCATTTTTGCTCCCATGGGGGTGCAGAGGGCCGAGTGCTGCCTGTCACATCCCATGGCCACATCCATCATGGCCACACCCACCCAGCCAGTCATTAGGGCAAAGAACTGGTTGTTAAATTATTTGTATCCCACCATGGGAGGGAGGGAGGGAGGAAAAGAAGGAAGGAAGGAAGGAAAGGAAAGAAGAAGAAAAGAAGGAAGAAAGGAAGAAAAGGAAGGAAGAAAAGGAAAGAAGGAAGGAAGGAAAGAAAGAAGGAAAGAAAGGAGAAAGAAAGGAAGAAAAGGAAGGAAGGAAGGGAGGGAGGGAGGGAGGGAGGGAGGGAGGGAGAAAGAGAAGGAAGGAAGGAAGAAAAGGAAGGAAGAAAAGGAAGAAAGAAAGGAAAGAAGGAAGGAAGGGAGGAAAGAAGGAAGAAAGGAAGAAAAGGAAGAAAAGGAAGGAAGGAAGGAAGGAAGGAAGGGAGGGAGGGAGGGAGGGAGGCTGTCTCTGCAAAAAGGAAGCCAGATAGTCAAAAAAAGAATGCAACATTACTTTGTTTCCTGAACTGCCGGGTTTCTACACCTTAAATTAAAATGGAGACTTTAAGGACCTTGTTAGACTTATATGCCTCTTTCTATAGGTTCTTTCTTAGCCCACCAAGGTGGCCGGTCAATCCAGGATTGTCATCTCTGCCTAGCAGGCTGGTTCTGTTCCCTCCGGGGCCAAACTTTTCCAGAGAATTTGTGTACGGAAGGCTGGTTCTGCCCAGAGGGATCGATATTTGACCAAAATCCAGGTAGGGGATTATTTTATACTCAAAGGGCACTATTTTTTTTTTAATCATTGGAAGACTCCAACCCATCTCACAAAATTGTTGTAGTGGAAGAGGAAAAAGGAGTATTAGTTCTGTTTACCACTTTGAGTTACTTATAAAAATAATAATAAAAATGGGATTTAATTTTTTAAATAATAATAATAATAATTCAGAAGCCATGGTTCTTGCGGGATTGAAATTTGGTAAATTGTGATTGTTTCAGTTAAAGAAAATAATAAGACTCCTCTCCCTCCCTCCCTCTCTCTCTGTCTCTTTCTCTCTCTCTCCATCTCTCTCTCTCCATCTCTCTTTCTCTCTCTCTCCCTTCCTCCATCTCTCCCCATCTCTCTCTCTCTCTTTGTGTCTCTCTTTCTCTCTGTGTGTCCCTCTCTCCCTCTCCCTCTTTCTCTCCCTCTGTCTCTCTTTCTCTCTCTCTGTCTCTCTCCATCTCTCTTTCTCTCTCTCTGTCTCTCTCTCTCTCTTTGTCTGTCTGTCGGTCTGTCCGTCTCTCTCTCCATCTCTCTTTCTCTCTGTGTGTCTCTCTTTCTCTGTGTGTGTGCTCCTCCCTCTCTCCCTCCCTTCCTCCCTCTCCCTCCCTCCCTCTCCCTCCCTCTCACTCTTACTAGACCATCTTTGTCCTCTTGGTCACTATTGTCCCAAAGGGAGCCCAGAACCTCAGCCGTGTCCTCCTGGTAAATACCAAGATGAAGCGGGCCAAAGTCTGTGCAAAATCTGCCCTGCGGGAAAGTAAGGAACACATTTTGCAACCTTGTTTAATTAATTTCAGACAGCTTCTTTGCATTCTACATGACAGTGGTTCAAATGTGTCTGGAAAGACTCATTGAGAAAATGCATCTTCTTATTTGTACAGCTATCTGCATTTCCCATTTATTTCTTCCACGCAAAGGAGATGCCTTTTTGCACCAGATCCAATAACTGAGCTGTGTAATTCCATTCTTTTATCGGTTTTCCCAATTTAGGCTGTCCCTTCTGATATATCGTGACCACTTATGAAGACTAGCGAGCTATGTATGAAGACAGACAGAAGAATTCTTCTGAGATGTTTTGTTGTACATCTTTGATTTAGCGCTTCACATTCTCATTTTAGGATGATTATGATGCTCATGTATATATGATGACAACTCAGATGTATCCTATGAGTTTACTAGGAACCGATGATTTGTGAGATGGTTTGAATATTCAACATGTAGCATTTGGAGGATTGAAATCATCTCACAGATCATCAATCCTTCACCACTCATAAGATCTATCGTCAGTGGTTCTGAACCCGTGGCCCGTGGCCTCCTGGGGGCCCATAATGTCATCAGAGGGGGGGTCAGCAAAGGCTTGAAAAAATATCATGATTTAAATCTTGAGTTAAGTCAAGATTTGGGGTCCATGGCCATGTTCTGTGGCCATAAAGGGTGTTGAAAGAGGGTCCATGGTGAAGGAAAGGTTGAGAGCCATTGATCTACCTGAATTATTATCATAATGCTTGAGGCGCCCACAGGAAATTCAGGTTTGGCCAGAGAACTGAGCTTGCAACTGCCTAGCTTATATTCTGTTGTTGTTGTTAGTTGCAAAGTCATGTCCAACCCATCGCCACCTCATGGACAACCTTCTTCCAGGCCTTTCTGTCCTCTACCGTCCCCCGGAGATCATTTAAGCTCACGCCAACTGCTTCAGTGACTCCATCCAGCCACCTCGTTCTCATTAGGTGGCCAAAGTATTTGAGTTTCACCTTCAGGATCTGGCCTTCTAAAGAGCAATCCAAATTGATCTCCTCTAGGACTGACCAGTTGGATCACCTTGCAGTCCAAGGGACTTGCAGGAGTCTTCTTCAGCACCAGAGTTCAAAGGCCTCAATTCTTTGGCGCTCAGCCTTCCTTATGACCCAACTTTCACAACCATACAATGCAGGCCTCTATTCCAATGATTCCCAATAAATAAACTGGTCACTCTAGATAATTCCTATCCATAAGAGGGAAAAATGAAAATGAAAACAGACTGAACATTGTTGGCTTTATTGACAGGTTCTGTGATCCCAGTTTCCAAACACGAGATCCCAGGAATTCCAGAAGGGCTTCTCCAGGAGTGATCAACCCCACGGACTGTCTGCCTGGATACTACTGTCTGTCAGGAACAAAAATGGCTAAGCAATACCCTTGTCCCGCTGGGACCTTCAGTAACCAGACCAGTCTGAGCAGCTTCAGGGAATGTGAGCCGTGTCCTGGGGGCAAATTCTGCGCAAGGCCAGGTAATCTGAGAGGAGATTTTGGACTGTGGCCTGCAAAATCTGATTTCATCGAAGGACGTAACTGGGTTTTGTATTTGTAATGTACGGCTTTCTTGCAAGCCACATGGGTGGTTTATTAGTGATTTTGTGAGGAAGATGAGGAAGAGGATGAAGATGAGGATGATTCTCAATGACAAGTTTGGAGAATATAGTACCTCTGCCTAAGACCTTGAATTCCATTCATTAGTTTAATTAATTCATTAGCTAGATTCCTGTGTACAGTGGGAGATATATCTCATTTATCTGTATCTTTACCTGGCTTGTCTGTCTGTCTGTCTATCTATCTATCTATCTATTATCTATCTATCTATCTATCTATCTATCTATCTATCTATCTATCTATCTATCTATCTATCTATCTATCATCTATCTATCTTTTCCCTTTCCCTCTCTCCCTCCCTCCCTCCCATCTCTCTCTCTCTCTCTCTCTCTCTCATCTATCTATCTATCCATCTATCTATCTATCATCCACCATCTATCTATCTATCTATCTATCTATCTATCTATCTATCTATCTATCTATCTATCTATCTATCTATCTATCTATCTATCTATCTATCTATCTATCTATCTATCATTTCCCTTTCCCTTCCTCCCTGCCTCCCATATCTCTCTCTCTCTCTGTGTGTGTGTGTGTGTGTGTGTGTGTGTGTGTCTGTTTGTCTGTCTGTCTGTCTGTCTATCTATCTATCTATCTATCTATCTATCTATCTATCTATCTATCTATCTATCTATCTATCTATCTAATATTTTTATATCTATTATATCTATAGATAGATGGTCTCTATAGCTTAGATATATGGATTTACATATAGATACACACACACACACACATACACACACACACACACACACACCAGCTTAATAACCACTTCTAACTCCAACTTTGCTTTTACATCGGCTAAACGTCTCCTCACTTTGTAAAATTTGGAACCAACAAATCGTGTTGCCCTAAATCTTCTTTTCTAGGTTTAGTGCATCCGAGTGGTCCTTGTTTGCCTGGATACTACTGCATTCTGAAGGCCCGGAGACCTAATCCTATTCAAGATGAAACTGGAAGTTTATGCCCTGCAGGGCATTTTTGTCCTTTGAGTAGCAACAATCCCACTCCGTGCCCCACAGGAACATTTCTCCCCCTACCTGGCATGTTGTCCCAGAATGCCTGTTTGCCCTGTCCTGGAGGAAGCTTCTGCCAAGGAGAAGGGCTGGCTGCTATTTCTGGTAGGTCCTGTACTTCTTAAATATGCCAGAGGTGCATGTTGGGAAGTGTTCTTGCATGCTGGGTGCCAGGTCCCTCATCATCATCATCATCATTATCATCATCATCATCATCATCATCATCATTTATTTGTCAAACATGTGTAAGATTACAGATATTAGTATAAACATGTCCTGGAGGAATATTAGATATTAGTATAAACATGTCCTGGAGGAAGCTTCTGCCAAGGAGAAGGGCTGGCTGCTATTTCTGGTAGGTCCTGTACTTCTTAAATATGCCAGAGGTGCATGTTGGGAAGTGTTCTTGCATGCTGGGTGCCAGGTCCATCATCATCATCATCATCATTATCATCATCATCATCATCATCATTTATTTGTCAAACATGTGTAAGATTACAGATATTAGTATAAACATGATTATGAACACATGAGATGGATATGAATTAAAGGGGGACAGTAGGACAGGGACGGTAGGCACATTGGTGTGCTTATGCACGCCCCTTACAGACCTCTTAGGAATGGGGTGTGGTCAACAGTAGACAGTTTAAGGTTAAAGTTTTGAGGGTTTGGAGAAGAAACTACAGAGTCAGGTAGTGCATTCCAGGCATGGACCACTCTGTTGCTGAAGTCGTATTTTCTGCAATCGAGTTTGGAGCGGTTTACCTTAAGTATGTATCTATTGTGTGCTTGTGTATTATTGCAATTGAAGCTGAAGTAGTCATTGACAGGTAGGAAGTTGTAGCAGATAATTTTGTGTATTACGCTTAGGTCAGATCGAAGGTGGCATAGTTCTAAATTGTCTAATCCCAAAATTTCAAGCCTAGTGGCATAAGGGATTCTGTTGTGAGCAGAGGAGTGGAGGACTCTTCTCGTGAAATACCTCTGGACTCGCTCAATTGTATTAATGTCCAATATACAGTGCGGGTTCCAGGCAGGTGAGCTGTATTTGAGAATTGGTCTAGCAAAGGTTTTGTATGCCTTTTGCTTGCCTCCATGCATGAAGGTCTGATTTATTACTAAATAGGCTATGTCTTTTTCTCAACTAATGGTTCGCACCTACTTGGAGTTCAATAAGGGTCAATTCATAGGGTGGGTTGGATTTAGTGTGCTTGTGTCAGCACAGGGATTCTAGGCTGACTCCTCTTTTAACTCCACCCTAGATTCTGCCATTCTTCCTTATACTAGTCTAAGAGAGAGGTTTAGATTATTTCTTCTTTAAAATGCATAAAAGCAGCTTTCTTTTATGCTTCTGGTTTGTGGATGTCAACCAAGGGAACAAAACACGTCAATTTCATGATTGTTTTCTTAGTGTGAATGTTGATTGTGAACAGACAATCTGTTACTTAAATTAGAATCCTTAGTTTGTTTTTCTGCAATGGATGGTGGAGGGACAGCCACCCCAACACAACAGGAGTCCAGCTTTTAATGGGAAATTAAATTCTCAGGATCTGCATCTACCTCTCCAACATTCCTCAGTTGACCTTCAGCAATTTCCAAATGTCATTCATTCAGTGAAGTAGACATGGAAAATTCAATGTGTTAAGTCTGGACATGAAAAGAGAGGCAGGATGATTGTAGTGAAGTAAAACAACTGTTTATTCAGGCAACAGGAACAACAACGAAAATAACTACGAAATGAGGACTGACTGAGGCTCCAGCTCCTTTTACAGGGAGCTGTCCAGCCTGTCAGCCGCTGATGCTTGTTCATTTTCCCACTGGGGAAAATGAATCAATGAGTGAAGGCTGATGTAAAACTCACTCCTATTTGCATTTTCAGCACCCCTCCCAATGAGTGAAGGCTGATGTAAGTCTCACTCCTACTTGCATATTCAACACAATGACTGATTCCATTGAATGCCTCACCATTGAGCTACACAATAGTTGTGACCTCTACATTCTATATCCACTTTGGACTATCAAGTTTATAAATTGAAACATTAAATCCTTCCAAGGAGGATTAAGATTAGCACCCTCGTTCTGGAAGCAATGAACTTCGTGGTGAATGCAATATGTTGTGAAGATCATCCATTTTGCTTTTTGGTTTATGCAGGGACGTGTCAGGCTGGTTTCTATTGTGACTTGTGCTCTTCACGTCCCGATCAAAACCTCTGCCCCCCTGGATCCTACTGTCCCCAAGGCACTGGGACCCCTGTTCCATGCATGCCAGGGACCGTCAATCCCCATAGTGGGAAATGGGATATCACAGACTGCAAACTGTGTCCAGCTGGGAATTTCTGCAGTGGTATGTGCAAACTTTTCATTTACTGTTTTCAATTGGGGGAAAAGATAATTTTGATGCACCAGAAGGGATTTTCTTATCGATATAATCCAAATTACGAGTAGATCCTTTTTGCTCTTGCTGATTTTAGGGGCAGCAAAGACTGCTCCAGAAGGGAGATGCTCTCCTGGCTACTACTGCCCGCCTGGTCAATTGTCTTCTACTCCATCTTCCCACCGGTGCCCACATGGATTTTATTGCCTCGAGGGTTCTGTGGATCCAGTCGCTTGTGAAAAGGGAACCTACCAATCGGAAGAAGGGAAGGCATCCTGCAATCCCTGTCCTGTCCGATTCTTTTGTGAGCCCACCAACAACAGTAAGCACAAGGGAAATGCAGTCGTTGGAGGCAAAGACTGACTTTGCATAGAGCTCAGATGCACTGCAACTTCATTTTGGTTGGTCTGATGTTGGCTCAGTGCATTTTCTTAAACCAGACTTTGCACTTTGTAAATGATGTTTATGGCTTAACGTGATTTATATGCCCAGCCATTGTGTCTGTGTCAGGTATGCTTCCTTCAAAATCCAGGAAAGAATGACCCAGACTCCAATGAATATAAAGTATGGTACTTTTACTAGAAATGAAGTGAACGCAACCAAGGAAAAGCAGAATCTAAGGCAAAAAGTGTGAAAGTTACAGATAGAAAGCATCCCCTCCCACTGTCCACCATAAATCACCCAATCTAAAGGTCTCCCAGAGGTCAGGTGGGAGCAGACGTCTGGCAATGTCATCAATCAGGAATGCTGTGGCCGTTGACCTGATAGCAGCTTCAAAGGTGCAGCAATAAGTCTTAAGATTCACTTTCATTTTCCTCCTCCAGCATACATTCCCCCCTACATACCTCAGCTAGCTTCCCCCCTCCCTCCGTTACTAGGGCAGCCAAAGCAGAGAAAAGTGGAGGCTGACAGTCTGAGTCAACAATCCAGGATTTAGATGAGCCATGGCTTAGGGCAGTGGTGGGTTTCAAAATTTTTTATTACCGGTTCGGTGGGTATGGCTTGGTGGGTGTGCCATGGCTTGGGGGGCATGGCTTGGTGGGTGTGGCAGGGGAAGGATACTGCAAAATCCCCATTTCCTCCCGATTAGCTGGGACTTGGAAGGCAGAGAATAGATGGGGGCAGGGCTAGTCAGAGGTGGTAATTACCAGTTCTTCGAACTACTCAAAATTTCTGCTATTGGTTCTCCAGAACTGGTCAGAACCTGCTGAAACCCACCTCTGACTTAGGGTGATGGGCAAACTCAACCAACTGTAGCTAGTGAGCCCTAAGCATACTACATTAGTACATCAAAGGCTGCAATAACATTGAAAATTCATATCATGAGCCCAGAACTCTAACAAAGAAAGAGGAGTGGTTAGAGTGCAGTACTGCAGGCTAGTTTAGCTGACTGCTAGCTGCAGTTCAGCAGTTCAAATCTCACCAGGCTCAAGGTTGACTCAGCCTTCCTTCCTTCCGAGTTGGGTAAAATGAGGACTCAGATTGTTGGGGGCAAATAGGCTGACTCTGTAAACTGCTTAGAGAGGGCTGTAAAAGCACTATGAAGCGGTATATAAGTCTAAGCGCTATTGAAATTTGTATCCGTAGGATTTTTGTTCTGAAATAAAGGTAAAAGTTCCCCTCGCACATATGCGCTAGTCGTTCCTGACTGTAGAGGGAGGTGCTTGTCTCCGTTTCAAAGCCAAAGAGCTAGCACTGTCCAAAGATGTCTCCGTGGTCATGTGGCCGGCAAGACTAAATGCCAAAGGTGCACAGAACGCTGTTACCTTCCCACCAAAAGTGGTCCCTATTTTTCTACTTGCATTTTTTTACGTGCTTTCGAACTGCTAGGTTGGCAGAAGCTGGGATGAGTAACAGGAGCTCACCCCATTACGCGGCACTAGGGGTTCAAACCGCTGAACTGGCGACCTTTCGATCAACAAGCTCGGTGTCTTAGCCACTGAGCCACCACATCCCTTTTGAAATAAAGGTACCTTGTCCTTAAAAGTAAACATTGCTACCAAAAAGCTTTCAAACTGCTCTTCCTTTCCTAGCTTATGGCATCCCAGTTCCTAAGCTCTGTCTTATGGGATATTTTTGCCCACCTGGTACTGCTTCCAGCAGGGAACATCCATGCCCTACAGGTACCTATGGACCCCAGGCTGGTGCGGCTGATGAAACTGAGTGCGAATCCTGCCGAGCAGGTAAGGCAGGGCCTGGATCCAAGCCTGCCCAGAATTGAAGATGAGAATGTTTTATTTGCCATTCACATTCTGTGTCTTTGTGCTGTTGTCTTTTCTCTCCTATAAAAGGCATGTATTGTTCATCTCCTGGACTATTTCAGCCAACTGGACTTTGCCATGAAGGCTACTACTGCAGCAAAGGGGCAGTCAGCTCAACTCCCATTAGGCACAGAGTAAGTGGAAGTGACAGAATAATAGAATAATAGAAGGGACTTCGGAGATCTTCTAATCCAACCCTATACCAGTGATGCTCAAGGCGCATTACTAACAGTTCTGTGGGCGTGGTTTGGTGGGCGTGGTGTGGTGTGGCTTGGTGGGCGTGGCTTGGTGGGCATGGCAGGGGAAGAATACTGCAAAATGTCCATTCCCCTCCCCCCACTCCTGGGAAGGAAGGGTATTGCAAAATCTCCATTCCCTCACTCCTGCGGGGAAGGATATTGCAAAATCTCCATTCCCTCTCCACTCCTGTGGGGAAGGATATTGCAAAATCTCCATTCCCACCCCACTCTTTGGCCAGCCAGAGGTGGTATTTGCCAGTTCTCTGAACTACTCAAAATTTCCGCTACAGGTTCTCCAGAACCTGTCAGAACCTGCTGAATAGCACCCCTGGTGGTTCCTTGATTAGGGCTGTTGTTTACAATTAATTGTCTGAATTGGTCATTCCTTGATTTTATTTTTAACCAGAGTCTATTGAGTTCTCTGCTTCCCGTTCCTTTCATCTTTGTACAGGTGGATTCTGCCAGCATGTTGACAGGGAATGACATCTGTCCCAGAGGACATTTTTGCCCACCTGGCACTGGACTTCCCATCCCTTGCCCATCTGGTTCCTTTTCCACCATGCTAGGCCTGAAAGCTGAGGGTGAATGCCTACCTTGCCCAGCAGGACACATCTGCAGTCAGTCGGGGACATCTGACCTGTTCCAGATATTACCATGTAATGAAGGGTAAGATTCATACTTCCAGGTTCTTCCCGGCAGAGAAATGAGGCATCTCAAAATGACTAGGCCATCTTGAGTGTGGTAAGCAGATCTGGCAAATGCAGCAAGGCTGGCTGGGAAATTTTGGGAGTTGAAGTCCACACATCTTAATATTGCCAGAGCTGAGAAACACTGAGAGAGCATTAAACTTCTTCTCTGTCTCAGGGTGACTGCAACAAAGATATCCAGCCTCTTCTGGAAATCTGTTTGGAATGACCAAAATTGAAGGGAGTTCAGTTTAAAATATTTGAGGATGAAGATTAGAATTAGAATTAGAATTTTTTTATTGGCCAAGTGTGATTGGACACACAAGGAATTTGTCTTGGTGCCTATGCTCTCAGTGTACATAAAAAGAAAAGATACATTCATCAAGAATCATAAGGTACAACACTTAATGATAGTCATAGGGTAAATAATAAGCAATCCGGAAAAAATATCAATATAAATCGTAAGGATACAAGGAACAAAATTACAGTCATGCAGCCATAAACGGAAGGAGATGGGTGGTGGGAACAATGAGAAGATTAATAGTAGTGCAGACTTCGTAAATAGTTTGACAGCGTTGAGGGAATTATTTGCTTTGCAGAGTGATGGCGTTCAGGAAAAAACTGTCCTTGTGTCTAGTTATTCTGGTGTGCAGTGCTCTATAGCGTCGTTTTGAGGGTAGAAGTTGAAACGGTTGATGTCCAGGATGCAAGGAATCTGTAGATATTTTCACAGCCCTCTTTTTGACTCCTGCAGTATACAGGTCCTCAATGGAAGGCAGGTTGGTAGTAATTGTTTTTTTCCTGCAGTTCTAATTATCCTCTGAAGTCCATGTCTGTCTTGTTGGGTTGCAGAGCCAAACCAGGCAGTTCTAGAGGTGCAGATGACAGACTCAATAATTCCTCTGTAGAACTTCCCCGTTAAAGTAGATACCGTGTTTTTAAAAGTACAACTGCTCCTTTCTTACATCCACAGGTATGTTTGCCTTGAAGGCAACTCTGTGCCCTGCCCTAATGATGGGATACATGGGTATCGATGCCCTAAAGGCTTCTACTGTCCCCAGGGCACCAGCTCAGAAGTGCCCTGTGAACCTGGCATGTTTAGCCCAACTGATGGAGCCAGTGTCTGCCTCCCTTGTCCTGCAGGAACCACCTGTCGACGTGCTGCCACAGTGGAACCAGCCATCTGCCCCCGAGGTAATGCAAGCTGGCAAGGAGACTTCATTTGATATGTAGCACAAGAAACAAAAACTCGGTTGGATGAAGATTAAGGAGGACACCATCTTTGGTTCCCATCAAATGTTCTTCGGTGCTATTTATAGCTTCCAATTCACCGGAAGGTATAGTTCTACCAGAACTGGGGTGACCTCTACCGGAATCTAGTTCTGGATACATCACTTGAAAAAGTGTTCCATAAAACTGGAATGAAGTCAGAGAAGGACAATGTAGATGATCAGGAGATTAGGCACAAAGATTCAGTTTTGGTCGCCAGGGTGTAAAAAAGATGTGGAGACTGTAGAAAGAGTGCAGAGAAGAGCAACAAAGAGGATTAGGGGACTGGAGGCTAAAACATATGAAGAACGGTTGCAGGAAGTGGGTATGTCTAGTTAAATGAAAAGAAGGACTAGGGGAGACATGATAGCAGTCTTCCAATATCTCAGGGGCTGCCCCAAAGAAGTGGGAATCAAACTATTCTCCAAAGCACCTGAGGGCAGGACAAGAAGCAATGGGTGGAAACTAACCAAGGAAAGAAGCAACTTAGAACTAAGGAGAAATTTCCTGACAGTTGGAACAATTAATCAGTGGAACAACTTGCCTCCAGAAGTTGTGAATTTTCCAATTTTTAAGAAGAGATTGGATAACCATTTGTCTGAAGTGGTGTAGGGTTTCCTGCCTAAGCAGGGGGTTGGACTAGAAGACCTCCAAGGTCCCTTCCAGCTCAGTTATTCTATTATATTCTAAAATTATCTGCAGAAAACAACATTCTATTCCGTTCTGTTCCATTCCGTTCCGTTCCGTTCCGTCCCATCCCGTTCCGTCCTGTCCTGTCCTGTCCTATCTACCAGGAAAGACTCTTTCCTGGTAGATAGGACTCATACTCTTGAAAAAAGATGATTTCAGAGATGTCCTGTAGAAATATGTCAAGATCTATTCGGCATCATCTCATGAACAGGCAGGATACAGACAATGTCCTTATGTTATACAAAGGCAGTTTTAGGATCTCTTTCTCTGAGTATGATCAAACATAAGGTGGATTGCCCACAGATATTTTCCTTTGGATTGATCACTCAGCAGGAAGTGGAATCTGGGGACCTCTAGTCTACATTCATCAGGTCCATCGTCTCAACTTCTTTGGAAAATATGGAAAGCCATTTAAGTATGAAACTTCCCAGTTAATGTCATCCATCTTACTTGGTCTGGACTCTGAAGCTAAGCGAGGTCCAATGGAGTTAGTCATGGGTGGGCTGTTGGGGGTTTGCAGGGGTTCGGGAGAACCTTCAGCTAAGATTCTGTGCAGTTCGGAGAACCCCCAAATCCCACTCCTGGCTGGCCCCACCCACCCCACCCTTCCCAGGAGTCCCCTTGTGGCCCGTTTTGGATGCAAGTAAGTGCAGGGCATGTGCAGAGACTCAGGGAAGGTGAAAAACAGGCCTACCTGAAGGCCTCCAGAGGGCCTCCGGAGCCTGAGGAGGCTGTTTTCGCCCTTCTGGAGGCTCGAGGAAAGGCTCTGGATTCTGGGGAGAGCAAAATGTTGTGGCTCCGTTGCCTGAGCCTGTGTCATCGTCAGGAGAGAACTCCGAGAGTGAAAGGGAGGAATTGGCAAGACCTCCCTCTCCAGGACCCTCCTCTCTGGCAATGCCCCCGGAGGACACCGAAGGGCAAGAGATAGGCCCAGAGCCAAGCACGTCCCCACAGCCACAGGTGGACAGCAACGAGGGAGATAAGTGCTGGCTGGATCCTCGACAGCAACGCAGGGAGAAACGTGCCCAACAGAAGGCAAGGCGTGCCAGGGTTTAGCTGAGTCACTGGACCATACCCCAAAGGATATAAAAGGGAGCGTGGTGGCCAGTCAAAACCTTGTGACGAACAAAACTGAAAGCTTCCACGCCATTCTGTATCACTGGACTATTGTTTCAAGGACTGAACTGTAAATATTGAGCTGTTTACCTTTGATGTGCCAGAAGTGGAGAGACGTTATCTCCCTTCCTTGTAATTAATAAACTCTTGGCAGGCAGCCACTGGGTTTTTGCCATCTGGTTTGCTCATTAACTCCGGAACGCCTGTTTGTGTGTGTGTGCGTGGGGTCGGGGACACAACACAAAAATCCCCGCTACCATGGTGCAGAAGGCCGACTAGGCCATGCCCATCCTGGCCATGCCCACCCAGCAACTGGGCAAAGAACCCCTTGCTAATTTTTTTGAAGCCCACCCCTTGAGTTAGTACTTAGAAAACTGCTAAGATGCTATAATGTAAGAACTATGAAGTCAAGGAACATGCCAGAAAATAGTGATTGATGGCTTCTGGAGCGTTGCCAGGGAAACTGTGTAGATGAAGTCATCAGAAATCAAGCTCAGTTCGAAGAACTTATTGACATTTCAAGCATGACGATAGCCCATTGATTCAGTCTTACTTTTGACAGGGTATTACTGCCCAGCCCAGACAGCCGTGCCCGTACCATGTCCAGCTGGCTTACTAAATGCCCTGGAGGGAGCCTCATCTTTCAGTGCTTGCAAACCCTGCCCAGTTGGAAGCTACTGTAGGGGTGACGCCAACTGGAAGCCTGACGGTAAGAAATCTTGGCTACCAGCTTCTATCCTATCCTCTGCTTTCTTTACAGAAAAATCAAGATCGCCCTTTTGTTTTTGAAGTTGCGGATGTTTTTGTTTTGCAAAATGCTTAGACATCTGCATCTCTCGTGCGTGAGACTCCCGCAATCTGCATTGCCCCTTCCATTGCTTTAAAGCGCTCCATGGCTTAGGGCCAGGGTATTTACGAGACCGCCTTCTGCTACCAATAACCTCCCACCACCCAATACGCTCTCACAGAGAGGGCCTCCTCAGGGTGCCACCAGTCAAGCAATGTTGGCTGGCAACCCCCAGGGGGAGAGCCTTCTCTGTGGGAGCACCTGCCCTCTGGAACGAACTCCCTCCCGGAATAAAATTAATCCCGGATATCCGTACTTTCCGCAAGGCCCTGAAGACGTTTTTATTTCACCAAGCCGGCCTGGCCTGAAATAGGTTTTATGGGTTAATTTTTTAATTGTATAGCTTGGGGTTTTAAATTTGGGAGGCCGATTAATTTAATCTATTTTTAGTAATCTTAATTTTTATATTATGTGTTATTTTAATTTTCGGCTGTTCACCGCCCTGAGTCCTCTTGGGGAGAAGGGCGGTATATAAATTTAATAAAATAAATAAATAAATAAATCTGATGAGCAGTTTACTCATTCTCAAGAGAAGATAAATGTTCTCTTCATCTTCTCTTTGGCAGGTTTCTGCACTGCTGGGTTTTACTGTGCTGGGGGAGCGTTTGATGCTGTCCCTCAAAGCTCACCTGAGTTTCCACTTAATGGACCTTGCCCCGAGGGGCACTTTTGCCCAGAAGGCACTCCATCGCCCATCGCCTGTCCAGTGGGCACTCTGAATAACGGGACAGGTGAGTATGGCTTGGAAGGCCATCCCACAGGGTTGATTTCAAGGTCAGCTACCTAGGGGTTTTTCCAGCTACAAGAACCTGAGTTTGGTACCGACAAAAAAAAAAAAAGTGGATGCCAAAGATCATACTTGTCCTTCAAAAGAGCCTCAGATAGCTCAACAGGCTAATAGCCTGTTATTAACATTCAGCTGTCTGCAATTATTGCAAGTTCGAGGCTCAAGGTTGACTCAGCCTTCCATCTTTTCTAAGGTAGGTAAATTGAGGACCCAGTTTGTGGGGGCAATGAGCTGACTTTGTATAAAAAAATATATACAAAAGCATGAAGGCTATGAAGGCCCAAAAGGGTGAGTAGAAAATCTTGTCGTTCTTTGATTTCGGTATATTAAAAAAAAAAATTCTTTAAAGAATGGCTCGACCTTCTCCCTGCTACTTCCCTGATGTAAGCCCTGCTTGCTTAACTTTGTTCTTAACAGCGAAGGCAAAACAAACAGATGTCCTTTGGTGCTGAAAATAATTGCTTTGGAGGAGTCATTTTAACGGAGAAAGATCAAGTACAACGACCCTTCCTATCCCGCTAATCCTAAGGCATCCTATCCTTTATTCCCAGTTGTAATTAACATTAAAAAAATATATTTACAAGAATAGAAGATTCTTCTTTATGAAAGCCACCATCGGCTCACGTCTCTTCCTTCGGTTCACTAAGGTAGTAAAGTTTATGCAACTTTGCTCTTGGCTGGTTCTGGAGAACCAGTAGCGGAAATTTTGAGTAGTTCAGAGAACCGGTAGTAAAAATTCTGACTGGCCCCGCCCCCATCTATTCTCTGCCTGTGGAATCCCAGCTGAGTGGGAGGAAATGGGGATTTTGCAGTAACCTTCCCCTGGAGTGGGGTGGGAATGGAGATTTTACAGTATCCTTCCCCTGCCACGCCTACCAAGCCACGCCCACCAAGCCACACCCACAGAACCTGTAGTAAAAAATGTTGAAACCCAGCACTGTTCTCCATGAAGAACTGTCCATCTTTTGACCCTACAGGAGGATCCTCTCCAGAATACTGTGTTCCTTGCTACCCAGGATTTTTCTGTGCGGCCATGGGGTTGAGGTCACCTACTGGACCTTGTATGGCTGGTTTTTACTGCCCGGCAAACTTCAGTTCCTTCAGCCCGACTGCCTTCCTCTGCCCGGAGGTGTGTTGTACCAGCTAAAATATTGTGTGTGCTTTACGGTGCAAACATCTGCTGACTTGAAAAGAGTGAGAATTGTGAGGCAGTGAATTAAGCTCAGTGAGTGTATCGTAATAGATGGAATGAAATGTCATGAAATTCCATACGTTTACCACAATGCCCGTCTAAAGGCAGAATAGCATATTCTGAAAGAAATTTGGGGTGTGGCAAGGGAATTTAGCCCTATGTCGCAGAAAGCAAGCAAGCAAGCAGGGAAAGAAGGAAGGAAGGAAGGAAGGAAGGAAGGAAGGAAGGAAGGAAGGAAGGAAGGAAGGAAGGAAGGAAGGAAGGAAGGAAGGAAGGAAGGAAGGAGATGGGAGGGGTAGGGAAGAGAGGAGGAGGAAAGGAGGAGGAGGAAAGGAAGGAAGGAAGGACAGGAGGAGGAGGAGGAGGAGGAAGAGAGGAGGAGGAGGAAGAAAAGAAGGAAGGGAGAGGAGAAGGAGGAGGAAAGGAGGAGGAGGAAAGGAAGGAAGGGAGGGAGGAAAGGAAGGAGAGGAGCAGGGGTGAAATCCAGCAGGTTCTAACAAGTTCTGGAGAACCGGTAACAGAAATTTTGAGTAGTTTGGAGAACCAGCAAATACCACCTCTGGCTGGCTCAAGAGTTGGGTAGAAATGGGGATTTTGCAGTATCCTTCCCCTGCCATGCCCACCAAGCTACGCCCACAGAACCGGTAGGGAAAAATTTTGGATTTTACCCCTGGAGAGGAGAGGAAGAGAAGAAGAGGAGGAGGAGGAGGAGAAGTGGAGGAAGGAAGGAAGGAAGGAAGGAAGGAAGGAAGGAAGGAAGGAAGGAAGGAAGGAAGGAAGGAAGGAAGGAAGGAAGGAAGGAAGGAAGGAAATTCTTCCTTTGTTTTCTTTCTTCCTTTTTATATTTATGCTATTTCTTCTCCATAAAATCAGACAATTACTTCTTCCAAGAAATAAAAAGGCGCATGTTGGAGAAAGCAAAACTTAACCACTTGCCTCATCTGTGCTGCTCCTGCTTGTCTCTGCTTCACAGGGCCATTTCTGCCTATCTGGAGCTGCCCACCCCACTCCGTGTCCCACTGGAGAATATCAGCCCAACCGAGGCTCGGCACATTGTCTCCCCTGCCAATCTGGTTTCTACTGCCACGAGGCTTCTCCTGGGGAACCCAAGCAGTGCCCCCCACATTCTTATTGTCCTGAAGGTATGGAACTGTGACTATGGCAGGAGCATCTGTGGGATGTAGTTAAAAAAAGCCCACCAAGATGAGAATCTCAGTGAGGAGGTTGGTGCTCCATCTGAAAAACAGAGGGAGCTACCATGGTGGGTAACATGTGGCCACACCCTGTAGACATCTCCGGAAAATGCATTAGCAAAAGCACCAGGGCTGCAAACTTTAATAGACTGAGTCATCAACTGATTCATCAGTTGATGATAAATTCCTACTGGTTAATTGGAGCTAAGAGACATGAGAAAATATTCCTTGACTCAAGAAAGTCCTTCCTCTTCCTTCAAGTTGGGCATCAAAGAAAGTGACAAGAGAAGTTTTCCTATGTTGCATTGAAAACTTCCTGATTGTTTCCCTCTCCATTTCGGCGCATTCTAATATTTTCTTTATTACCATTTCCTCTGTAGGCATACTTCCATTTTTCCAATTTTGTGCCTACGTAATTCCAGCCGCTGATATTACATGTAACATTAAATATTGAATTCTTTTGTTGTATTTCCCCGTTAGTGTCAGATTTTTTTCATGAAGTGGCAGAGACATGGTTACAAGGTCAGCCAATGAATAGGCATAGCAACTAAGTCAGCCAATGGGAGCTGAGACAGACTGGAGCCAGGGTGTGACTTAGTCTGCAGCTTCTGAGTCTGTGCAGAGAATTGAAACTGAAAGTAAGCAGTCTGTGCAAACCAGTCTGCTCTGCTGAAATGAAACTAACTGTTGTCTCCTGCCTTGTGTTTTGCTTGTAAGAAGAATCTATACTGGTATTGTACATTTATCTCCATCTATTATTATGTATATAAAGAAGTTAATGAATCCTGCTGCATCAGTCTGCCTGTGGGTGTTTTCTGGATTTGATTTTTGCAAGAAACTCTGACAGTTAGTATGCCTAATAAAAATAGTTCTGGTTTTAGGTCTATTTGTTGTGTTACCATCTCCTCTAGCCACCGTTTTTATCTTTGCTCAATATCTTTTTGCCAACTTTCCTAAGGCAGAATCCAAATGAGTGATGTATATCTTATCTCCGTAGGTACTTTGGTTCCCCTCCCATGTCCTGATGGCACCTTCACTTTTCCAGATGTTTTTGGGCTACGTAAAGAGAGAGATTGTCTTCCTTGCTCCCCTGGTCACTACTGCAGGTTGTACAATATTTCCACTACCTCCACAAATTGTAATTTTTAGGATCATTGGATTGGAAAGAAGATTGATCGAGTGTTTTCCTTTTCAGAGAAATCTGTAAGGCAGCTAATAAAATAAAACAGGAGAGAGAATAAGAATAGCCAGTAATAAACCATGACATGTATTAGATTGTATAGGTGAGACGTGATTTGGGATTAAGTAGGGGGGAAAATGTGACTGAGTAGGACCAAGATATAATTCTTCCCAGTCCAAATCTAGCTTTACAAATCCAGGTAATTATATTTCTGTCACTCAAATGCAAGCCCGTCTATGAGGGCTTGCTGATGATGCTGTCTTTTAAGGTAAAATACAATCCACTCGAGACAAGGTCATCATCGTAGCTGCTCCAGTTATGGAAAAAGCAAATCAAATAAAAGTATCCAGGTATTTACTCCTTCCAGAGTTTTCACAAACCAACCCCAACTATTCCTTCCAACTTCCAAGTCTCCTTTAAAGAGACAGGAGCCTGGATAGCTTAGCAGACTAAAGCCTGTTATTAACATCCAATTACTGTAAGATCGAATCTCACCAGGCTCAAGGTTGACTCAGCCTTCCATCTAAGGTAGGTAAAATGAGGACCCAGTTTGTGGGGGCAATAAGCTGACTTTGTATAAAATATACAAAAGGATGAAGGCTATTGCTTAACGCATTGTAAGCCGCCCTGAGTCTCTGGAGAAGGGCGGCATATAAATCTAATTTTTTAAAAAAAGGATGTTCCTGCTGTATGGATTTACCTCAGGATGCTCCTGGTGTGTGGATTTACCTCAGGATGCTCCTGCTGTGTGGATTTACCTCAGGATAGGAGCCTGGATAGCTCAGCAGACTAAAAGCATTGTGATTAACACCAGCTGTCTGCAATTACTGGAAGTTCGAATCTCACCAGGCTCAAGGTTGACTCAGCCTTCCATCCTTTCTAAGGTAGGTCAATTGAGGACCCAGTTTGTGGGGGCAATAAGCTGACTTTGTATAAAAATATACAAAAGTATGAAGGCTATTGCTTAATGCATTGTAAGCCGCCTTGAGTCTCCAGAGAAGGGCGGCATATAAATCTAATTTTTTAAAAAAGATATTTTATCCAGGGATGGACTACTGGGTGTTTGCAAGGGTTTGGGACAACCTCTAGCTAAGATTCTGTGCAGTTCGGAGAACTCCCAAATCCCACTCCTGGCTGGCCTGGCCCAGCCCATCCCTCCCAGGAGTCCCCACACAGCCGGAGGCTCTGGGAGAGCAAAAAACAGGCCTGCCAGAAGTTCGGGAAGGCCAGAAATGGGCTCGTATCTGACCTCCAGAGGGCCTCCAGAGCCTGGGGAGGCCATTTTCACCATCCCAGAGGCTCAAGGAAAGACTTCGGAGCCTGGGAAGGGCAAAAACACCCTCCCCCCCCACTGTGGTGCAGGAAGCCAACTTGGCCACACCCACCATAGCCACGCCCACCCAGCAACCGGGCAGAGAACCCCTTGCTAAATTTTTTGAAGCCCACCTCCGATTTTATCCCTTGTTTAATTCCAATTTTGCTTCTCTAATTCTGTGGCTCGGTTTGGTTTGAAGGGATGCGCTGTTTTATTTAATCCTGTAAACTAGTATTTCTCAGTTTCAGCTACTTTAAAATGGGTGGAGTCCAGCTTTCAGAATTCCCCAGCCAGCATGTTGGCTGGGAATTTTGGGGGTTGAAGTCCAGCCACCCATCTCAAAGTTCTTGAAGTTAAGACACGCTGCTGTAAATTCTCTGTATCAATTCATTTGGGAGAAGTATTCCTAGAGAAATGGTTGTGTACTAAATTATTTTCCTTGCCTTCTCAATGAAGTCCTAGCATTTTCTTTGCTCCAGGAGAGGTCAGATGGAAGGACCATGTGCTGCTGGCTTCTTCTGCCAAGAGGGAAGTTCTGATGCCACACCACAGGGTTACAACTTCACTTGGGCTCCCCTGGCTGATTGTCTCTGGGGAGAAAGATGTGCGGGTCCTTGTCCAGCAGGTACCTGAGTGTCCTAGAAAATAGTCTGAAGAACATCTAAAGAACCAGAGTCTAAGGAGAGCTGGCATTTGAGGCACCTAAATATTTGATAATGGTTGTTGAACACCATTTTAGTGTTCTGTAGATGTTGTTTAGAGACCTAAGTCCCATGACACATATGTTGGTTTCTTCCAAGATGTTCTGTCCCCGTCTCCCACACACACACACAAACAGACAGCCGGGGGTTAAATAAACTGGCAGGCAACCAATTAGTCCGATAAGATGCTTGGCAGCAACCCCAGCAGCAGCTGCTTGCCAAGACCTTTTATCAACAGAGAAGAAATACACACAAATAACAATTGTCCAAGAATAAATCCGAAGCCGAGATGCAAAGTGACTCAAAGGAATTCGTTTTGTCCGTCACAGAGTCTGAATGGCTAACTCACCCCCTTTTATAGCTTATGGGGTGTGGTCCAGTGACTCAGCTAATCACGGGCATGCCTTCCCTTTTGCTGTGCACATTTGTCTCTGCGACGCTGACGATGGTCCACCCAGCACTTATCTCCTTCGTTGCTGTCCACCTGTGGCTGTGGGGACGTGCTTGGCTCTGGGCCTATCTCTTGCCCTTCGGTGTCCTCCGGAGGCATTGCCAGAGAGGAGGGTCCTGGAGAAGGAGGCCTTGCCAACTCTTCTCCCTCACTCACAGAGTCTGCATCTGCTGATGACACAGGCTCAGGCAACGGAGCCACAACACAAGGATAGAGGATGGGGGGAAATCTGTGACATTCCCTTTTAGAGATGTAGACAATTCCCAGAAGCCTCAACTAGCAGAAGACAACATATAGAATAAGGAAGGTTGGGAATTGTGATTCAGCAGCAACTGGAGCAGGAGTGTCCGTAGGAGGGTCTCCTACAATTAAAGCTCTGCCCCTGGAGAAGTAGGAAATGATCTGAGAGAATGTAATGTTCGATAGTCACCATGAGCAGAATTGAACTTGGTTGTATTCCTTTCCTGTAGGATTCTACTGCCCAGAAGGCTCAGCGGCCCCCGTTCCATGTCCAGATGATACCATAGGTTCTCACCCAGGTGCCAAGCAAAAAGGAGATTGTCTGCCTTGCCCACCAGGTCGCTGGTGCAAAAAAAGTTAGTAGAAATGTCCAGAACCCACCTTCTCTAGAACTTTACTCAAGTGGGACCTAACAGGCAAATACTTCAGTATTAATAGCCATAGAAGACCCCATTTTCTCATTCTTCAGGATTTCCCGTGGTTTTTCCGTGTCCCTTTGAGTCCAACTGCCAAGGAATGAATCTCACCAATCCCCTGGGGCCACGGACCCTCCAACAATGTCCCAAGCAGATCTTCCGAAAAGAACTTGAGACCGAGGGACAACCGAATTACCAGTTCTGCATTTCGGAATGCCAGTGTCCTCCAGCAGGTGAGCTGCCAATTTTATCGCTGGCTGTAAACTCAATTTGTCAAAATCATGTTCATATGAAGAAAGCCACAGCAGCTTCTGAGATCAGAAACACATTTTTCTTGAGATATTTTTTCTCAGCCAGCGTCCATTATCTGACTATTTTGACATCATAGGTGCAATAGTATTCTCAATTTGCAAGAGCGGTGATTCTTTTAATAGCAGCCATTCTCTGTTGTCTTGCAACAGGAATGGTAATACTACCAAATTCCCATCCATTGTGGCTTGAGCTTCTGAGAATAGAATAGAATAGAATAGAATAGAATAGAATAGAATAGAATAGAATAGAATAGAATAGAATAGAATAGAATAGAATAGAATAGAATAGAATAGAATAGAATAGAATAGAATAGAATAGAATATTGGAATGTAGAGTAGAGTAGAGTAGAGTAGAGTAGAGTAGAGTAGAGTAGAGTAGAGTAGAGTAGAGTAGAGTAGAGTAGAATAGAATAGAATAGAATAGAATAGAATAGAATAGAATAGAATAGAATAGAATAGAATAGAATAGAATAGAATAGAATAGAATAGAATAGAATAGAATAGAATTTTTTATTGGCCAAGTGTGATTGGGCACACAAGGAATCTGTCTTGGTGCATATGCTCTCAGTGTACGTAAAAAGAAAAAATATATTCGTCAAGCCCCTGTCTTTGGCTGCCATGTTGCTTCATCGGTTTCTCATCCCCCTTGCCTATGGCAACTTGAGAGCAGGTAAGCGATGCTTTGTGAGTTGACACACTGCAGACTTCAAGACTTTTTATTTTTCTCTTGGCAAAATGTTGGTGCAAAGTCTAAAGAGAAGATTGCTTCTTTCTCTTGAGGTCCTTCAGTCCCCTGTCTCTCATCTCTTAATTTGTCTTAATTTGTCTTCCATCTAACAGGAGCCACCCCCCTCAGAGAATACCCTTGTGCCCCAGGACACTGGTGCCCAAGCAGAAAAGAAGCTTTTCTTTGTCCACCTGGTTCCTACAGGACTCAACCTGGAGCTACATCTTTGGAAGATTGCTTGCCCTGCCCACTTGGATTTTTCTGCCCAGATCCAGAAAAGTCAGGAGTGCCAAACATTCTTGGACTACCTTGTGAAGCAGGCTATGAATGTCCACTAGGTTAGTTGCTTACATTTAATATGGTAAGGGATCCTCACGATTGCTCTTCGGGAACATCTAGAGTTACTCAAGTTGCCATATCCTCAACTAGAGGTTCTTCAAAGAAGACTCTCTGGGAGAAGACACAGCATATGAAGTTGAATGCTTCTTTCTCTGAAAGGGAGATTTCAGATGATGTGAAAGGGTGGTAAATTTACTATTGTCTATCCCAGGGGTTTGCAACCTTAAACATTCAAAGAGCCATTTGGACCCATTTTCCACAGAAAAGAAAACACCGGGAGCCACAAAACCCTTCCCGTGCCTGACTATTTCTTGAGCGGCCACAAAACTAGCATGTGTAGTTGAATGAAATGTTCTGTTTTCTTCTGAAACTTTCCTTTTCTTGGATTTACCTATGGTTGGCCTACCGGAGGTTGGAAAGCTCAATAAATCGCGGGCCGGCAGGTGCTGCACATGGGCAGTTGCGACGCATATTTTGAGTGACAGGGAGCCGCAGCAGAGGGGTGAAAGAGCCACATGCGGCTCCAGAGCCACAGGTTGCTGACCCCTGGCCTATCCTCTTGTCCAAACCCAGCAAATTCTATTTTTATTTTAACCATGGACACCAAGAAATGAATAGCTAGAATTTTTGCAGGTGAGCACTGGCGGTATCTATATTAGCTCTGTGACCACTTTGGTGACAGCTTATTGCTTTATGTAATTGTGTTTCAATTACAAAGAGTCCCAGTAGTAATCATAAATAAAAGGAAAGGCAGATGGAATCTGGAAAGTGTTAGTTTCAGAAGGCAGCGCTGAAATTATAGTAGGATCCCTTGAGTATTTTGATGACTATCCATGGGATAAATGCTCCCATTAAAATCAATTAGTGTGGCACAAATCATTCAGAAGTGCCCAGTTTGAAACAATGTTAAGACATTCATATTGTGATTCCTGCACAGCAAATTCCAGATTGAGATTCTGCCAGGGATGGGCTGTTGCCGGTTCGGATCAATTCGGGCAAACCGGTAGTTCCGACAATCAGCTGGCCCCAATCACCCAATCACCCACCCACCTATCCTGTCCTATATTTCCTTCTTTCTGGGTCAGCTGATCTGCGTGGCATAGCTGATTTCTGCACCTTGACTGTTCTACTTATGTGGGCTACCTTAAAAGGTAATTAGAAGGTAACATAATTACGGCGGCTAGACTAGCGTTAGCACAACTGTGGAAAATAGATCGTTTGCCAACCGACCAGGAACTAATACAAAAAATCTACACATGCGCAGAAATGAACAAATTAACTTTAGAGTTAAAGGACAAGGAAGACTCAAAATATTTTACAATATGGAATAGATGGTACCAGTGGACAAATCAGAGGAGGGGAAAAAAATGGGTGAAGATAAAATCCAGAAGAAACCAACACAATTAAAAACGGCACTGTCAGATGGATAGGATAGGTAATAAGTCACTCTGTGTATTTATATATGTGTATATAATAATAGAAAATTAGTCAGTAGGCGAAGTTGTGTACTGTATATGTAAATTTGTTTTTGATTAAGAGAAACTTGTTATATTTTAAATGCTTTTTAAGATTTAATAAAGTTTTGTATTAAAATCAAAAGAAGAAGAAGAAGAAGAAGGTAAGCAGCTGAGCTTCAAACTGCTGTATTTTGAACGATTGCACGTTAGGTGTGCAATCACCGAACCGGTTGGAGCCCACCACTGGATTCGGCCATATCTCAAGCATTCGATCATCTTTCCAGGTTCATCTCATCCTTCCAAATGCCGTCCTGGCTCTTTGTGTGCACCCCGTACAGGAATTCCACCTCTGTGTCCAGCGGGTTATTATTGCCCTGAAGGTTCGTCGGCGTATGAGATTCTTGACCAGCTGTGAGTACATTACCCAAATGATGAATATTTCATATACAGTTCTGAAACGTCCCAGCTTTTTTTTTTTAAATTTGATTTATATGCCACCCTTCTCCAGAGACTCAGGGCGGCTTACAATGCGTTAAGCAATAGCCTTCATACTTTTGTATATATATTATACAAAGTCAGCTTATTGCCCCCACAAACTGGGTCCTCAATTTACCCACCTTAGAAAGGATGGAAGGCTGAGTCGACCTTAAGCCTGGCTAGGATTGAACTCGCAGAATTACAGGCAGCTGGATGTTAATTGCTGCCTTTAGTAGGAGGCATTAGCCCCCTACGCTACTCAGGCTCTTCAGGTTTCCTTTGAATGAAACACAGTGTTTAATTCTCCTTAAACCACCTGAAAACCTGAATGGTTCGTATAGGTCAATGATGGTGAACCTTTTCAGCACCGAGTACCCAAACTAGAATATGCATGCATGTGCATGCACTGGAGTGCCGGAAACCAAAGACCAGCTGGCTGGTGCATACATGCCTGTTTTTTGGGCGGGTTTTTTGGGCCATTTTCAGGCCGTTTTGGGGGCCATTTTCAGACCGTTTTCAGGGCTGTTTTTCAGGCCCTCTTTGTGGGCATGAGCTCCATCACTAGCTGCTCTTCTGATGCATGTGCTGGAGCACCAGAAAACACCAGGAGCCTGAGTAGCGTAGGGGAGTAAGGCCTCCTACAAAGGCAGCATTTAAGATCCAGCTGCTGCAATTACTGGCGAGTTCAATCCCAGCCAGGCTCAAGGTCGACTCAGCCTTCCATCCTTTATAAGGTGGGTAAATTGAGGACCCAGTTTGTTGGGGGCGATAAGCTGACTTTGTATAAAAATATAAATATACAAAAGTATGAAGGCTATTGCTTAACGCATTGTAAGCCGCCCTGAGTTTCCAGAGAAGGGCGGCATATAAATCAAATTTAAAAAAAAAAAAACAGTCTGAAAATGCCCCGAAACAGCCAAAAAACAGTCTGAAAACGTCTGAAAACGCTCCAGTGCCCATGAAGACCAGCCTGCTGGTCTTGTCCTGCTGGCATGTGTGAGCTTGAAACCAAAAGAGTAGCTGGCAATGGTGTGCGTGCCCACAGAGAGGGCTCTGCGTGCCACTTCTGGCACCATAGGTTCGCCATCATTGCAAGACCACTTCTGCCGCCAATAGCCTCCCACCGGCTAGTACGCTCGCACAGAGAGGGCCTCCTCAAGGTGCCGTTGGCCAGACAATGTTGGCTGGCAACCCCCAGGGGGAGAGCCTTCTCTGTGGTGGCACCCACCCTCTGGAATGACCTACCCCTGGAGATACGCAGGATATCAGACCTCCGGACTTTCTTTCGGGCCCTTAAAACCCACTTGTTTCATCTAACCGGGCTGGCCTGATCCCATCCTCTGATCTTACTGATCTGATCTTAAATTGGACTGTTTTAATTGTCGGCCGAAAATATTTAATATTTTTAAATTGTTTTAATTTTTGTACATCATGTTTTATCCCGGCTGTTCACCGCCCTGAGTCCGCAAGGAGAAGGGCGGTTTATAAATTGAAACAAACAAACAAACAAATACATAAATAAATGGTTATAGGTTTTCAGGTAGCAAAGGTATAATATTCTCCCATCTCGGTTTTTAAAATTCTCCCGATCGAGCAAAACTGCCGACGTGAATCTGAGAAAACCTGAAACAATAAATTGTATTTTTATTATATTTCCCCTTTGCTCCAGCTTTGAGTTTAAAAATACATTAGCTCCGTACTGTATCTTGATCTGAGCGGGGTCAAAATGAATTTTATATTATTCGGCTCCTTTCAGATGTAAAATATCACAGAGCTGTTCGGGTCACCCCGTTCTGTGTAGCTGCTGTGAAAATGCAACCCCAGATTATTCATTACTGTGCCTCAACTGAGGCCTCAGAGCTCCTGTTAGAGATTAAAAGTGTTTTACAAATGTGGGTTTGAGCTTTGATGGAGATGCCCTCTCCAGTTCGTGATCTGCCACCCTAAGGCCAAACAAGAGTCCTCTACAACATGAAGCAAGAAATGGGTCAAATGCAATTTGCACACTTCTGCTTTATACCCCGACATCAGTGGTGAAATCCAAATTTTTTTACTACCAGTTCTGTGGGCGTGGTTTTGTGGGCGTGGTGTAGTGTGGCTTGGTAGGCGTGGCTTGGTGGGCATGGCAGGGGAAGGATACTGCAAAATCTCTATTCCCACCCCACTCCAGGGGAAGGATACTGCAAAATTTATTTATTTATTTATTGGTTCGATTTATATGCCGCCCTTCTCCGGAGACTCAGGGTGGCTTACAATACGTTAAGCAATAGCCTTCATACTTTTGTATCTACCTGCTTAGTAGGGCTTTCAGCCCCCCCCCCCCCCCACAAGTAGTGTTCTTTATTTTATACAAATTCAGTTTATTGCCCCCACAATCCGGGTCCTCATTTTACCTACCTTCAAAGGATGGAAGGCTGAGGCAACCTTGAACCTGGTGAGATTTGAAGTTGCAGTAATTGCAGGCAGTTGGTGCTACTTAATAGCACTTTAGTCTGGTGCGCCACCAAGGTGTTTCCTCCCAACTCCAGGGGAAGGATACTGCAAAATCTCCATTCCCAGCCCACTCCGGGGCCAACCAGAGGTGGTAATTGCCAGTTCTCCGAACTACTCAAAATTTCCACTTACCGGTTCTCCAGAACCTGTCAGAACCTGCTGGATTTCACCCCTGCCCCACATCCATTTTTGAGCTGTAGTGGTGCAGTGGCTAGAATGCAGTATTGCAGGCAAACTCTGACCACAGTCTGGAGTTCGATCCTGGTGGACTCAAGGTTGACTCAGCCTTCCATCCTTCTTAGAACGGTAAAATGAAGACCCAGATTGCTGGAGCACAATATGCTGAAGTTGCAAACCACCCAGAGAGTGCTGTAAAACATTACGGAGTTGTACACGTCTAAGTGCTGTTGCTGTTGCTATTTTTACAGGTTTCTTAAAATGTAACAATTCAATTTATTTCCCATGATTGTCTCATTCTCAAGCCATCCCAAGATCTGGAAATGGAAAGAAGGGTATCTGGATGGTGACACCTTTTCTTTTTATTCAGAAACTGAATTTTCAGCAGAAATTTCCCATGCAAATTCTGAGGACCAGGATGTTGGGGTTTAGGGGTGGGTCACGTGTGTGTGTGTGTGTGTGTGTGTGTGTGTGTGTGTGTGTGTGTGAGAGAGAGAGAGAGAGAGAGAGAGAGAGAGAGAGAGAGAGAGAGAGAGAGAGAGAGAGAGAGAGAGAGAGAGAGAGAGAGGATGAATGAGAAATCCAAGTTTCTCCTGCAGCTTTTAGCAGAGGCAACTGAAGGTAGGGGAAATCTTCCATCAGCTGTTGGGTGAAGGTGACTAGGACACTCACCCAACTTCTCTCTTTGGTTCAGGTGTGCCTATCCCTACTACTGCCCTCCTGGAAGTGCCCAACCACAGTGGTGCCAAGCTGGTTATATAGCCCTGAATGTGTCAGGTCTCAGGGACTCCTCAGAGAAATGTTGCAGGGCCTGTGATGCAGGGACCTACAAGAACAATCTGGATTCCCACCTGCCCTGTCTGCCCTGCCCAGCGGGATTCAGCTGTCCTCCAGGTGATTATGTGAGATGTTTCTCACTGAAGTCTGTTCTTAAAGCAGTTAATTCAAGAAATGACAACCCAAGAGCTTGTTGGATGTCCCTCTAATTTATGAAAGAATCCATCTCTTCGCTGTTTTGAGAACTGTAAGCCCCACCCATGTATAACTCTGACACTAGGCTTCCCATCAGAAAGAGGGACATGCAACAGGAACCTTATAAAAGGATGCTGAAGAAGATTGAGGTGGAAAGGGGGATGGGTGGGATGGAGAGCAATCTTGGGCATCATCAAAATAGCTAGGTCAAAATGTACATTAGCTTTTCTTTGATCTGTATGTCAATGGAGTTGGAATGGCACTGGAGAACAGTTAATAAGACTGCCGATGATATTGACGATCTGGTTGGATCTGATCTGCATGGATTCAGTGCAAAATAAATAAATAAAATAAAATGTTGATTGGAACCGAATCATCAATTCAGTTCAGACTTGTAAATTGGGGTGAAAAGGCCTGGGAACTTCAGTACTGGCTTAATGTCAAGCTCCAAGTAATAGCACCCATTACAAATCGAACTCCGAGGCGTTGCTTTTCCTCAAAGAACACATTTATTTAGATACACCATCAGGTGAAAAGCCAGTACTGAAGTTCCCAGGCTTTTCACCCCAATATAAGTTTCAGTTTCTCAAGTTTCCAAAACTGTCACATTGTCCAACCTAGATGAGAGCTGGTTGCTTGGTGACTTCTCTCCTCCTCCTTCGGTCAGTCAGCTGTTGGAATGTGCATGTGCTAGTTAAGCTCTTTTGACTGAAGGCTGCATCCTTCTCCCAGCTCCAAACTGTATCAAACTGAATTAACGTTAGAGCACCCCAGGATATAAGCAATCCCACATCCAAATAAAATTCAGGCTTGATACTTGACAATCTCTTGGGTTCATTTCATTCAGATGGTCAGTTCCATTTGGGGAAGAAAGAGCAGACTTGACTGGACCCAAATTCAATCCAATCATTGATGGGGAATCAGGGACAGTCCATGTGCTTTAGACAGTGAATCTGATTTATAATTTAATCAATTCACATTCAAATCTGATGTTTGCATATACCTGATTATCAGTGACTATAACTGTTGTGGCCTGCCAGTGGAATTGGCAGCAGTGTCGGACAGTGAGGAGGTTGGGGAGGAACATGGGCCAGTCCTGGAGGCTGGGGAAGGCTCGGGCGAGGGCTCTACATCAGAGGCAGAGAGGGGGCCAAGGCCATCTGGCAGTTATCAGCTGCCTCCGGAGCTAGACAGCAGTGAGGCAGAGGAACAGTTGGAGCCCGTTCCCAATGTGCACATGCACAGAGCTGCCAGAAGAAAAGAACAGCTAAGAAATCAGGGTCAGCTTGGGAGTAAAGCCACAGGTGGACGACGAATGGTCCCTCCCGTAGGAAATAAAAGAGGAGCGAAAGGGGAGTGGGCTTTTGCAGGAAACAATCCGTCCATTCGGTCATTCGGTTCAGGAGTGTGAAGATCTGTCTGTGAATCTCAGAGACTCTGTGCCAAGTCTTTCTTTGCATTTGGAAAATATTTATATGGCAGCTTTCCAAGCTAGATGAGGTCTGTGGTCATAAATCCACCTTTGAAAGACTGTCTGCCAGGGCTTTGCTGAATGTGAATATGAGGAAATCACATTTGTTTAATAAAAGTGGTTTTGTCAGGACCAGGATTCTGCTTCATGCTTTTTGGGAAAGCCTAGGCCAAAACAATAACTGGAAGGAGACATTTCAACCACAGATTCCAGTCCTCTACTCAATAATCACTCCCCAAAATTTTAACCAATTGCTCTTTTATCACAATTGAAACTTCAAGACAGTGGAAAATTTGGGAGAGCATAGGTGGCTGCAGAGCTCCAGATTAGGCAACCTAGACAACTATATTGTCTCATCAATCTATTTCTTCCCTTCCTCAATCAGGCACTGCAAGTTTCCGCCAGCATCCTTGTCCACAGGGATATTTCTGTCCTCCCCAGACCTCTTCTCCTGTCCCTTGCCCCCCAGGCACCTACGGGAACAGCAGCTTTGCAAAGTACCTAGAGGAATGCAACCTCTGCCCTGCTGGATTTTTCAATCACATCCCTGCCCAAATTGGCTGTTTTCCATGCGGGAGCTCCTCAACATCACGAGAAGGTGAGTATTGTGCACTCTGAACTACTTCGGGATCACCGGGTGACCACTATGATAAGGGAGATGATGTCACTAGAGTGGGACTCACCATTCTGCAGTTCCAGGTTGCTCTTTTTCGTTATGAAGATGCTGATAGTAGGTCATCTCTCTTGACAACAATGAACCATTTGGAGCTGTTTACAGGAAGGATTCTGCAGGCCTTTCTCTGCTAGAGATATGATATCCTTTTTTAGGGACATAAGAAACAAAGCTTTCCACTTGTTACCTCTAAAATCTTACCTGTTGTAAAGATATGTGGGATTGACCTTGGGAGACAGGTAGATGGAAAGCATCAGGGGTGGGCTTCAAAAATTGTAGCAAGGGGTTCTCTGCCCAGTTGCTAAGTGGGCGTGGCCATGGTGGGTGTGGCCTAGTCATCTTCCTGCACCGTGGTGGGGATAGGAGGCATTTTTGCCCTCTCTGAGCTCCGGAGGCTTTCCTTGAACCTCTGGAAGGGTGAAAACGGATTCCCCAGGCTCTGGAGGCACTCTGGAAGCTGGAAACGGGCCTGTTTCCATCCTCCTTGAACTTCCAGTAGGCACATTTTGTGTCCTTCCTGAACTTCTGCATGCACCCTGCTCTTACCTGAATCCAAAATGGGCTGCGTGGGGAATCCTGGGAAGGGCAGGCAGGGTGGGAGGGGAGGGGCCAGCCAGGAGTGAGATTTGGGGGTTCTCCGAATTGCACAGAATCTTAGCTAGAGGTTCTCCCAAACCCCAAGCAGCTCATCCCTGGAAAGCATCCAAGGCAGTGTTCCTCAACTTTTTGGGCATCAGGGAGCAGTTCCATGGAGAGAGATTTTTCCCGCAGACTGCAGGGGGTGTGGTTTTGCATGCTAGCTGCATCTGTCAGATGGGGCTTTGCTTGTTTGCATGGCCGAGGTGCTGGTATGCCACAAACAGATGCCAGTCCATGGACCGTGGGTTGGGAATCCCTGATCCAAGAGAACAGTCAGATAAAAGGCAGTTTAACCCTCAGAAGGAAAGTGGTCAGGGCAACGAGCTCAGAAGGGACCCTCCCTAGTTTCTTGGGCTGTATAGGGGACAGAAATGTATTTTCCGGTTTGCAAAAATTATGTTAATGCAAACTTCCAATAAAGGCGGATTAGTTCATCTGGTGATACTTCCCATTTGATCTGCCTCGCAAGGCTGACATCTGTTCGCTTTCTCTAGGTGCGACTAATTGTACCTGCCTTGGTTTGCACCGGAGTTTTCAGGAATCTGATGGCTCTTGCATCTGTCAAGCAGGATACCTATATTATGATGAAAGAGGGGGGAAAAACTCAGATAGCAACAGCAACCAAGATTGCCAACCACAGGTGATGGAGGGTGAAGGTTGGTAACTCTATTTTGTAGGAGTGCTGGTGGACCTGCTTCTTAATTTTTTTCCCCTTCTCTTTCTTCTTCTTCTCTTTTATCTTTTCCTTCTCCTTTCCTCCTTCCTCCTCCTCACAGATAGAGGAGCGCTGTGCACCAGGGCAGATCCGTCTGGCATCCACCCGCAAATGTGTCACCCCTGAACTGTATAACTGCTCCCTCGTTTGTAATCCAGGGAATGGAGAACTTCACGCCGAGCTGGGCATGTAAGCAGCAGCTTTCCAAAAAAACACTCCTGAGTTTTGGTGAGATTAACTCCACTCACCCCCCACCCACCCACCCACCTGCCGAGCTTAAATCTAGACCATCCCCTCCACGCCTTAATTTTTCTAACTAGATTTCTCTTTGTGGAGTATGTTGTTGTGACCCCGTCCTCTGAGCCTATCCCATTGGAGGAAGGAAGCATGAGGAAGAGGAGCCAGCCAGATCTCCCAGCCGCCCCCCCTCTGGCACCGTCTCAGGTGCCAGCTGAAAGAGAGCAAAGTAGTGGGGAAACAGGTGTCTCAGGTGAGAGTGAGGGAGAGACGTCATTCCTGGACACACGTCAACGAAGGCGAGATAAGCGCTTGCAGCAGCTGAGGAGGCGTGCGAGGGAATAGACCTGAGTCACTGGATCACACCCCAGAGACTATATAAGAGAAGGTGGTGGTCAGTGATCCCTGTGACGAACAAAACTCAATCTGGTAGTCATTGGAGCCTGAAGCTGCTAAAAGAACGGATTTTGGCAAAGCTACGTATGTGATTTTCCTTCTGTGAACAATTAAAGCACTTGGCAGACGGTGTGAATATCACTGCCAAGTTGGAGATAAGGACTGTGGTGTGTGCCAAGTGCTTCTTTAACCCTCGACTGGCTGTGTTTTTGTGGGTGTGTGTAGAGGGGGACAGATCATATGTCTGGTAGTCAACGCAGAGAGAAACAGAATGCAACAAGCATCTCTGAGGCGCCATTTTCTGTAGCCTGGTGTCTTCCACACAAAATTCTTAGCCAGTTGCAGACTAACAAATCTAAGAAAGGCAAGTTGGAAGGCCGCCTTAGAGAAGTCTGTTCTTGTAGCTTCTACAGACGTGATGGCGAACCTCTGGCATGCATGCTACAGGTGGCATGCAAAGCTCTCTCTGCAGGCACACAAGCCGTCACCCCACCTCAGCTCCACTGCGCATGCATGCATGCCTCCTGCTGGCCAGCTGATGTTTGGATCTCTGCCATGCATGCGGTTGCAGTAGGGTGCATGCAGGAGATGTGCATGCATGTGCAGCGGCAGGGTGAGCGCAGGGGGTGCAGTGTGCCCCCCCAGCCTGATTTTTGTCCCAGGAGGCTGCAGGGAGCCAGAGGCATGCATGCATGCATGGGGGGGGGCACAGGGAGGTGTCACGCATGCATTGCATTATGGGTGCCAGCACTCGACAACAAAAAAGTTAGCCATCACTGTTCTACAGTGTCCATGTTGATCTATGCTTTCCCACTTCTCAGCCCCAGCTGTTGCTCTAGAAAACAAAAGTTTAAAAATCTCACTTCCACCCTGATGGAGACTCACTCTGGTCCTTTGCTTTTCTTCTTCGTCTCTAAGATGTCACTGTGAGAGGTACATCTCCGCCGAAGAGCTCTGCGATCAGCTCTGCTTGCTGCGATCCCCTAGACTTTCCCTCAAGTTTGGCCCAGAAAGAGAGCTGCTCCTCACCATCAAGGGGGCTGAAGAACGAGTAAGTAAAGGAACGTCAGAATTACGGCCTGGATGATGGCGCATGCTTTCTAATCTGGTGTGCTTTGGCATGTAAGCTCTTCGGTACAGGAGGGAGCAACACTGAAGGAGAGGGACAATAATAATAGCTTTAAAGAAACAGTGGTGGAATCCTTCCAGTTTAACAACTGGTTCGGTGATCGTGCGCTTCGTGAGCAGTTCAACGAAAAATCACCTTCTGCGTTAGTGCTAGGGAATTAAAACAGCTGAGGCACGACAATCTGCTCTGTCATGTTAATCAGCTGCGAAGATAAAGGTAAGTAAAGCTCAGGGGCGGGTGGGCGAGCCCAGCTGATCATTGGAGCAAACCGGTTTTCTCCCAGCTGATCATCGGAGCTACAGGTTTGCCCGAACTGGTCCTAACCAATAGAATTCCATCCCTGTACAAGGTTATAGAGAAATCTTGGGAGTTGCTTTGGAGAAATAGCAAAAGCAAAAGTGTTTAACTTAGAATCATAGATCTCGAAGGGATCTTGGAGGTCTTTTATTCCAACCCCCTGACCAAGACAGGACTCCTTATATAAGCAGAAGACAAATGTGCTTCTGCTTTCTCTTTCCGAACCAGCATGGTGGAGACTCATGGCAGACACTTCCTGTTCTCCTTCCCACCTTGGTTGTTCTCTGCTTTACAGGAGATACCAAATATTCTTGGACCAGATCATCACATTCAAGAAATCCAGCAGGTCCATTTAACTATCTTTGGCCCCAGTGGTGTCTTAGGCTTTCTTCCTTCCAACCCAGATATGATTGATCTTTTCCTGTCAGGTAAGATGTGAGATTTTGTCACGGATGGAGGGATCTGCGGTTCACCTAAACTTTGCTAGACTCCCCTCCCTTCTCCCTAAATGATGGCCATCCTGGCTGAAGCTAATAGGTATCAAAGTCCCAACAACATGTGGATCACTTACTCCTCTTTGACCCCAGTTTGGTGCAGTGATGAAGGCACCACATTAGAAACCAGGAGACTGTGAGTTCTAGTCCCACTTTAGGCATGAAAGCGGGCTGGGTGACTTTGAGCCAATCATTGGGAGATGCTTCAGATATGAAAGCCATCTGGGTGACTTTGGGCCAATTACTAGAAAACTGTGAGTTCTGGTCCTGACTCAGGCATGAAAACCGACTGGACAACTTTGGACCAATCACCAGAAGATGATGAATTCTAGTCCTGTCTCAAGCCATGAAGACTGGGTGACTTCAATCCAGTCACTCTTTCTTGGCCCTAGGATGAAGGCAAGGGCAAACCACTTCTGAAAAACCTTGCCAAGAAAGACAAAGCTTTCACCAGGAGCCAAGAATGACTCAAAGGCAATGACACATGCAAGAAAGAAAGAAAGAAAGAAAGAAAGGAAGGAAGGAAGGAAGGAAGGAAGGAAGGAAGGAAGGAAGGAAGGAAGGAAGGAAGGAAGGAAGGAAGGAAGGCTAGTTCTTCTAAACTTTTTGGAGGAATAGAAACAGAATAACTAGAATAGAACTTCAAGGTGTATTTAACAGTCTCCTACCTATCTATTTCATTTTATTTACAAATACACTTAATTTCTTTCTTGCGAAGCAGCTACATGGCACACGTAGCCATATCGGTGGGTACGGGAGCTCAGCTCTGGCCCCCATGCACGCACCAGCCAGCTGATTTTTGGGCCTTCTGGGCCCACAGGAAGTAGGGAAGCAGGTGGGACTGGAAGTTGGCAAACGGTCCATTTCTGGCCTCCGGATTGCCTCTGGTGGTGGGGGAGGCCATTTTCACCCACCCCAAGCTCCTAGAAAGACTCTGAAGCCTGGGGAGAGAGAAAAACGGGCCTACCGGCCCACCGGGCCATTCTGTGCCAGGAGCCAGGGGGGATTGGGGGGGGTGTCACACGCACATGCATGGGGGCAGGGCACATAGAATTATAGGTGTGGGCATGCGTGCGTGCGACCTCCCCCCCCCCCCCCCCCGCTCCTGGCACATGATGGCAAAAAGGTTAGCCATTACTGAGCTAGACCTTCTGGTTAAAGTGCTTTTTGCTTTTCTTATCCAAGCTATTTTATTTTAAAGCATTGGCTCTTTGTTCTCCCCCCCGCCCCCAAAAAAGGCTCAGTCTCCCTTCATGTCATTTGAGGCATTAGAATCCTTTTCACCTCTTTGGACAGATGCCACCTTGCTTGTCAAACTCAGGGTGAAACAAATCTTGTGCAAAATAAAACCCATTTACCCACAAGTGGGCCATACTTTCTCTGCTTTCCTCCTGATAAAATCTCTATGGATTTAATGTCAGACTTACAGCCAGGTTACCCATTATTTTATAGGCGAGATTTATATCCTGGTTTTTTTCTCGAGGAGCTCATGGCAGCTTACAGGAGACTTCTGCTTAATTTTATCCCCCACAATAAGAACCCTCTGAGATAGAACAGGCTTAGAGGTAAGTCCCGAAATCCTCCAGTGACTTCTCACAGCCCAAGGTGGATTAGGACTTGGTTCTATCCAACCTGCATCTAAAACCTTGTCTACTCCATCACATCACCTCTTACCAGTGGTGGGATCCTCCCAATTTAACAACCGGTTCGGTGATCACGCGATTTGTGTGCGTGCATGCAGTTTGAGGAAATCCTCACTTCTGGGTTTCTTCGCAGGAGTAACACAGCTGATTTGCATGGCAATCTGCTCTGCAGTGCAAATCAGCTGAGAAGATCAAGGTAGGAAAAGAGCTCGGGTGGGAGGGTGGGCCCATCTGATCATTGGGGTGAACCGGTTGTCAGGGTTCCAAGTAACACCCCCAACGAAATCAAACTCCGAGGCTTGAAATTTCTCAAAGCTAACTTTTATTAGAATAGAATTTTTTTTTTATTGGCCAAGTATGATTGGACACACAAGGAATTTGTCTTGGTGCAAAAGCTCTCAGTGTACATAAAAGAAACGTTCATCAAGAATCATAAGGTACAACACTCAATGATAGTCATAGGGTGCAAATAAGCAATCAGGAAACAATATCAATATAAATCATGATACAAGCACCCAAATTACAGTCATACAATCATAAGTGGAAGGAGATGGGAACGATGAGAAGATTAATAGTAAATAGTTTGACAGTGTTGAGGGAATTATTTGTTTAGCAGAGTGATGGCCAACGCAGTTCTAGGCTGCATAAACAGAGGGATAGAATCAAGATCACGTGAAGGGTTAATACCACTTTATAATGCCTTGGTAAGGCCACACTTGGAATACTGCATCCAGTTTTGGTCACCACGATCAGTGGTGGTGTTAGATCGGCGCAGGAAAGAAGTAGTGACCAGCAGAGTTCAAGTAACAATGTTTATTAACGAGAACTGAACTGGTTTTGCGCTGCCGGAGCTCTCCTTATATTTGCTCCAGCAGACGCACCACCCACTGACAGGGATTCAAATCTCCCGCTGAAAGGATCTTCAGCCAATCCCAGGCGGATGTCCTTATAAGGACATAACAGGTGGGATTCAAATCTTTTTAGTACCGGTTCTGAGGGTGTGGCTTGGTGGGTTCAGCATGGCTTAGTGGGCGTGGCTTGGTGGGCGTGGCAGGGAAAAGACATTGTAAAATCTCCATTTCTACCCCACTCCAGGGGAATGTTACTGCAAAATCCCCATTTCCTCCAGATCAGCTGGGACCTGGGAGGCAGAGAATAGATGGGGGTGAGGTCAGTCAGAGATGGTATTTACCAGTTCTCCAGACTACTCAAAATTTCCGCTACCAGTTCTCCAGAACTGGTCAGAACCTGCTGAATATCACCTCTGGCCATGAGGTAAAAAAGATGTTCAGACTCTAGAAAGAGTGCAGAGAAGAGCCACAAAGATGATTAGGGGACTGGAAGCTAAAACATATGAAGAACAGTTGCTGGAATTGGGTGTGTCTAGTCTGATGAAAAGAAGGACTCGGGGTGACATGATAGCCATGTTCCAATATCTCAGGGGCTTCCCCAAAGAAGAGGGAGTCAAGCTATTCTCCAAAGCACCTGAGGGCAGGGCAAGAAGCAATGGGTGGAAACTAATCAAGGAGAGAAGCAGCTTAGAACTAAGGAGAAATTTCCTGACAGTGAGAACAATTAATCAATGGAACAACTTGCCTCCAGAAGTTGTGAATGCTCCAACACTGGAAGTTTCTAAGAAGATGTTGGATAACCATTTGTCTGAAGTGGTGTAGGGTTTCCTGCCTAAGCAGGGGGTTGGATTAGAAGACCTCCAAGGTCCCTTCCAACTCGGTTATTCTATTTCTATGTTCAAAACTTCCATGATGCCCCCCTCCCAACTCTGGGAGGAAAGCTACTCCATTGATTAATTGTTCTCATTGTCAGAAAATTTCTTCTGACTTTTATATTGGATCTGTTTCTCACAAGCTTCTACCCGTTACTTCTTGTCCTGCCCTCTGGTGCTTTGGAGAATAAATCAATGATGAGAAGTTCCTATCTAGGCAATAATTTATGATTCACTTTCCCACAGTATTTTTTTTTAAAAAAAGAGAACCAAGGAAGTGAATTTACTTTCATATTTTTATCTTTACTGGTCCAGGAGATTCACCACCAAGATACCGGCGGGATACATCACGCCAACATTTGCCTACCATCCCAAATCCTGTTGCGTGTTTGGTGGTGGGAGAGGCTATACTTTTCCAGCTCAGCATTAATCCCTCCAGTAAGTCCTGGCACCTGAACTCAATTTTTTTCCCTTGACATAGCAACAGCACTTAGACTTATATACCACTTTATTGTGTTTTACAACCCTCTCTAAGTGGTTTACAGAGTCAGCCTATTGCCCCCAACAATCCGGATCCTCATTTTACCCACCTCGGAAGGATGGAAGGCTGAGTTAATCTTGAGCTGGTCAGGATCAAACGCCTGGCTGTGGGCAGAGTTAACCTGCAATACTGCATTCTAACCACTGTGAAGGGAGGGAGGGAGGGAGGGAAGATGGATGGATGGATGGATGGATGGATGGATGGAAGGAAGGAAGGAAGGAAGGAAGGAAGGAAGGAAGGAAGGAAGGAAGGAAGGAAGGAAGGAAGGAAGGAAGGAAGGAAGGAAGGAAGGAAGGAAGATAGCAATAGCACTTAGATTTTTATACCACTTCACAGTGCTTTACAGCTCTTTCTAAGCATTCTAAGGTTTACAGAGTCAGCATATTTCCCCCAACAATTTGGGTCCTCATTTTACCCACCTTGGAAGGATAGAAGTCTGGGTCAATCTTGAGCTGGTCAGGATCAAACTGCTGGCTGTAGGCAGAGTTAGCCTGCAATACTGCATTCTAACCACTGTGAAGGGGAGGAAGGAAGGAATATTGCCCCCAACAATTTGGGTCCTAATTTTACCCACCTTGGAAAGATAGAAGGCTGAGTCAAACCTTGAGCCTGGTGAGATTCGATCTGCCAAATTGCAGGCAGCCGGCAGTCAGCAGAAGTAGCCTGCAGTACTGCACTCTAACCACTGCGCCACCCCGGCTCATGGACATGTTGGCTCAATAAATTCAGGGAATATGAACAACAGTGTCTCTTAATCCAGGGCTGATGGGGAGAAATTGTTAGCGTTGAGCCAACTCTAAATGCTAAATGACTGTCAACAGAGATGATTTCTTGAAATGCAGAAAAAAAATATATTAACTCATGCTGTGTAGCAGTCACTGTCTACCAATTCTTGCCAGATCGGGCTTCTAGCCACTACCCTGTCTACCAGAAGGAACATCTTTACAACAGCAATCCCCACTGGGATTTTGGGGCATTCAGAAGGCTGGACTACCTCATCCGAGAGACCCAGCTCAACATTTCCAGGTTCGTTCAGAGGCAGTTTCAGGTTTCTCCTTTTTGTGTGAGATATTCTCTGAGAGGTTCCAGCCAGTGGGATTCAACCGGTTCTGTTAGATTCGGGCGAATCGGTAGCGGCGACTGCGGGAGTCTCTGCCCACCCACCTGGATGTAATGTGCGAGCACTGTTCATGTGCGAAAGATTGTGCACATGTGCAGAGGAGGCGTGTGTGAGTGTAACAAGTGTGTACACACGCGCAAGCTCACATTTGCGAACCGGTAGGGAAGGTAAATTAATCCCACCTCTGGTTCCAGTCTTAAACGACGAGTAGAATGAATTCCTGACTTGAGGTTATTACATATATCTGAGGGAGAGAATACTGAGGTGATTTAAAAAAGAGCTTATATTTTAGCCATCAAATCTATAATTATTATACAGTATGTCAACAGCTGTTGTCGTCCGCCAGCAGCCTGAGGAGCTGGCAGTGGAGTCCGACAGTGATGAGGCTGATGAGGAAGAACATGGGCCAGTCCTGGAGGCTGGGGAAGGCCCGGATGAGGGCTCCAGGACTGGCCCATCGTCCCCCCCCCAGCCTCCTCACTGTCCAACTCCGCTGCTAACTCCACAGGCTGTTGGCAGACCACAACACTATGTGAGAATAAGAGGATAAAGACAGGCCCTTCCTGATAGTTCTCAGGGTGTATTGTAAATGCAGATAGTAGAGTCCTTGGTCTGGCAAGATTTTATCTATAAGTGTGAAACGATACAGACCTCACTTGGAAGAATTACCAGGTATCTCTCTTGGTTTTGAGCCCGACACAGGGTGACCAAAGGATTATGGGAGTTGGAGTCCACACATAATGGCTGAAGAATTCTGGGAGGTGAAGTCCACACATGAGATGATGGAATGTAGTGAGGAAGTGGATAGATGGGAGGGGGTGCATTCCAGAGGAGTAAGGGGCAACTCAGCCCTGCTACTATGTGTGTGAGAAGGAAGGTGAAGATAGCACCTCCTCAGAGTCTATTGTAAATGGAAATAGTAGAGTCCTAAGACTTGCAAGGCTTTGTCTAGGTATGAAAAAAATAAATAACTCAGATTTGGAAGAATCACCAGGTGTCATTCTTGGTTTTGGGCCTGACACAGCATAGCCAAATGACTTTTTCCCCATTTCAGGTTCAGCCATGTATTTCTAGAACCTGGAACCTACGTGTTTCGGGATAATGCTGTTGAAAGCCGGGTGCTCATTGTGATAGTGAAAGAGCAAAGCTTGGGATGTAATCCTCACACAGCTTCCTTCCAGCCTTCCTCTCCATACCAGCTGGCTCGGTATGGAGTCTTGAAGCACCCAGTGGTGAATATTGCCCCTGATTGGCCAACTATTACAGGTAAGATCAGCCCTGTGTGGTGCATGAGAAATATTTTACGTAGTCTATGCTGTGTTTGTCTTGTTGTGAAAGGTAAAGGTAAAGGTTCCCCTCGCACATAGGTGCTGGTCGTTCCCGACTCTAGGGGGCGGTGCTCATCTCCATTTCAAAGCTGAAGAGCCAGCACTGTCCGAAGACGTCTCCGTGGTCATGTGGCTGGCATGACTAAATGCCAAAGGCGCACAGAACGCTGTTACCAAAGGTGGTCCCTATTTTTCTACATGCATTTTTTTACGTGCTTTCGAACTGCTAGGTTGGCAGAAACTGGGACAAGTAACGGGAGCTCACCCCGTTATGCAGCATTAGGGATTCGAACCGCTGAACTGCCGACCTTTCGATTGACAAGCTCAGTGTCTTAGCCACTGAGCCACCACATCCCTTGTATTAGCATAGCATAGCATAGCATAGCATAGCATAGCACAGCATAGTATAGTATAATATCATATAGTATAGTATAGTATATATAATGTATTATATTGGGCATATAATGCCTCTTAAATTCCCCACCTCAGGCAGATACCTCCATGATTCACGGGAGTATAAGAAGGAGATGCTTCACAATCACACTTGCAAAATTCCGAGCAAGTGACTCTCCTTCCCTCAATCGGGTCCATGTTTTTTCTGCCCTTTCAGTTGTCCTTTTCATCTTGGGCTTCGTCACCGTGCTGCTGACTGCCCTCTTTTTCCTACTGAGGCCCCCCAGCTGCCCTCCAAACCCAATGAAGATGTGGAAGCCCCAATGGAGGAGTTTAGGAGAGTATCACATCCCGCCAGAGTATGTGCTTATTAAAGAGAGGTGAGTGGAGAAAGCAAGGTCAGCTGGTTTAAAACCATGGACGCACCTCCAAAGTTGCCAGAATATTTTATTTCAAAAGACTTTAATCTGGTGAGTCTCCTTCCCATTCAATAATCCCTAAAGATCAGCAGAGAAGAAGACAAATACATATGTTCTGGGTTAACTTTTACAACCTCTAGTAAGTCATTTCCTCTTGGATATTGTTCTCCATTCATGTGATGGAAGGTAACGAGGAGGCAGAATCCCCAGATTGGTGGGGAGGGTGCATTTCAGAAGAGTAAGAGGCAACTCAGTCCTGATACCATGTGTGAGGGAAAGAGAGTAAGGACATAATAGTTCCCAGAGTATATTGTGGATGCAGATAATAGAGTCCAGCAAGATTTTGTAGGTGTGAAAACAATAAAGAATTCAGATTGGATGAATTGCCATGTGTTATTCTTAATTTTGAGTCTGATAATCCAGAGTAATGTTGATAAAATGAATTAATGTAGAGAGTTCAGGAGTAACCATGATAGAAATATTCAAGAAATGTTGCCTAAACAAAGGGGGAATGAAGCAGGGGTGAAATCCAGCAGGTTCTGACAAGTTCTGGAGAACCAGTAGCAGAAATTTTGAGAAGTTCAGAGAACCGGCAAATACCACCTCTGGCTGGCCCCAGAGTGCAGTGGGAATGGAGATTTTGCCATATCCTTCCCCCAGGATTGGGGATTTTGCAGTATCTTTCCCCTGGAGTGGTATGGGACTGGAGATTTTGCAGTATCCTTCCTCTGCCACACCCACCAAGCCACACCACGCCCACCAAGCCACGCCCACAGAACTGATAATATAAAAATTTGGATTTCCTCACTGGGATGAAGCATTCTTTAAGCCTTGGGAGAAAAGATAATATTCAGAAGCAGTTCAGGCAATGATCTCTCTGATTCACTGGAGTATAAGAAGGGGAAGGAGATGGATCACAACCAGACTTGCAAAATTCTGTTATTATAATAATCAGTCTCAATGAAATATAGTTTTGGTCTTCCTGTGGAGTTAGGGTCTTCTAGTCTAATCTACTTAGAGGTTCTGACGATTAGACAAACTACATTTTTATTTCAGTAATATGTTAGCAACATTGGCTCCCGTGTCTCTCCATCTGCTAAAGAGCAACGAGTCAAATCACAGTGAAGACGTCAGCTTTGGATCTTCATGACAAAGTTGTGGATCCGATTCGAAGTCTCGTAGCCAAGGGGAAAACCGAGTTAGTAAAAAAGCAAAATCATAGAATCCTGTGTTTGCTAGGAGCATTTTTTAATCTGCCAAGTTGAAACCTCCTCAGCGGAGGAAATCAAATGTGAGCATCGTAAGCAGATGGCTGCCTGATGCTTACTTGAATTCATCTAGTGAAGAGGAGACCACCTATCGCTCTGGATAATTGGTTGCATTGTCAAATTGCTGTTATTACTGGAAAGCTTCTGTCTTTCTACTGGTAGGAGTTAATTGGAATCTGTAATATTTGCCAAGGCCTTTCACTGGGTGTCCTCCAAGGCTAAAGTAACCTTATTTAAAGCATTTTCTGATAACCTAAGCTTCTGTTTACTACTTGGTTGCGTTGTCTCTTGTTACTAGTATCTCCGAAAGAGCTATCAGAGATTTCACACCACATGTATGGGTCCTGTTACCAAATATTATGTTTTTTTTCCCCAGTGGGGTTAGTTTCTTAGAACGTGAGTCATACAGGTGTGCCACTCTTAAGATAAGATGTATGTTTTTCCATCTCTCCTTCGTTCTCTCTCATCTGTCATTCAGCCTCCGATTCAGCACAACCCTTGGACCTCAAACCTTTGGAGAAGAACTGGATGTCAGAGAAGAAAGCTTTCCAGGATTGTGTAAGCATCTCCCTCGAGGATTGGCATTCTCACAAATGGGTGGTGAAAGTGACCTCTTTCCTCATCCTCTGGGAACAGGCAAATGCTTCTGATTGAAATGGGCTTTCAACAATGAATGGATCCTGATCTTTTTTTTAAAAAAAGCTCTGTCCCAAAATTGGTTTTCCAAAATGACTCAAGAAAGTCTGTCACCTTTCTCTCAGAGAAGGTGCAACTCAGCAATCCACTTTCTAAAAGGGGGAGTGGGAGAGAAGAGAGATAACTCTCTGCCTACATTTGGAAATCCTTTCCTTTCTTCCTCTATTCATTTACTTAATGATTGATAGATGAAACATGAAATACGTACATGATAGATGATTGATAGATGATGCATGAAACATGTACCTGATCGATGATTGATGGGTGATAATGATAGGTGATAGATGAAATATGAAACATGTACATGATAGATGGAGAGAGAGAGAGAGAGAGAGAGAGAGAGAGAGAGAGAGAGAGAGAGAGAGAGAGAGAGAGAGAGAGAGAGAGAGAGAGAGAGAGAGAGAGAAGTTAAATCCTTCTCGTCCTTATGGATGGATTGGAGAGAGAGAGAAAGGAAGGGAGAGAGCAGAGAGAATGAGAGATAAAAATTCCCTTCTCACCCTTATGTGGGCACTGAGTCTTCTTCAATCTCGGGTCCTCTACCATAAGCTTGGGAGTCTGAAGGTTCTGTTCAGTATCTTAGCTGTTGCTGGCACTGCGCTCTTCTGACAAAGCTGAGATCTCTCAGCTTTGAAGCCCCTCTCCCAGCTTAGGAGTCATAGCCCCAAATCCTCCTACCACCACTGGAACTACTTTGGCCTTGACTTTCCACATCCTCTCCAGTTCCTCCTTCAAGCCTTGATACTTCTCCAGCTTCTCATACTCCTTCCTCCCTGTTGTTGCTGTCACCTGGTACCACTATATCTATCACCACTGCTGTCTTCTGGTCCTTGCCTAGGACCTCATTGTCTGGTTGATTGGCCCCATACCTGCCTGTCCATCTGGATCTGAGAGTCCCACAGGATCTTAGCTCTCTCATTCTCCACGACCTTCAGTGGGATCTCTTACCTGAACCTGGGGGGGCCTAATCCATACACTGAGCAGATGTTTACATGCCAGCTATTTGGTTGTGCTGTTCGATGTTTTTGTGTTTGGGAGTGTGCATGTATCCTTATATATATATTTTATATAGTACAGAGAGAGGCCTCTCGTGCATGCATCCTTTTATATATTGACTACTGTAACACTGTCTACATGGGGCTGCCCTTGAGGATCACTCGGAGGCCCCCTCTGCAGGCCTCTCAAACCCTCTGCGTGCTCCATTTTTTGCAAAAAGCTTTTTTTTCTTGCTTATCTCTTCAAAATCTTTGTGCATCTTATACACTGGTGCGTCTTATAGTCCGAAAAATAGGGTACTTTATATAGTATATATAATATATATATATGAGCCTTGGTGGCGCAGTGGTTAGAGTGGAGTACTGCAGATTACTTCTGCTGACTGCCGGTTGCCTGCAATTTGGCAGTTCGAATCTCACCAGGCTCAAGGTTTGACTCAGCCTTCCATCCTTCTGAGGTGGGTAAAATGAGGACTCAGATTGTTGGGGGCAAGAGGCTGACTCTGCAAAACTACTTAGAGAGGGCTTTAAAGCACTGTAAAGAGGTATATAAGTCTAAGTGCTGTTGTTATTGTTATTTACTTGTAACATTTCCAAAACCAATTACAATTGGTAAGATGACAACGATTGATTGTGATTGTTGTGCACGTGATTTGAATAGAAGTGCTTTGTTCATATTTTGCAAGTCACATCAGCTCTTCAGTCCGTTGCATAACTGGGACCAGGAATTTATTTTTCCAATGTTGCTTAGTCCCTAAGCAATAAGAAGGGTGTGGAGCATTCATCTCCATTGTTCAGCTCTTATTTCCATATAGTAAGTTTGCACACTATTAATATGGCTTTGGCAGGTTTCAACATTTCCAGATGTCCCATATGCTGTTGGAGTTCATACCTGCCAGGTGGAAACTCATTCTAATGGATTTCTGATTTTTATGACCATTTTTGCCACAGCTGTTAAGCGTATCCAGCTTTTCTCCTTGACTTTCCTTGTCAAAAGCTCTGTGAGATCTTCAATGTGTTTCCGGTGATGGTGAAGGAAAGCTTCATCCAGCAGATGGTAGCATTTCCACTCTTAAGAAAAGACCTTTGCTTAAACTATTCTCCAAATCACATTAAGAGAGAAAGTTTTTTTTTCATCTCCTAACCATCCTGTCGATTCTATTTGTTCATTTCTCACTCAAATCTCGGGAGCAATCTCTACATTACATTTTAAATCACCTATCAAGTGCTTCAAGAGTATTTTGGAACCGTAGATTACTTTCAAGTGTGACCACGGAAAATCTTTGTCCTTCCAGATTATGTCAATTCTTGGACAAATTACGATTGCTCTTACAAATTGCAGCAATAAGAAGCAGATGTTTGCTGTGAGCCTGCTCCATATAAATGAATATACAGTAATGGCCAAAATTGTGGAAACCTTTTGGGGAAAGTGTATTTTTGAGGTTTGATGGCTAATAACATCACTTTTTTTTTAGTTTTTTGAGTTTTTTGAGTTTCAAAATAATCCTATTCCAGGAATAGCCCAGACCTTCTTAACCCAACTGAAAATCTATGGAGCCGACGAAAGAAATTTGTTATTCAGAAGCGACCCAGCAATAAAACCCAGTTAATAGAAGGAATCCTTCAATCTTGGTTTCACATGATAATAGCTGCAGAACTCAAAGAATTGGTTCACTCCATGGGAAGATGTTGTAAGGCCATAATTCATGTTAAAGGTTACCCAACTAAGTATTAACTGACATGGTGATCCTTTTTGTATATCTCGTTTTTTCTATGGTGATCATTTTTGTATATCTCATTTTTTCTGCGTGTTTCACTTTTCTTCTTTATACTGTAACTGCTATTCTAACGGCAAATCCCTCATAAAAGTTATTGCATTACATTCTTGATTAAATGATCTTTCCATTGATATATAATTTTATGGTACTGCTCCCCAAAAAAGTGGTGTTATTCGCTAATTTTAGAACTTTTCCCAAAAGGTTTCAACAATTTTGGGCACTACTGCAAGCCGAAGAGCTTGCTACGTTGAAAACATTTCATAACATCTAATAATCAGTGATGATTCAAAATTTCCAGTCTTTAACCTCTGTTGTGGCTTTCTGGATGCAAAGTTAGATCAGATTTTGATGTGCTTGATCCAAGTTTTGTGGACTGTCCATTTAAAAGTTGACCCTAGCGATCCATGCTATCTTCCTGGTGTTGTACCTTCAAAATCTGATTCCAGATATATTGCTTTGAGTAGCAAGATGGACAGCATATGAATTTAATAAATAAATATCCAAATTTTGTACCGCAACAACTTCAATATGTGAGACAGGGGAGGGGGGATGGACCACCTGAGACCATCTACGGTCTGTGAGAGGATCTGGAAGCTTGCCTCCTTCATTTAACCACTAGATGGATCCCTTTGCTATGAAACTATGTGATTGGGTTTGATAATCAACACCTACAGCTTGAATCCTCCCCTTCTCTCCCTCAGACTTACCCCACAGAAACGTCTCCTATCCTATCCCCTTCTCTCCCTCAGGCTGGCCCCACAGAAATGTCTCCTATCCTATTCCCTTCTCTCCCTCAGGCTTTCTAGCCCCTTCTCTCCCTCAGGCTGAGCCTGGCCCCACAGAAGCCTCTCATCTCCCCTTCTCTCCCTCAGCCTTGCCCCACAGAAATGTCTCCTATCCTATCCCCTTCTCTCCCTCAGGCTGCCCCCACAGAAATGTCTCCTATCCTATTCCCTTCTCTCCCTCAGGCTTTCTAGCCCCTTCTCTCCCTCAGGCTGAGCCTGGCCCCACAGAAGCCTCTCATCTCCCCTTCTCTCCCTCAGCCTTGCCCCACAGAAACATCTCCTATCCTATCCCCTTCTCTGCCTCAGGCTTTCTAGCCCCTTCTCACCATGAGGCTTGCCCCACAGAAGCCTCCCCCCTTCTCTCCCTCAGGCTTGCTCCACAGAAGCCTCTCCCCTTCTCTCCCTCAGGCTGGCCCCACAGAAGCCTCTCCTCTCCCCTTCTCTCCCTCAGCCTTGCCCCACAGAAACATCTCCTATCCTCTCCCCTTCCCTCCCTCAGCCATACCCCACAGAAACGTCTCCTATCTTATCCCCTTCTCTCCCTCAGTCTTTCTAGCCCCTTCTCTCCATGAGGCTGACCCCACAGAAGCCTCTCCTATGCTATCCCATTCTCTCCAGAGTTATTTTCCAGTCGGGAGGGGGAGTAGAATGTCTAAGTAATTAGCATCAGAGTGTGTTATAATAATATAGGAAATACTAATGCTCTGATGGTCCTTTCGAAAAATCCTTTCTTAGTGAGCACCTAGAAGCCAAGAGGAACATACATGGCAAATTTCAAGTTTGTAGGCTTTACGGTTCTGGAGCTTTCATGATTAATGCGTGAGTGGTTTTCGCTTTTATATATATACATATACATATACATATACGTAGGCGTATGCGTATGCGTATGCGTATGCGTATGCGTATGCGTATGCGTATGCGTATACATATACATATCTTGGCGATGTTTCGACGAAGTCTCATTCGTCATCTTCAGGCTGGTGTTCTCAGCTTCGTGCTTCCAGGAGCAATGACCTCAGAAAACACACACACACACGCGCACACACACACACGCACACACACACAAACAGAACACACCCCCAGCCAATTAGAGCACAACCAACCCCCCATCCAATCAGAGCACAACCAAGCCCCTAACCAATCAGAACACACCTCCACCCAATCAGAACACAGCCAAGCTCCCACCCAATCAGCTCACACCCCCACTAGCAGTTAAAAGGAAGAGACAGCTGCAATCTCACATTGCTCCTGGAAGCATGAAGCCGAGAACACCAGCCTGAAGATGACGAATGAGACTTCGTCGAAATGTCGCCAAGAAACTTCCAATTCCAATTCTACGCGGGAGAAGACCCAGATAACCAAAGACCTATATATATATATATATATATATATATATATATATATATATATATATATATATATATATATATATATATATATATATATATATATATATATATATATATATATATATATATATATATATATATATATATATATATATATATATATATATATATATATTTCTTCCTGTCCTGTTCTGGTCTTGTAGGTGCTAAGAAGGCCAGTATCAAATGTGTTTCTTTCAGGCGGTAACCAGTTTGCGGTGAAAAATCTGGAAGACTTCAGTGTTCGCACCTTGTATGACAAACTGGAAGATCAAAATTTGCATCTGGCATCCCAGCTTGCAAAACACCGGGCTGAAGTCTCCGTGTTTTATCGAGGAATCAGTCAGAAAATTCAAAGTCTTTGGGTCAGTATTTTGAAGCAAGACGCTATTTCCCACAAGAACTGACGATGCTGGGAACTGCTATCCCAAAACACCAGGAAAGTCAAAATTAGGAAAAGTTGCAATGGCAGGCTATCCTAAGTCTCCAGCGCAAGCCATCACATAAATATTATCAAGGATGATGATGAAAGTTGCATTATTTCCACAATGACGTTATGAGGCTGGTGGTGTTACTCCCTTCCCCCTTTTCCTGTGGATACTCATGAGAGGTGATGTGGTGGAACCCAAGGCTGAGTTTCAGGAAGAAGAAGTAGCGACATATCAGCCTTGAATTGTTGCTAGACAGGAAGTGATGCAGAAAGAGATCTGCCCTAATTCTTGACAGTATTTATCAGACACTTATGCAGAGTGTGCTTCGGTCCGGCAAGATTCTGTCTATTGAGTGAACAGTGATAAAGAAACTACTTCAAGCATTTACTCATGTCGTTCATGGTTTCCCATACCTGACAACTAGACAAGCAAGTAATTTCAATAAAATGCAACAACACGCCCCTAAATTTGACCAAAAGGAGGACTTTTACCAGGGAACTAAATCAGTTGGTGAAGCTTCAGGATCAGTGGTGGGTTTAACAATTATGTTACTACCAGTTCGCCACATGTGCGTGCCAGGTTCATACACAGACCTGTCTTCCGCACATAGGCCCAGCCTTCTGTGCATGTGCTATGTTAGCTCACATGCTTTCCATGCATATGCCCCGGCCTCAAAAACGTGCCTAAATAGAGCCGGGCCAGTGGGCAGGCCCACCCGTGATTTTTGCAACCAGTTCAGTTGAATTGATCCGAACCGGCTGAATCCCCCCTCCATTCAGAATATAAGGTAACGTTACAGTAATACAAATGCAAGCACAATCTTGTCATCGCTCTTTGTACGAGTTGCAAAATATTGTTTTCTGATTTTAGGATATGATACAGGACGTGGATTTGAACAAGCTGAAGGGTTCTGAAGAGGACATCTCAAATAAGGGGGCCCAAGAGAGTGAGAATTCTCCAACTAAATCGTCAGGGGTCTTGAAAGCCATGGGCTACTCAGGTGGGAAATTTAGCTAATTAATATTACAAAGATCTCTACGTTTTCCAGTCTGGTCCAGACAATTAATCCCATTTAAAATCTGCCTATCGTACGATGGAAAGGGGAGGTACAGATTTTTTTTAAAAGAAACAACAACAACAACATTGTCCATTTCCATTGTTGAAAACCTCTCTATGACGCAGCTATCTTGGAAAGGACTGTAGCGTGCCAAATATATTCTCATCACCCAGGAAAAGTTCGCATGAGAAAATACAGTTTCTTTGAGTGCCGAGAGGCTTCCCTTCAAATCCAGTTAATTTGCTGAGGTTTTTTTATTTTTTGTCTTAGGCGCCGAGTGGCAGGAGGCAACTGAGTTAATGAAAATCCTGGGAATTTTGCTGCAAAAAATCCAGTATCAGAAAATGGCCATGAACCAAGAAAAGGGCTACAAACATGATGATGGTAAGGATCTCAGTCTGGAGAAAAGTCAACAGGTTTCATCTGAGAAGCAATGCATGGTAAGAATTTATTCATTTATTAGTTTGTCAAACCTGTACAAGATAGCAGGTGTGAATATAAACATGGACATGAATGAAGGAAATGAATGCAAATAAATGGGGACAGTAGGACAGGGATGCTAGGGTGCGCTTATGCATGCCCCCTTTACAGACCTCTTAGGAATGGGGTGAGGTCAGCAGTAGACAGTTTGAGGTTGAAGCTCTGAGGGTTTGAGGATGTAACAACGGAGTCATCAATAACAATTATTATTATTGTGATTTATATGCCGCCATTTTCCCGAAGGACTCAGGGCAGCTTACAGAACAACAATCGATAATACAAACCACAATACAAATTAAAATCCCCATTAAAGCCAAATTAAAATTATTACAGTGTACAAACCCCCAACGGATCAGTCCATTTGGTGAAAGAGCCACATCTTCAGTTCGCGGCGAAAGGAGAGGAAGTTGGGGGATGTCCTGAGCTCGGTGGGCAAACCATTCCAGAGGGTCAGCGCTCCGACAGAGAACACTTTCCCCCTGGGGGCCGCCAGCCGACATTGTTTGGCTGACGGCACCCTGAGGAAGCCCGCTCTGTGAGAGTGCATGGGATGATGGAAGGATGGCAGGAGATGGTCCTGCAAATACCCCGGGCCTAAGCCATGTAGGGCTTTATAGGTGAGCACCAGCACCTTGAAATGAACCCGGAGAGCCACCGGAAGCCAGTGCAGCTCGCGCAGGAGAGGTGTTACATGGGAATAACAAGAGGCTCCCATAACAGCCTGCGCGGCCGCATTCTGGATTAGCTGGAGCCTCCGGGTGCATCCCAAGGGCAGCCCCATGTAGAGGGCGTTACAGTAATCCAACCGAGAAGTAACAAGGGAGTGAGTGACCGTGGCGAGGGCATCTCGGTCTAGGAAAGGGCTCAAGAATAAGAATAAGAATAAGAATAAGAATAAGAATAAGAATAAGAATAAGAATAAGAATAAGAATAAGAATAAGAATAAGAATAAGAATAAGAATAAGAATAAGAATAAGAATAAGAATAAGAATAAGAATAAGAATAAGAATAAGAATAAGAATAACGTCTCGCAGAGAAATATTAGGTCGAATACGGCCGCATTTAGTAACTGGAGGAATTCAGGCATTTTGTTTGCGAGGCTTCTTGCATTAAGTAGCTTGCATTTGAGGTCAGTAGGGATGGACCTGGAAGAAGTTGGGGGCATGCATTCCTAGTTTTGGTTGGTGTTGGGGGGCATTTTGGGGGGCAGTTGTTGTGATGTGGGATGCTGGTCTTGCGTTCGATGCAGTCAGCGTGGTAGTCTGTGTACAAGTCAGTTTCTCCTTGGTCTTGGGGTCTTTTGAGCTCTGAGTGGAACGTGTGGATGCGGACACGATGTAGTACAGACAGGTCAGGCCATAAACAAAGTTTGTTATGGTTTGTGCAGCTTTTGGTGAGGAAGTTATGAATGAATGAATGAAGAATGAAGGCATTCCCGTAAGACCCTCCACTCTCATTACCCATTAAGAGACAGTGATTTTTTAAAATTGTTTATCCTCTCCAGGACACTCAATTTCTGCAACAGCTCTTGTTAAAAAACAGTGGAATACGTACTTCCTCCTCCTCCCATAAGTGTACAGATGAAGGTAGGGGTTTTTCATTTGATCCTGGAGCATCCTTCCCTTCCAGATGTCATTAGATTCCATCTGTCACGAAGAAAAGTCCATCTAGGAGTGAATGGAGACCGTTCCATTCTTGTCTGGTTTAATTCCATCCAATATTAGCAAAGTGCCTCTGATTTCCAGTCAGTGCTAGCAGATTTTAAGTACCAGAACCTCCATATTTGCTCACAAATGCATGTTTTAGGAGACGTAGACCTCCCACCTACTTAAAAGAGTCCCACATCTGCGTGGCCATCAGATGGAGTACTCGGAGTAGTTGGTTTTCTCTTCAAGCCTTTGAGCAAAACTCAAATGGCTTGTTTGTGCGGCAAATGTAGACCCACAACTCCACAAGGACATCAGGCTTGTGTGAATGAACTTCAAGTAGGGACCCTAAGGGTAACTTCTTTCCAGTGCTAACCCCCTATATAAAATCAACACACAGGTACTCTTGCTCTTTTCCTTCTCCAGGTGATGAAGCAGGTTTTTCACTAGGACCTTGTCAGAGTTTGTTGCCAAAATAATCAAACCCAGAAAGCACACACAGATAACTGATTCAGATGGATTCATTAACTTCTTTATATACATATAACACAGGAAGATAAATGTACAATACCAATAGCTGATTCTTCCAACGTGGTAGAAGTTACAGGCAGAGGAGAGAATAGTTCTTAGTTTCAGATCAGCAGACAGACAAGTCCAGACTTGATTAACTTCTGCACAGACCTCCGAGCTACAGGGCCATGCCCAAGCTCCTTCCAGTTTCAGTTTCCAAATAGCCCTCATTGGCTGACCCAACTGCTATGCCTATTCATTGGCTGACCTTGTTACCATGTCTTCCCTGTCATGAATATTCTGACAGACCTCTGAAAATAGTTTCTCATTCAACAAGTCTTTTTTTTTTGCAACAAATGTGGGAGAATAGATCTCTGTATCTAAGATTAATTTTAGGAGGTCCCAAACCCCAGGAGTCTTAGTAGATTGAAGGTTTCAGAAACAAATGAGTTAAATTAATTGCAATCCATGTCATTGTCATCCCAGGAGCAAGTGGAGAAGATGACAACCATCTTTCTTTGGGGACCAGCAAAAATACCTTGGTCACCACGAACATGGCTAGTTTATCACCCCAGCGATTTGTGGTTTATCGTTTTGGCTGCACAGTGGCACAGCTGATGGGAAGAGTCTTCTCTTTGCCAGCACTGGTACTCCTATTGGCTGAAGCGATCCCTCAACAGTACTCCAAAAGAGATCAGAAAGCCACTTGGCTTACCAAAGATTGGTACTACGACGCTAACAACCATTTCCTCTACATTCTTTCATCCCACCTGCAGAATGCTGGGGTATTTGTGGCAGTGTTGCTGAATGCTATGGCACACGTCAAAGCAGGTATAATGCAGTGGTATTGATGAGCTAAAATGAGCTAAAAGGGATGCAGTGGCTCAGTAGCTAAGACACTGAGCTTGTTGATCAGAAAGGTTGGCAGTTCAGCGGTTCGAATCCCTATTGCCACGTAATGGGATGAGCTCCCGCTACTCATCCCAGCTTCTGCCAATTTTGCAGTTCGAAAGCACGTAAAAAGGTGCAAGTAGAATAATAGGGACCACCTTTGGTGGGAAGGTAACAGCGTTCCGTGCACCTTTGGCATTGAGTCATGCCAGCCACATGACCACGGAGATGTCTTCGGACAGCACTGGCTCTTCGGCTTTGAAACGGAGATGAGCACCGCCCCCTAGAGTCGGGAACGACTAGCACATATGTGCGAGGGGAATTTTTACCTTTACTTATTGATGAGCTTAGATGATTGGTTCCCTCAACTCTCTTAACTCTAGCAAGGAGATGCTTCCAAGGTTTCAAAGGGCATCTTTAGCATCAGATGGAAGATCAGATGATCACTGAACCAATTTTTCTATTATTCATTGCTGTTATTCATTGCGGTTATTCATTGTGGGTGTGACATTACCCAACTAGGTTTCATTATCAGTGGTAGCAGTGGGTAATGAAACATCTGTAAGGAAATAACAAAGCTCAGAGAGCATCAAATACTTCACAGTTCAATCCTGAGCTTTCTCTTCTCTTCTATCAGCAGTTTTTCTATCTCCTTTGGAACATCTATTTTCAACTTCCATGACATGCTTCTGGCCAAATGTGATGGAATTTCAACTTTGGAGATGCTCATTTGGCCCCACTTCTTGAATTAGATTAGGAAGAGAATTTGTCCCCATCCTGTTTTTGCTAACAAATGCTTCACAGCAGTGAAACAAATTTTTTTACTACTGGTTTTGTGGGCGTGGCTTTGTGGGCATGGTGTGGCTTGGTGGGCGTGGCTTGGTGGGCATGGCAGGGGAAGGATATTGCAAAATCTCCATTCCCTCCCCACTCCTGGGGGAAAGATACTGCAAAAACCCCATTCCCATCCCACTTTGGGGCCAGCCAGAGATGGTATTGCCGGTTCTCCGAACTACTCAAAATGTCCGCTACCGGTTCTCCAGAACCTGCTGGATTTCACCCCTGATTCACAGTAGAGGTGGAAAAATGGCTTTGATCACATCTGAATGCCATAAAAAGGTGCATATGTTGATACCATCTAGAGAGAAATGAATACAGAGTTACCAGGTTGAGAAGGAATATCTTTCACTTTACGTATCATTCCACCCTGAAATCCCTTAATTATAGCTATCCTAAAACACAACCCAGTTTTAGGCAATAGATTATTACTTTATAATATGGAGTTCTGCCTTGAGGTCCTTTAATTGCAGCCACCATGGAGTTCAACCCAAGGATTTCATTTCTGGTAACTATCACATTCGTCCTACAATGCATATTTTATTTTGTAGCATGAAATCCTTTAATAGGAAATTCCCACCAAAGACTATCAAATAGAAGGATGACAACCTATTGCCACACCAAGCCTCATCCCAGGCCATTACACCTTGTGATTGATTGACTGATGTGAAATTAGATGCAGGGATTACTTCTGAATTCTATTTAGAAAGCTGTCCTTCATTGCTGGAGTTTCTATAACTTGCTTGTCCTCTTTTATCTGCTTTGCATCTTAGGTAACATTGGAAACAAAAGGCAAGTCACTCCCTTTGAACACTTTTCTTTGTCTTTTCACAAGCTCTTCTGGAATGCTCTTCTCGCTGTCGCCCAACTTTGATTAATGAAGGTCTTGGCGTCCCTAGGAATGCTTGATCTCAAGAGTAACATTTGGGAAAGTCAAGAGGAACGGTGGAGTTTCGAGGAGAAGAAATGACACTGCCCAACCCAGAGAAACTGTCATTGTGCACATGTTTACTCAGAAGTAGTACCCATGGAGTTTAATGAATTCATTCTGATATTAGTGTAGGGTTTAGCTTTGGGGCATATTTGAGATGTTGACTCATGGACAATCTTGCCAAATAGTTCCATGGGAGGTCTACGGTCATTCACAAAGTGCTCAATCCTTGGAAAAAGAGGAGAGCTTGTTCTTGGCTTTTCCTTCAGATAGTTTGGAGATTGCTTTCTATTCCTGACCTCCTTTTATTCATGTATTTGTAGGGTATACAGGACATTCTTCCAAGCAGAGACTGCGCCATACCTTTGAAAAAGATGTAGAACCTTGGAAATAAATTAAGAGAGGAATAGGAGCTAATCAGTGGTGGGATTAAAATAATTTAACAACCGGTTCTGTGCCCTAATGATTTCTTCCAACAACCAGTTCACCAAACTGCTCAGAAAGTTAACAACCGGTTCTCCCGAAGTGGTGCGAACTGACTGAATCCCACCACTGGAGCTAATATTTGGCAGTCTGTTAGCTTTACATTTACTAAGTCAATTAAATAAAGAGTATGGTAGACACTAGAGGAGGTATCTACATGGAGTTCCACAAGTGTTATTTTTGGTACAGTGTTGGAGATCCCAGATTATGGCTGTAGGTTCCATTACCTTCGAATTGGAAATTGAGACACAGTGGCTCAGTGGCTAAGATGCTGAGCTTGTTGAAAGGTCAGCAGTTCAGCGGTTCAAATCCCTAGTGCCACAAAATGGGGTGAGTTCCCATTACTTGTCCCAGCTTCTGCCAACCTCGCAGTTTGAAAGCATGTAAAAAAGGCAAGTAGAAAAATAGGGACCACTTTTGGTGGGAAGGTAACAGCGTTCCGTGCGCCTTTGGCATTGAGTCATGCCAGCCACATGACCACGGAGACGTCTTCGGACAGTGCTGGCTCTTCAGCTTTGAAACAGAGATGAGCACCACCTCCTAGAGTTGGGAATGACTAGCACATATGTGCAAGGGGAATTTTACCTTTACGTTATGGTAGACACTAGAGGAGGTTTCTACATGGAATTCCACAAGTGTTGTTTTTGGTACCATATTGGAGATCCCAGATTGTGGCTGTAGGTTCCATTACTTTCGAATGAGAAATTACCTTGTGGTGACTGGTGTGTCTCCATTTTTTTTAAAAAAATACATTGGGATTATACACTCAGCCATTGTCATTTGTTCTCCTTTATATCTGGAGTTTTTGCTTGAAAGTTGGTTTCCTATTTGATCAGGGTGGTTGAAAGAATGGAAGCTGCAAGAAAGAACTAAGAAGAGACTAGAATAAAACTTAGATATTTCAGGGCCATTCTGTTTTGAAAAGTGGCCTTGACAACTGACTCTTAGAGGAATAAGAAGTTAATCTGAGAGAATGAGAATTCCATTGGCATCAACCCCTTTTTAAATTTATTTTTCTACCAGGCCCCATGGAAGTCAACCACATTACCCTTGGATTTTGGAAAGAGCTCAACAAAGGCATCACAGCTCTGGCAGATGCTTTTTTCCACTGTTCCTGGGATGGAGTAGAGATAACAGAGAAGGTAAATATAAACCCTATTGTTGTTAGTTGTGAACTTGTGTCCAACCCATCGCGACCCCATGGACAATGTTCCTTCCTTCCTGTCTTCTACCATCCCCCAGAGACCATTTAACCTCATGCTGACTGCTTCAGTCGTGACTCCATCCAACCACCTCATTCTCCGTCATCTCCTTCTTCTTTTGCTCTCAATCGTTCCCAGCTTTAGGCTCTTCTCCAGTGAGTCCTTCCTTCTCATTAGGTGGTCAAAGTATTTGAGTTTCCTCTTCAGGATCTGGCCTTCTAAAGAGCAGTCTGGGTTGATCTCCTCTAGGACTGACCAGTTGGGTCGCCTTGCAGTCCAAGGGAGTCACAGGAGTCTTCTCCAGCACCAGAGTTCAAAGGCCTCCATTCTTTGGCGCTCAGCCTTCCTTATGGTCCAACTTTCACAGCCAATATAAACCTACAGCAATATAAATTTATAAGTTGGGAAGGTTGGTTCAAGGATTGCACATGGATGTATGTGTGTGTGTCAGGGGTGAAATATACTTACCTTTCCTATCGGTTCGCTGATGTGCACATGCCATGCCATGCCACCATCTGAGCATCCACAAAGCCTTCTGCGCATGCACAGATGGTCAAAACCGGGATATGATGACGACCTGGTTTAGTGGGACGATCAATAGATTCAAACTCAATGTAATTCGCTCTAATCTTGATTGTAGGAAATACGACTTCTGCAATAGAGTAGTAAATGTCTGGAACACTATCTGATCCTGTTGTTAGTAAATGCCTGGAACACTATCTGATCCTCTTGCTAATCCCCGTACTTTTTACCTTAAACTATATATACGAAGAATCCCCGATCTCCGCGCCTTCCATCATGTTCTGAAGACCCTGTTATTTCATCAAGCCGGTCTGATGGAACAATGATTTTAATGGGTTTTTTAAACGGTTTTAAAATGGTTTTTAGTTGTGGTTTTTAATTATGGCCAAACGATTGAATTATTTTAATGATTTTTTTTTAATTTTTGTGTCGTTACTGTTTTATTATGGCTGTACACCGCCCTGAGTCCTTTGGGAGAAGGGCAGTATAAAAATACAATTAAATAAATAAATAAATAAATAAATAAATAAATCAATCAATCAATCAATCAATCAATCTGTCTACCATGGAGCTTTCACATTTCTTAAGAGGTCCCTAAGGGGGCGTGCATAAGCGCATCAGCGTGCCCACTGTCCCTGTCCTACTATCCCCATTTATATGTACTCATTTTATGTGTTTATGGCTGTGTTTTGTCTATTTCTTTCCTTTTATTTGTGCCAAAAAATTTTCATGTGTCTATGTCTATGTCTATACTGTTACTTGTTTCCTTGTACTTGTTGACAAATAAATAGATAATAAATAAATAAATAAATAAATAAATACCACCTCTGGTCCAATCCATGAAGTCACCAGGACCTTAGGTCAAGTCAAGGGAGTTTTTTACCTGTTTAATGCCAAGCATAGGTGGGACCTTCCGTTTCTATAAGCATCGGCCAAGACACTTGGCCTGTTCAACTTAGAAAGCCAAACTATAGATCCTTGTAGAGTGATGAGCCATCTGCCACTTTGGCATTCCTAATTGTGAATCGGACTCATTTCAAAAAAAAAAAAAAGAAAGAAAAAGAAAAGGCGAGAGGAACCACATCTGTTTACTGATTCTGACACGAAATTGCTTTTGAATCCCGTGTGAAATCAACCTGCCACACCGAATTACAGGAAACTACAGAAAAAAAAGAGAAGGGCTGTGGATTGCACAAGATTCCAGCTTGTGTCTCGAAGGTGTGCTAGCATGGCTGTATTTTTCAAACTTCCGCTATGAATAAACATGTACGGTTTCAAACGCATCTGAATGATGAGATTCTTTAGGCGCTCAATTTTCACCCTCAAGGGTGAAAAGATTTTGCTGTTATTTCTGGGGAAATCTTGTCACTTTGAGGACTTGTACATTCCTTGCTCCCTCGCTCTCTCTTTTAAAAATCATTGCAGAATCACTCACCGCTTTGTGTATCCGCTCGGTTGAGTTTTGAAGAACTGTTGACTGTTCAAAAGTCACCCAGGCTTCGCTTCCTGGAGAGAGATCCTGAAGAAAGGTACTTGAAACTGTTTTGATTGGATTATTAGCAGCTCAGCCCTGTGACAAATCCATCATTCCTAAGCTCTCCCATTTCTCTTCTTCCTTCTGTGCTTGGATAAATAACCCAACCCTGATTAACAATTTTCATCCCGGGGAAACTGATGTGTGCGATTCAGGGCATGCTTGCAATCCAAACACAACACATTTGTTTTTTTGTTTTCGTTGCGTCACGGAAATAATTACCCAACCGAAGACCGTCCCGTTTTTGTAATTGGTACCCCATTTATCACTACAGACTCTTGGAGTCGGAGATCAAAACAAAAAGAGGCATCTGCTAAGACCAGCAGGGAGCGACAGAGACTTTGATCTCTGTCCAAAAAAGGACCATGGAGAATAGAAGCAGAATGCAACTGGCAGTGTTGCCTTTAGAAGCTACTGCTTAAGCAGTGGTGGATGTTACACACACCTCCTTATTTGAGCCTTTGATCAAGTCCAAAAACTGTGAGATTCAGGCTGTCTGACTCGGATTTAAAGCCAGCACGTTGGCAAACTCAGTGATATGAAGAACGGTTGCAGGAACTGGGCCTGGCTAGTCTAGTGAAGAGAAGGACCAGGGGAGACAGGATAGCCGTCTTCCAATATTTGAGGGGCTGCCACAGAGAGGAGGAAGGGGGTCAAGCTGTTTCCCAAAGCACCTGAAAGCCAGACAAGGAATAATGGATGGAAACTGACCAAGGAGAGGTTCAACCTAGAAATGAGGAGGGATTTTCTGACAGTGAGAAACAATCAACCCATGGAACAGAAGTTGCCTTTGGAAGTTGTGGGAGCTTCACCACTGGAGGCTTTCAAGAAGAGACTGGACAGCCATTGGTCAGAAATGGGGTAGGATCTCCTGTTTGGGTGGGGTGGTTGGAGTAGATGACCTATAAGATGCCTTCCAACTCTGTTAATCTGTTAGCCTCTATATTTATATCTGGATGAATATTCGGATTGCAAGGAGCAAGCCTCCCTTTATTTATAGCACTTAGCAATAGCACTTAGACTTATATACCACTTCCCAGTGCTTTACAGCCCACGCTAAGAGGTTTACAGAGTCAGCATATTGCCCCCACCCCCAACAATCTGGATCTTCATTTTACCGACCTCAGAAGGATGGAAGGCTCAGACAACCTTGAGCCTAGTGAGATTCGAACTGCCAATTTGCAGGCAGCAGGCAGTCAACAGGAGTAGCCTGCAGTACTGCGTTCTAACCACTGTGCCACCGCAGCTCTTATATCCTTTTAAATAAAACTCTAACACAAAGAAAGGGCCAGGAGTAACGTCCTCATGCTTCTTTGAGGGAATAACAGAATAACAAAGTTGGAAGGAACCTTAGAGGTCTTCTAGTCTAACCCCCTGCTTAGGCAGGAAACCCTACACCACTTCAGACAAATGGTTATCCAACATCTTCTTAAAAACTTCCAGTGTTGGAGCATTCACAACTTCTGAAGGCAGGTTGTTCCACTGATTAATTGTTCTAACTGTCGGGAAATTTCTCCTTAGTTCTAAGTTGCTTCTCTCCTTGATTAGTTTCCATCCATTGCTTCTTGTCCTGCCCTCAGGTGCTTTGGAGAATAGCTTGACTCCCTCTTCTTTGTGGCAGCCCCTGAGATATTGGAACATTGCTATCATGTCTCCCCTAGTCCTCCTTTTCATTAAACTAGACATACCCAGTTCCTGCAACCGTTCTGCATATGTTTTAGCCTCCAGTCCCTGAATCATCTTTGTTGTTCCTCTCAGAACTATTTATAGAGTTCAGAGATATAAATGCCATGATATAAAAAACATATTTTTTTATATCATGGCAACCTTATTGTGAGAGTTGGGAGTAAATAGGAGAAATCGTGGGTAGGCCAACTTGCATTATCTTAGACCTGATGAATTAATTTCCAAAGAATTGTGCTAAGATGGCTGGAGCATTATATAGGGCAGTATTAGTTACATTGATATATTGATGTGATCAGTAACTTAAGATCATGGCACTGGCAATGATCTTCTTTGATGGTAGACATTTTGGAATTGCAAATCGTGGTGCACACGTAGCAAATACGTAACCTTTGATGAATAACCACTCCAAAATCTCAACAGAGATGTCATGTGGTACTATATATAGTCAAAAATATGTTTTTCACACTTTTGCAATAAATACTCTTTCCACCTGGAAATTGTGTGGTGTAACAGAACAAAATTAGAGAATAGGAGGGGGTGTTGTCTTGGATGGTTAGGTAATTGTGACTCAAATCTTCCAATTTTCAGCATCCTTTTGATTGTATCTTTTTTAATGTCTCTCTTTCCATCTGCTTTTCTCCTATTTGTTGCACAGCCTTTGAGTGGTCTCTCCAAGGAGGCTCTTCTCCTCCTCCTCCTCCTCCTCCTCTTTCTCTTCCTCTTTCTCTTCCTCCTTCTTCTGAACTCCTTGAATTGTGTACAGATAAGAGAGACTGACATCTACGCTTGGATGGAAAGATGAAGTTGATTGCGCAACAGATCAAAGAGGTTGAATCAGAAGGGGCTCAACATCTGCATAGCTAGAGGAGCCACCAATCAACAACTGAAGCAAGGGTGATCTAGAACTTTTCAGTTGACTGTTTTTTAATCCTTGCCTAATTTATTTAGTTTATTTTTTGTTAGCCGTCATTTCTGAACCTGAAAAAAAAATGGAAAGGAAAGAGTATGATTACATCTCTCTTGCCCTGTTTTATTTATTTATTTATTTATTTATTTATTTATTTATTTATTTATTTATTTATTTATTTATTATTTATTTATTTATTTACTGTATTTTCCTGCGTATAAGACTACTTTCTAACACACAAAAATCTTCTCAAAAGTCGGGGGTCGTCTTATACGCCGGGTCTCATTCTCCTGTAACCAGGCAGACCAGCCCATAAGGCTCTGACGAGCCTTAAATGGCACTGAGGAGGGTCGTCTTATACGCCCAGTCGTCTTATACGCCAGAAAATATGGTATTTATGTATTGTGTCTCAGGGAGCCATTTTGGCTTGAATTTAGCTCAACTTCCATTAAGAATTTACACTGTCAATTTTGTCAATTTTATTCTCCAATGTTAATTTTCCACTTGGATAAGGACAGGCAAGATATCTGTTTTCCAATATTGTGTTAGGTTGATTCTTGCTGAGGTCAACATGCATCTTAGTAAATTTGATAGTTCTCATTTGTCTTTTCTTGAATTAGGGTATGCCTAGTTAGAAACATCTGTGGTTTCAATTAAAGTTTTACTTTTAAAAAAATAAGTGTCTTAACTTGCAACTTTTTTTCCTGTTACTGCTGACTTGTGAATTCTGCCACCACTGAAGTTTTATTCCCAAGTGCTAGATACAGTAGTTACTTCACTGATATCTTAAGAATAATTACATAGGTCATGACTAAAAATGCAAAATAAGACAATGCGATATTTTATACCAATTTTCTCTTCAAAGATTTTGTACGAAGCAATAAAAGTTAACTCTAATAAATGCCTAATAAAATCTGAAAGAAAAAAAGAATTACATTCGTTGATAATGGGAATCGATTTAAGAAACATTTGGCTTCTAACACAATATTAGCACACAAATGGCTGCATCATTGTCATGAAACTTTTGATAACTTGGTGGTTATCAAAAGTTGAACTAAACTTTCCCCTACTCAAGAAGTCAACATCACCACTGACCAAAAGGTCTTGCTGTTGGCCATACCCAGAGATGGAGCCACAAAGTGACCTTCTCTGAATATGGCTAAACCTGAGGGAAGGTCAAATCTGTCAATCATTTGATGTTTAGGACATGGAATGCTTTGGGCGTAATTGCCAATGGTCCTTTTTATGTAGCCAATTTGTTCATGACAACTGGAAAGAAATGGATGGGAAGAGAAATTGGAAAATGGGCCGTGATGTATTGTAGATGGCAAGTATGGATATCTAACTGAATAGATATTCCCATCAGGATGATTGTTTCCAGGGGGGTGGGGCAGGAGAGAGAGAAGAGGGGTGGGGACAGAGAAAAGAGTTAGGGAGGGAGAAAGAAGAGAGAGGAGGGAGAGGAAAGAGGGAGGAAGAGAGAAGAGAAGGGAGAGAGGAAAAAGTGTGGGAGGGGAAGAAAAGAGAGAGGAGAGAGAGAGGAAAGAGGGGGAGAGGGAGAGGAGAGAGAGTGGGGACAGAGAAAAGAGGGAAAGAAAGAAGAGAGGATGGAGAGAAAAGAGGGAGGGAGGGAGAGGAGAGAAAGAGGAAAAAGGGAGGGGGAAAAGAGAGAGGAGGGACGGAGGAAAGAGGAAGGGAGGGAGAGAGGGAGGGAGAGAAGAGGGGGACAGAGAAAAGAGGGAGGGTGAGAAGAGAGAGGAGGGAGAGGAAAGAGGGAGGGAGAGGAGAGGAGGAAGGAGAGAGGAAAAAGGGAGGGAGGGAGAGAAGAGAGAGAGGAGAAGGAGGAAAGAGGGAGGGAGGGAGAGGAAAGAGACAGGAGGGAGAGGAAAAAGGGAGGGAGAGGAGGAAGGAGAGAGGAAAAAGGGAGGGAGGGAGAGAAGAGAGAGAGGAGAGGGAGGAAAGAGGGAGGGAGGGAGAGAAAAGAGAGGAAGGAAAGGAAAGAGGGAGGGAGAGGGAGGAGGGAGGAAAAAGGAAGGGAGGGGAGAAAAGAGAGAGGGGGAGGAGAGAGAGGAAAGAGGAAGTGAGAGAGAGTGTGTGGGGGGGTGTAATTTCAGTCTCTCTTGTGGGCATTCTCAACTATTTGAAGAATTGAGAGCTTTTGATCACCGTAAAATAAATCAACCCTATATACTTCCCATACCTACGGAAACAAATGACTCTTACGAAGTTGGAGCATCTGAATGGTTTATTAAAAACCCAGCATTACGTTTTAAAGGAGGATATAAAATCCGGCATAGGTTTCCTTCTGCAAAATAGGCTTCAAGCGAACTGAAGAATCTACGCGACATTGAAGAGGCTGGCTGTTGTTGTGTGTGTTTGTTTTTTAATAGAAAATGTCATGCATTCAATGGTACAAGAGAATTTATGGTTATGGCTCATGGTGTACATTTCCAGCAAAGCAAATAAATAAAGCTGTGTCCTCTAATCGTTATTGCAAAGTGTTGCTGTGAGTTTTTATGTCATCTAACACACATTTCGGAAGAGCATCCTGTACGGGACCTGATATCTGAGAAACAAAATTAGTCAAAGAGAATAATGAGGCAATGGTTTCTCCTTTTTTATTTTTATTTTCCTTTTTGGGTGGGTGAGTGGGGGTGGGGGGTGGGGGCTGTCATCACCTTCAATATTATTCACTTCAGAGCCTGATTCTGGAAATTAAATATTCTCTCTAACCTTATTTTTCCTTAAAATCCTCAATAGAATTAATCCCAAATCAGCACATTCTCTCTCTCCATCTCTCTCTCCTTCCCCCTCTCCCTCCCTCCTTCCCTCTCTGACTCTGACTCTCACTCTTCCTCTCTCCCTCTCTCCCTCTCTCCCTCTCTCTCCCTTTCTCCCTCTCTCCCAGTCTCTCTCCCTCTTTCCCGCTCTCTCCCTCTCCGTCCCTCCCTCCCTCCCTCTCTCACGTACACACATACCCTCTCTCTCCCTCTCTCTCCCTCTCTCCTTCCCCCTCTCCCTCCCTCCTTCCCTCTCTGACTATGACTCTCACTCTCACTCTTCCTCCCCCCCTCTCTCCCTCTCTGTCTCTTTCTCCCTCTCTCCCAGTCTCCCTCCCTCTTTCCCAGTCTCTCCCTCTCCATCCCTCCCTCCCTTCCTCTCTCACATACACACACACCCTCTCTCCCTCTCTCCCCCTCTCCTTCCCCCTCTCCCTCCCTCCTTCCCTCCCTCTCTCCCTCTCCCTCCTCCCTGTCCCTCCCTCCCTGCCTCTCTCACATACACACACGCCCTGTGTCCTCCCTCTCTCTCCTCCCTCTCTCTCACTCCCTCTGTCTCCCTCCCTCCTTCTATCTTTCTCCCTCTCTCCCTCCCTTCCTGTCTCTCCCTCACACACACACACACATTCTCTCCCTCCCTTCCTCTCTCACGCACACACATGCCCTCTCTCCCCCTCTCCCCCTCTCCCTCCCTTCTTCCCCCCCTCCCTGTCTCTCCCTCACACACACACACACACACACACACTCCCTCCTTCCTCTCTCCCTCTCCCCCTCTCCTTTTATTCTGGTTTTTTTTTTCCTCATGAATCATGAGGAATTGTTGGTCAGCTGATCCGAAAACGTGGAGATTTCTTCATTGTTTTGCTTTCTCTTGGCTCGTCTGCTAGCAAAGATTAAGCATGTTTACCAGCCCTCTAATAGGGTATTGTGTCACCCTTGGAGAGCAAACAAATGAAGAACCGGGCAACGGGCGAAAAGATGTAACCAACTTGGCTTCTGGTGAAAAGCTGTTTTCAGAAACAATTCTTGAATTACTTTCATTTGAGAGAGCGGTATAGAATTCAGGAGGTGAGGAAGCTATTCCTGCTCAGCCAGCGTCCTTTTTCCCGGCCTCGTGAACAAAGTTAGTAGAGGCGATTTCTATACTGCCATCTTGGAATCCTAACACAGGTCCCAAGTTTTCACATTTATTTGCTCCCTGATGTTGCTGCTGATTGTTGCATTGATTGCTCTGAGTTCTTACCTAAGAAGGAAGGTGGAAAATGCATCCTTCAAGTCATGTCATCTAGGGAGTAGGACTATTTCCTAGGAAGTAAGACAATTTCTTCCTCCATGGGTAGAAAAGTAGTTTTTTTCCCCCCCAGTTCTAGGTGTGGGGTATTTTCTGAAGCATGCTACGCTTTCTCTGATGTTTGATCTAATGACTCCTTTCTCACTGCGTGTCTTTCTCCCTTCAGATTATCAGTAGAAATGTTTATAACTGTTCTTCACGGAGGTAAGTCAGCTCTCTCTGTTTTGCTTCTGTTCTATTCTGTTTATGAATCTGTCTCTGGTTGAAGACATCAGGAACATACCTAAATCTGCTCAGGTAGGTCTCGACTTACAACTATAACTGAGCCCGGAATGATGGTGGTGAATCGTGCCAGTCATGAAGCAAGGTGACCAAGGGACTGTACCCAATTTTATGTCCTGTTTGTGGCGGTCATTAAGCAAACATGGATGTAAAGCAGATGTCACGCTTGTTATTAAGCAAACGTAGAAGTTAATAGAATAGAATAGAATAGAATAGAATAGAATAGAATAGAATAGAATAGAATAGAATAGAATAGAATAGAATAGAATAGAATAGAATAGAATAGAATAGAATAGAATAGAATAGAATAACAGAGTTGTTAGTCTGTTATTCTGTTATTCAGAGTTGTTATTATAATAACAGAGGGACCTTGGAGGTCTTCTAGTCCAAACCCCTGCCCAGGCAGGAAACCCTACACCACTCCAGATAAATGGTTATCCAACATCTTCTTAAAAATTTCCAGTGTTGGAGCATTCACAATTTCTGGAGGCAAATTGTTCCACTGATGAATTGTTCTAACTGTCAGGAAATTTCTCCTTAGTTCTAAGTTGCTTCTCTCCTTGATTAGTTTCCACCCATTGCTTCTTGTCCTGCCCTCAGGGGCTTTGGAGAATAGCTTAACTCCCTCTTCTTTCTGGCAACCCCTGAGATATTGGAACACTGCTATCATGTCTCCCCTAGTCCTTCTTTTCATCAAGCTAAACATACCCAGTTCCTGCAACTGTTCTTTAAATGTTTTAGCCTCCAGTCCCCTAATCCTCTTTGTTACTCTTCTCTGCACTCTTTCTAGAGTCTCAACGTCTTTTTTACATGGTGACCACCAAAACTGAACGCAATATTCCAAGTTATTAAACGAATCCATGGTTTGCAATGGACATTGCCAGAAATCAGGATATAAATGCCAGTTTGCAATAAAATGTCATACATTGTGGTCATGTGTGTCCACGGGACACTGCAAACGCTGGCTGTTTAAGAAACATGGCAAATACAATCACATGACTGCAGGGAACGGGGTGGCCATAGGAACTTCAAATCTGGGTTAAAATTAACCCTGGGGAAGTCTGTCATAATTTTCAATGCTAAGCGACTGGTCCCGGATCAAGGATTCCCTGCACCCAGTCTTAATTTATGTAGGTCTATCTCAGGGGTGTCAAACTTGATTTCATTGATAGATGCATCAAGGTTGTGTTTGACCTCGGGTGGGGTGGGGGGATAGGGAGGGCGTGGCCAGGGTTGGCATGACCAGTTCAACATCATTCCTCTAGGCTCTATTTTTGGCTGTGACATCCTCCTGGAGCCCTCTGACAATGAAAATGGAGCCCGGGGAGGCCGCTGGCTGAGGGTTTCAGCAGTGGAGGGTTGCCCCCCGGTTAGGACCGATTTGCAAGAACCGGTAGTAAAACTGGTGGGAGGCCCCGCCCACTGCCCTGGATGTCATCATCACTGATCTACACATGCGCAGAAGCTCCTACACATGCGTAGAAGCAAGGCGCACATGTGATTCCGTTGCAAACTGGTAGTAAAGATAAGTAGAACCCATCCATGGGCTTCATGAGGCTACGATTGGTCAAAAATGGAGCCTGGATGCAGCCTCCCCAAGCTCCATTTTTACTGGGAGAGGGTTGCAGGAGGCCATCGCAGCTGAAAACAGAGCCCAGGAGAGCTGCATGGGGTCCTCCTAAGTTCCATCTTCCCTGGCAAAGACTCTGTGGGCCAGTCCTTCGCTGTTTCCAGGGTGGGCCCACAGGCCAGATCTAAGCACCCCTTGAGTTTGTCATCCCTGGTCTAGCCTATCAAGCAAACCCAAATGAATACATTGCTGCGGGAATCATCAGAATTGTTGAGGTTCACACTATTGTTTTTTTTTCTTTTGACTGCATAAAGGCTTTGAGTTGATTTAGTTTAGTTTAGTTTAGTTTATTAGATTTATATACCGCCCTTCTCCTGACGGACTCAGGGCGGTGAACAGCCAAACATTAAAACATTAAAATACAAGCAATATAAAAGTTAAAAATAATCTAAAAACATAATTAAATCAAATTTTGGCTTCCCCAAATTTAAAATCCCTCCTAAAATTCACCCATTAAAATCTACGTTAAGCCAGCCCGGCTTCCTGGAATAGAAAAGTCTTTAATGCCTTGCAAAAAGTGCAGAGGTCTGGGATTAATCGAATCCCCGGGGATAACTTGTTCCAGAGGGCGGGAGCCCCCACAGAGAAGGCTCTCCCCCTGGGGGTCGCCAGTCGACATTGCCTGACCGACAGCACCCTGAGGAGGCCCTCTCTGTGAGAGCGTATTGGCCGGTGGGAGGTTATCGGTGGCAGAAGGTGGCCTCGTAAATACCCGGGCCCTAAGCCATGGGGCGCTTTAAAGATGAGAACCAAGACCTTGAAGCGCACCCGGAAGACCACTGGGAGCCAGTGCAGTTCGCGCAGGAGAGGTGTCACATGGGAGCGCCAAGTCGCCCCCATAATCACCCGCGCGGCCGCATTCTGGACCAGTTGGAGCCTCCGGGTGGTCCTCAAGGGGAGCCCCATGTAGAGAGCATTACAGTAGTCCAGGCGAGAAGTGACCAGGGCATGAGTGACTGTGCATAGGGAGTCCCGATCCAGAAAGGGACGCAACTGGCGAATCAGGCGAACCTGATAAAAAGCCCCCCTGGCCACGGCCGTCATATGCTCTTCTAAAGACAGCCGTGGATCCAGGAGGACGCCCAAGTTATGATTTGAACTGGGGTTTGCCCTCGACATATTGCAAAATTTTGATTGCTGTTCATTGTGGTTGGCTAGCCATTTGGGTTGATGTCCACTCCAAAGTTGGAGAAATGCTGCAATCTTTGCTTTTTTTCCCCCCCTTCCTTCCTAGAACACAAGGCCGATCTTTTTAATATACACTGCAAAGTCCAGATTTTGCTAGACGGCATGAAGCACCGCTGTGGATACGAAGATAAAGGTGACCCAGCTATGAATTAATAGACGTCATCATCTAAAAATCCGCTTTGCATTTAAACCCAATTTCTGTAATAATGAGCTCATTTGAATTCGCTCGACATTTGCCCGTCGGGTAAAGTTAAACAGGGACGTGCATGAAATATGATTGATACATTTCTAAGAAAGGAACAAGGAATTCTACCAATGGGCACTGATTTTTTTTTTAAATTAGATTTATATGCCGCCCTTCTCCGGAGACTCAGGGCGGCTTACAATGCATTAAGCAATAGCCTTCATACTTTTGCATATTTTTATACCAAGTCAGCTTATTGCCCCCACAAACTGGGTCCTCAATTGACCTACCTTAGAAAAGCTGGAAGGCTGAGTCAACCTTGAGCCTCGAACTTGCAATAATTGCAGACAGCTGAATGTTAATAACAGGCTATCTAGCCTGTTGAGCTATCTGAGGCTCTTTTGAACTGTATTTTCCTTGGTCGGACAAAATAAGAAATCTATGAGGTCGGGGGACAATTTATATAAGCTGCTTAACTTGTGGGTAAATTCTGAATTTCAGAGGAAATAGAGTTAGCCGATGAGAGCGGCCAAGTCAAGAATTTACTTCAAAACAAATATCTCTATGCAACAGAACTCCTGGGAGAACGAGAGACCTACATACTCCTTCGTGTCACATGTAAGAGACTTGATTTGAATTTCTGCAAAATCAAAAGACAGCCTGGTGCACATGTCCAGTTGAAGATGAAATGTTGGCTTTCTCCAGAACTTAATCCCAGAACCAAGGACATACCATATTCTTTGTTCAGAATAATTGCACGTGGATTGGATTCACTAGAACGTAGAATCAATAGGACTCGGGGTGGAATTCACTTACCTTCGCTACTGGTTCGCAAATGTGAGCGCTCATGTGTGCAGAGCCTTCCGCATCGGTGCAGAGCATCAAAAATGGGACTTGATGATGTCCGGGCGGGTGGGCGGAGCCTCCCACAGTCACTTTTACCAATTCGCTCGAACCGGATAGTACCAACTGAATACCACCATTGATAGGAATGGAAGGGCATCTCAAGGCAGGAGACTTTATACCATCCCAGTCAGTGGTGAATCCAAATTTTTTTACTACCGGTTCTGTGGGCATGGCTTGGTGGGCGTTGTGTGGCTTGGTGGGCATAATGATATAAGGTTTCCTGCTTGAACAGACGTTGGACTAGATGACCTCCAAGGTCCCTTCCAGCTCTTTTATTTGGTTATTCGGTGGAAAACCGCCTCTTCAATACCAGTAGATCCATGCTCCAGAAGAATTAACGATAAGCTGCAATGCCAAACTCAATCATAAGCATTGGCTACATTCCAAGCGCAATGTGAATGGCCTTACTTTGGTTTATGACATTGTTTCATTGTTGGAAATCTACTAGGACAATTGTGATTTCTGGCACTTCAAGTTTTATTTTGCCCTTCCATATATATCCAGGGGTGGGCTCCAAAAAATTTAGCAAGGGGTTCTCTGCCCAGTTGACTAGGCCATGATGGGCATGGCCTAGTCAATTTCCTGCACCACGTCAGGGAAGGATTTTTGCCCTCCCCAGGCTCTGGAGGCTGTCTCCCAAACTTCTGGTAGGCCCGTTTTTCACCCTCCCTGAGGATTTGCGCATGCCGTGCACTTACCTGCATCCAAAATGGGCCGCGTGGGGACTCCTGGGAGGGGTGGGGGATGGGTGGGGCCAGCCAGGAGTGGGATTTGGGGGTTCTCCGAACTGCACAGAATCTTAGCTAGAGATTCTCCCGAACCCCCAGCAGCCTGCCTCTGTATATATCTATCAACTTTTTTTAAAAAAAGAAGAAGAAAATTGTAGAAGGAACTACATGGTGACAATTTCATTAGTGCTTTAGGGATTATCTTTGAAGGAAGTAGGCAACCGGATTTAAAATACTGGATGTATTCAAATAAGATATTTGACATTTGGAAAAAAAAAGATCACATTTGAAAATACCTTTCAGTTTAAGGAGAAAGTCTGGATTAGTACACCTTATTCTGATTACTAGATTATAGTTGTTTCCATCTTCACGTTAATTGCTCTCTTACCACAGATGGAGAAAAACCTTCAGTGACGGAATTTAGGCCACTGTTGAAGGATGAGCACATCATTAACCCCAAGTTTCTAGGTCAGTAAACAATTTAGTTTCCATTTGTCAGTAAGGCCAAAAATTATCTTGAAAATAAAACAGGGAGAGAGGGAAAAAAAACTGGATTTCACTTGAATATTTTACAGATGAGATGTGTTGCAAAACATAGCTGTACTCATATATTTTTTAAATTTTCATTTTGTTCGTTTCTTTTTTCTTTTTTTTTTGTAAAAATTCAAAGCATTGGACCAACATAATATTCTTTCCTTTTTTCTGTTTTTGCCATAACAACAACCCTGTTGGGTGGGTTAGTAGGTGAGAGAAAATGACTGGTCTGAAGTCACTCAAGAGGTGCTCCCTAACGCGGGATTAGAACTCAAAGCCCCCTGGTGATTGGCCCAAATTCACCCAACCAGCTTTCACGCCTAAGGCGGGACTAGAACTCACAATCTCCTTGCTTATATCAACAGCCTGTGAACATCATTATTCTAATTGTAAGCATTTTTGTAAGTAAGCTGTTGGCCTGAAACTGAACTTCAGTTAAATAATTACCAATCTTGCAATTAGGCTATTCATTGCATTTCCAATTTGAAAAAGCTAGGTTAATTCGGTCGAGCTAATCGTGCATTTCTTCTACATAAAGCTAAATTAGGAAGTTGTCAAGAGCACAAGGAACCCTCCTCAAGGATGAAATCCAGAAGGATTCATCGGAAGTCAACCTTGGATATTCCCACTGCTGAAGGTAAGCTTGTTATTATGAAAAAATAATAATAATAATAAGAGAGAGAGAAGTTTAGTTCATTAAACATTTTGTGATGCTTTCCATGGGCATTTATAACAAAAGATTGAGCTTACATCTTATTGTGTGAAGTGTGCTTGGTAGAGAGATCTTGTACCCTATCCAGGGGTGGGATTCAAAAATTATTTTTGAAAAATTACTTTTTTCAAAAAATTACTTTTAAAATGCTTTTAAAAGTTAAAAAAAAAAGCCTCTGATGATCTCGCGGCTCAGCTGGGATCATCAGAGGCTTTTAAAAGCATTTTTTCTACAACCTCTTCAGCCAAAGAGGTTATAGAAAAAATGTTTTTTAAAGGAAAAAAAGCCTCTGTCGATCAGGCAAGTCAGCTGGGATTGTCAGAGGCTTTAAAAAAGAAAAAAGTAAGCCTCTGCCGATCAGGCAAGTCAGCTGGGATCGTCAGAGGCTTTAAAAACTTTTTTTTTTACAACTTCTTCAGCCAAAGAGGTTGTAGAGAAAATGTTTTTAAAAGGAAAAAAAAGCCTCTGTCGATCAGGCAAGTCACTTGGATCAGAGGCTTTAAAAAAATAAAGAAAGCCTCTGCCAATCAGGCAAGTCAGCTGGGATCGTCAGAGGCTTTAAAAGCATTTTTTTTACAACCTCTTCAGCTGAAGAGATTGTAAAAAAAAAAAAAAAGTTGGCCATGCCCACTCAGTCATATTACCGCCCACCACCACCAAGCCACGCCCACAGCACCGCTAGTAACAAATTTTCCATTTCACCACTGTATCCAGGTAAACACTTATACAAGTCAGATGAGAAATAACCATCTGATGAAAAGCATCAAGCTCAGAGAACAGGAAGGATCTCACAGTATGACCCTGAGCTACAAAAAAATTATATTCTGTTGGTAGCCATCTTTGATGGCTTCCCAAGCACTCTTTGCAGCCTTACTTATTTTGATTTATATAGTGGCCCATCTCCCTGACATGACTCTGGACAGTTCACAAGTTCCATCCACGTTTGATTTCTGGTTGTTTCTTTCAACTGCAGGCATAAGAAACGCTTCACCCCATGGCAGTAGAACCAATGTATCTCCAAAACAGAGCAAGAAAAACTGACTGGGTCGGTGAATTCGTAACCCCTGCTACGTTTTTGGGAAATGTTTTCATTTTTGTTGCAAAATGTGGATTAGAGCTACTCTTCCTTCTTGGCAAAAGTAAACTTGCAATATGGTTAAGAGCCTGTAGAGATTCTCCGTCATCTTTGCTTTTTCTTTGAAGACCTTCTGCTTCTCCTCCAAGGGGCTTCTTCAGTTCTGACAGGATGCTGGGGAAGGGAAGGATTTATATTCCTTGCAGACAGCTGGTCATTTGCATCCTTTTAGAGGGTCGTTGAAGCACTTGGAGGTTTCTGGTAAGAGTCCTGTTGGAGTCACAAACTCAAATCCAAATTTCGTAATGAACTTCGCTACAGGAAAGAATGCCTAAAACAGGAGCCCTAATCTCTCTGGGGTGTCTGTGCATGCAAATGTATGATGCAGATGGGTCAAGATTAATTAACTATAGAGATGCTGGCAGAACTTAAATACACTCTCTTGCTCTTGCTCTCTTAAAATACTGTGGTTTCTTACTTCTCTTTTTCTGCCAAGGCTTTTAAAGAATTGAATGAACATCTTTATTCATAATGAAAGTAACCTTTAGCAATATTTATTATTCAAGGATCCACATGTCTGTCATCAGATCAATAAAAAGACAGAGTAGGGTAGGGTAGGGTAGAGTAGGGTAGGGTAGGGTAGGGTGGACTGAAATGGAATGGAATGGAATGGAATGGAATGGAATGGAATGGAATGGAATAGAATAGAATAGAATAGAATAGAATAGAATAGAATAGAATAGAATAGAATAGAATAGAATAGAATAGAATAGAATAGAATAGAATATTGGAATGAAGGATACAGTGGAGTGGAGTGGAGTGGAGTGGAGTGGAGTGGAGTGGAGTGGAGTGGAGTGGAATGGAATGGAATAGAATAGAATAGAATAGAATAGAATAGAATAGAATAGAATAGAATAGAATAGAATAGAATAGAATAGAATAGAATAGAATAGAATAGAATAGAATAGAATAGAATAGAATAGAATAATAGAATAGAATAAACAGAGTTGGAAGGGACCTTGGAGGTCTTCTAGTCCAATCCCCTGCCTAGGCAGGAAACCCTACACCACTTCAGACAAATGGTTATCCAATCTCTTCTTAAAAATTTCCAGTGTTGGAGCATTCACAACTTCTGGAGGCAAGTTGTTCCACTGATTAATTGTTCTCACTGTCAGGAAATTTCTCCTTAGTTCTAAGTTGCTTCTCTCCTTGATTAGTTTCCACCCATTGCTTCTTGTCCTGCCTTCTGGTGCTTTGGAGAATAGCTTGACTCCTTCTTCTTTGGGGCAGCCCCTGAGATATCAGAATCTATCTGCTGAATTCTCTTGCATTCTCATGGGGAAAAAATGTGAGCCAGGAAACTATTTTGAGCACTCTATAATCGGAGTTTAATCACCATCCAACATCAATTAATTCAACAATGTTATTATCTGCTTTATGCGTCATCCATTTGGCAGCTTTGAGTTTCATGTCCTTTTATATACGTTTGTGTTGCAGCATTGTTTCCGTTTTCGTTCAATAATTGTGTTGGTCTGTCTTCTAAGAAGTGCAGGTAATAAAAATATCACACTGCAAATAAAGAAAAAATTTGCATGTGAGCATCTGTATTGCTTCATACAACGCTGAGAATTTATAATGGATCCATGCTGCATCTGTAATGGGATGGGACAATATTCTTGAAGAAGGGAAGAACAGACACAGCCTAGACCAGGAGTGTCAAACTTGATTTCATTGAGGGCTGCATCGGGGTTGTGTTTGACCTTGGGGGGCCAGAGTGGATGTGGCCTGCTTGACGTCACTCATGTTCACTGCGCCTGTGGTGGCCTGAGCTCTCTGCCAGCGAAAATGGGCTCCCAAGTTCCGTTTTTCGCTGGGATGGCCTCCTGCAACCCTCTGCCGGTGGAAAGGGAGTGTCAGCACTCCAAGCCGCATTCACTCTAGTGCTGACCTAAGAAGGAGAAGAAGGGCATTTGGAAAGGGACGTTTTGACTTTTCACCTACTTATTTTTCCTGGAGATAATATCCCCTAGGAGATGGGATGAGAGGGGGGAAATTCCTTTGAGCTGGAGCAGTAGATTAGGGAAAGAGTGACTTGGAAGATGGCCAATGAGACCAGAGGAATGGAGACAGGAAGGGAGGAGTTGGCGCCGGGAAGTCAGTGTTGGCTACGATGAGTCGGAGTTAGAATGTCGTGCTTAATAAATGAGAGTTTTTTCATCGAAGACTTTGTTTGAAATGCAATTTATTTGAGACGACCTCGAAATCTGACAGGGAGTTTAGAGGGGCCACATGTGCCCCCCCCCCAAGCTCCATTTCCACTGGCAGAGATGCTGTTGGCTGGTCCTCTGTTGTTTCCAGGGTGGCCCTATAGGCCAGATCTAAGCATCCCGCAGGCTGGATCCAGTCCCCGGGCCTTGAGTTTGACATGCCTGGCCTAAACCATGGTCAGATAAAGGGAAATCCCAGTCCAAAGGAAGAATATAATTTGAGAAAGCATCTGAGACTTGACCTTCCCCAGCTCTAGAGAAGAGGAAGGGGAAAAGCCAGTTTGGCTTAGTGATTAAGGCATCCAGCTAGAAACTACTGTCTTTTCCCAAAAATAAGACCCTGTCTTATATTTTTTTTAACCTTGAAATAAGCACTTGGCCTTATTTTCAGGGAGGTCTTATTATTTTGGGACGTGTGGAACAAGATGGGGCTCCTTTGGCCGTCTTACCTGATTTCCAGCTCTGTGTTTAAATATTTTCAGGGTGGGCTTATTTTCGGGGGTGAAGCTTATTTTAGCACATGTGCTCAAAAGCCCAATTGGGCTTATTATCAGAGGATGTCTTATTTTGGGGGAAACAGGGTAGGAGCCTGAGTTCTAGTCCTACTTTATGCCATCAAAGCCGGCTCAGTAAGTTTGAGCCAATCACCAGAAGACTGTGAGTTCTAGTTGGCTGGGTGACTTTGGGCCAATCAACAGGAGATTGTGAATCCTAGTTCTGCCTTAATCATGAAAGCCATCTTTTCTTTTTTTAATTTGATTTATATGTCGCCCTTCTCCAGAGACTCAGGGCGGCTTACAATGCGTTAAGCAATAGCCTTCATACTTTTATACATTTATACAAAGTCAGCTTATTGCCCCCACAAACTGGGCCCTCAATTGACCTACCTTAGAAAGGATGGAAGGCTGAGTCAACCTTGAGCCTGGTGAGATTCGAACTTATGGTAATTGCAGACAGCTGGTCTTTAATCACAATGCTTTTAGTCTGCTGAGCTATCCAGCAGACTAAAAGCTTGGTGAGTTTGAACCAATCAGCAGGAGACTGTGAGCTCTAGTTCTACTTTAGACATGAAATCTGGCTGGGTGACTTAGGGCCAATCACTAGGACACTGTGAGTTCTAGTTCTGCTTTAGGCATGAAAGGTGACTGGGTGACTCTGGCCCAGTCATTCTCTCAGCCAACTCACCCCACAGGGTTGTTGTTATAGGGAGAGGAAGGAGTATATTAGGTATGTTCAGGGCCTTGAGTTATTTGTAATGATAATAAAGGCAGGATAAATATAAATAAATAAAGAGGAGGGAAGCCCATCCAATTTTCAAGATTCTGTTACTGTAACCTTATAATAAAAGCAGTTTGAATATTCATAACTTTGATATTCAGATCTGGTCAACCTCGGTGACATCATCCTCTGTCACCGGTCATGTTTTGCAAAGCCAGTGATTGAGTTCAAACACTGAGCCAAAATCAAATCAAACCAGCTTACCATTATCTGAATGCAGCCATTGTGGGATATATTATTGCCAACATTTCTAGATTATTGTTTTATACAGTAGTGGCCAAAATTGAGGAAACCTTTTGGGAAAAGTATATTTTTTAAGGTTTGATGGCTAATAACACCACTTCTTTTGGGAGTTTCAAGATAATCCTATTCCACTGCTGGAATGGCCTGGGAATAGCCCAGACCTTAACCCAATTGAAAATCAGTGGAGTCAACTAAAGAAACTTGTTAGTCAGAAGCGATCCAGCAATAAAACCCAGTTCATAGAAGCAATCCTTCGACCTTGGTTTCACATTATAACAGATGCAGAACTAAAAGACTTGGTTCACTCCATGGGAAGACGTTGTAAGGCCATCATTCATGCTAAAGTAATTAACTATTAACTGACATGGGGATCGTTTTTGTATATCTCGTTTTTTCTACGTGTTTCATTTTTCTTCTTTATACTGTAACTGCTATTCTAATAGCAAATCCTTCATAACAATTATTGCATTACATTCTTGATTAAATTATCTGTCCATTGATATGTAATTTTATAGTACTATTCCAAAAAAAATGGTATTATTAGCTAGTTTTAGAAAATACACTTTCCGCAAAAGGTTTCCACAATTTTGACCACTACTGTAATCAAGGAAGAGAATAAATTTGCAGACGGACCCAAGCTTACCTTTCTAATATCTCCAATCAGAAGGACAACATTCAGAAAAAAGCACCAGGGGTGAAACCCAGCAGGTTCTGAAGAACTGGTAGCGGAAATTTTGAGCAGTTTGGAGAACTGGCAAATACCACCTCTGGCTGGCCCCAAAGTGGGGTGGGAATGGAGATTTTGCAGTATCCTTCCCCTGCCATGCCCACTAAGCCACACCAACCAAGCCACACCCACTGGAAAACACATTTGTCGGAGATGTAGGCAATTGGCTGGCCATTAGACTAATCCAGTATTTCTCAATCGTGATGCCTTTAAGCTGTGTGGACTTCAACTTCCAGAATCCACCAGTCAACATGATGGCAGGGGGATTCTGGGAAATGAAGTCCACACAGCTTAAAGGAGCCAAGATTGAGAAACATCGGATTAGTTAATGCAAATCAAGATGGAAAAACACCTTATGTGTATGAATATTCAGTGCTAGGAAAGAAAACACATAATTTGGACCTTCATTACTTCCTGAAACCTGCAACCACAGGAGGTTAAAGGTGACCTCTTTTCAGTTCCACGGGCAGGTCAAACATTGGCCTGGAAACTGGACTTGTTATCATCCATCGAACAGTCTCTATGAGCAACTGCCAGTAACTAACACCGCGGCTTTTGAATGGGGTTATGTCAATGTGTCACACTCATTCTTCTTAATTCAGTACGATCGGCTACATATGGAGACACCAGATTAAATAGGGTGTTGTGTTTTGTTTTGTTTTTCAGTTTAGAACAGTGGAACAGATTATACTGTGTTTAACTGTGGTTTGTTAAATAAGAATCTCTGGCTACTTAAAGGCTTAATTTTCCATAAGAAATGCTCTGTAAATTATTTTGGAAAAACTTGTGTGTGGTTGTAGTTTGCTCTTCTTCCCTTGAGGTGGTACCTCAATGGCTGAGAATGTATGACCCTCCAGATGGAGATGAATCAGTGGTGAAATCCTCTCTAGTTTGCACTGCACATACCCAGTGCATGCCAAACACACGCTTTGCACGGAAAAAGGACGCATAACAAGGTAAGTAGAACAGTGAGGAGGGAACAGCTATGCTGTGCTATTTAGATTCGCTAGAAAGCTTTCTAGCGAATATAAATCGTGCGACACAGCTGATTGTCAGAAATACCAGTTCAGACCAACTGGTAGCTTTTTTTTTTTTACTACCGGTTCGCCGAACAGGTAGATTTTATCACTACCGGTTCGTCTGAACTGGTGCGAACCGGTAGGATTTCACCACTGGGATGAATGACAATTCACAGGGTCCTTCGATTATGGCCCTGTCTCTACTCATCCTCTACCTGCAGTTCGCTTTTCATGTAAAGCAGAGAACTGTTTTTGAAAGAGGCTTAGCAACTTCAGATCTGGTTAATACCTGGATAGCAGTGAACCAGAAATGTCACAGATGGGATGTTGAAAAAAATATATATATCCAGAAGAAGGATTGCAATGCAAATCAGCTTCATACTGCGGTCAAAAAAATACTGGATAGCTCAGCAGACTAATGCATTGTGCATTGTGATTAACTCCAGCTGTCTGCAATTACTGTAAATTCGAACCTCCCCAGGCTCAAGGTTGACTCAGCCTTGCATCCTTTCTAAGGTAGGTAAATTGAGGACCCAGTTTGTGGGGGCAATAAGCTGACTTTGTATAAAATATACAAAAGTAGGAAGGCTATTGCTTGACGCATTGTAAGCTGCCCTGAATCTCTGGAGAAGGGTGGCATATAAATCAAATTTTAAAAAAAACTGTACGGAGTCTTTGCATTTGCTTCTTCAGTCTGCCTACTCCTGTTTAAAGTATTCCTAGTTTTAAAGTTTGGCTTGTTAGCTGCTAATTCAAAACAATGCATTCTATTTCTATTCACTGGTTCAGCTCTGCAGATATGAATATATATTTTCCGGTTAACATATTCGTAGAAGCAAATTGGGAATTGCTACCGACAGAAAATTCAATCTTTCTTCTTGACAATAAAAATCCAACTTGATTGGACTTGATTGCTTGCAATTTTTTCCCCCCACAAATTCTTTACAAGGCCAGGGGGAAAAGATGTATTTTAAATGAACCTCTATCCAGATTTTCTCTCTTCGTGGATTACTGCCTTGTCGTGGCGAAGGGGCTTGCATAGCTCAATGAAGGTATAAGCTAAAGGCAAAAAGATATGACGCTGGAAGATGAGCCCCTCAAGTCGGAAGGTATCCAATATGCTACTGGGGAAGAGCAGAGGGCTAGTACTAGTAGTGCCAGAAAGAATGAAGCAACTGGGCAAAAGCCGAAAGGATGCTCAGCTGTGGATGTATCTGGTGAAGAGAAAGTCCGATGCTGTCCAGGCAACTCAGATTAAAACGTCGGAGGGTTTTTCATTGTTGTTTTTGAGGTGTAGTAACAATCTCCTAGCATACTAAAAAGCAGAGACATCACCCTGCCAACAAAAGTGCGTATAGTCAAGGCGATGGTTTTCCCAGTTGCAATGGATGGCTGTGAAAATTGGACCATAAGGAAGGTTGAGCGCCAAAGAATGGAGGTCTTTGAACTCTGGTGCTGGAGAAGACTCCTGTGAGTCCCTTGGATTGTAAGACGATCCAATGGTCAGTCCTAGAGGAGATCAACCCTGACTGCTCTTTAGAAGGCCAGATCCTGAAGAGGAAACTCAAATACTTTGGCCACCTAATGAGAAGGAAGGACTCCCTGGAGAAGAGCCTAATACTGGGAACGATTGAGGGCAAAAGAAGAAGGGATGGCAGAGAACGAGGTGGCTGGATGGAGTCACTGAAGCAGTCGGTATGAGCTTAAATGGACTCCAGAGGATGGTAGAGGACAGGAAGGTCCGGAGGAATGTTGTCCATGGGGTCTCGATGGGTCGGACACGATTTCACAACTAACAACAAAATCCAGGTTTTCAATACTGCTTTGATTTTGCTCCGGTGGGGGGGAAAAAACCACCTTTGTTTTGTTCCGATTGGAGCAGATTAAATAAGTCCGCGTGGCTGAGATGAAAGAGAAGAGATAAGGCGCATTTTTTCCAATGTGAAATATTTGCAGACGAGTGTGTGTGAGAGAGAAAGAGGGCACGCCGTGTTCTTCGCTCGTTCCTTTCGAAGAATGTGTTTCTATTTTGTTGGCATGGCCTGGGAACAGAAAGGATCAGATAACTTCATACTTCATTTGAGGACTCTTGCATTAAACAAGCACCGAATGTATGCTAAAGAGGAGGCCAGAATTAACAATATGGAGTGCAACAGATATTATTCATGAACATGCACCCTAAACATTATTAAGCAGGAGTGATTACTATAGCCTTATGCAAACTTGGGTTCAAAGCTATGGAGAGGAATTATTTTATTCTCAAATTCCTGCCTTGCGTGTAGTCAGTTTTGTTTAAGTGACCTTTGAACTATATCCCGGGGAATTCAATAGAAGTGTCGCAGTTTTTTTTTTTAATTAGATTTATACACCACCCTTCTCCGAAGACTCAGGGCGGCTTACAAGGCGTTAAGCAATAGCCTTCATACTTTTGTATATTTTATACAAAGTCAGCTTATTGCCCCCACAAACTGGGTCCTCAATTGACCTACCTTAGAAAGGATGGAAGGCTGAGTCAACCTTGAGCCTGGGGAGATTCAAACTGGTGTAATTGCAGACAGCTGGATGTTAATAACAGGCTTTAGTCTGCTTTTTTAGCCTGTTGAGCTATCCAGGCAGTGGTGGAATTCAATTTTTTTTTACTACCGGTTCTATGGGTGTGGCTTGGTGGGCATGATAGGGGAAGGATACTGCAAAATCTCCATTCCCACCCCACCCTGGGGCCAGCCAGAGGTGGTATTTACCGGTTCTTTGAACTACTCAAAATTTCTGCTACCGGTTCTCCAGAACCTGTCAGAACCTGTTGGATTTTACCCCTGCCCTATAACTTATTTCTACCTCTATTCTAACTTCTAATCAGGCCACCATTACTAATCCTAGTGTTAATACACTTGGTTATATTAAGACATAGGACTATCTTGAGGCATGGTGCAGGGTTTCTTGCCTAAGCAGGGGGTTGGACTAGAAGACCTCCAAGGTCCCTTCCGATTCTGTTATTCTCTGGATCACGTTTTACCTAACCTGCATAACCATAAAAACTCTACAGAGGAAATAGAACTAGGACATTGTTAAAAGTGAAAGTGTAGGATGGAAACTCGAGTCAAACATAAGCAATAAAATATGCAGAGCAGGTTGAACTGGTTTGGCTTTTGCCAGTGAGGCACAGTACAAATTTAACAAATTGAAAGCACCCGAAGGCCAGATAAGGAATCATGGATGGAAACTGATCAAGGAGAGAGTCAACCAAGAACTAAGGAGAAATTTTCTTGACTGTGAGAAAAAACAGTGGAACAGAAGTTGTCTTCCGAAGTTGTGGGAGTTCCATCACTGGAGGCTTTCAAGAAGAGATTGGACTGCTCTATCAGGAATGGGTGTAAGGACAGGGGGTCAGACTAGATGACCTAAAAGCTCCCTTCCAAGACAGTTACTCTATTCCAATTGCAGCAACTTTGCAAGCTCAGAAAAAGAAGCTTCTGTGACTCTTAGAGGCCTGGTGTCGCAGCTTTTGATCGTTGCTCAACGATCATAATTATGGATCATGGATCAAGCGAAGCATTCCTGCCGTCACTTCCAGTCCATTTCAAAATCGCTCAGTTGAAACAGGGGTCGATGAGGAAGCTTGGAGACCGCCAACCTTCCCTTCGGTGTAGGGCATGGGATGAAAAGGATTACGTGGGCATCAAGTCTTCGCTCGCTGATCTCTTTCAAGAGCCTTCTGAGCAGTGGTGGAATTCACTATTTTTTTACTACCGGTTCTGTGGGTGTGGCTTGGTGGGCGTGGCAGAGGAAGGATACTGCAAAATCCCCATTCTCTCCCCACTCCTGGGGGAAGGATATTGCAAAATCTCCATTCCCAGCCCACTCCAAGGGGAAGGATACCGCAAAATCCCCATTCTCTCCCCACTCCTCGGGGAAGGATATTGCAAAATCCCCATTCCCACCCCACTCCAGGGGAAGGATACTGGAAAATCCCCATTCCCTCCCCACTCCAAGGAGAAGGATATTGCAAAATCTCCATTCCCTCCCTACTCCAGGAGAAGAATACTGCAAAATCTCCATTCCCATCCCACTCCAGGGGGAAGTATATTGTGAAATCCCCATTCTTTCCCCACTCCTGGAGGAAGGATATTGCAAAATCTCCATTCCCACCCCACTCCAGGGGGAAGGATATTGTGAAATCCCCATTCCCACCCCACTCTAGGAGAAGGATACTGCAAAATCTCCATTCCCACCCCACTCCTGGGGGAAGGATATTGCAAAATCCCCATTCCCTCCCCACTCTGTGGCCAGCCAGAGGTGGTATTTGCCGGTTCTCCCGAACTGCTCAAAATTTCCACTACGGGTTCTCCAGAACCTGTCAGAACCTGCTGGATTTCACCCCTGCTTCTGAGTTGATGTTGCTATTTTAGACCTTTAATAATAAATCAGCTGCAGTAATAAATCAGCTCTTCGGCAATCAGCTGATTGCCGAAGAGCTCATTTTTTTAAAAAGCAGCAATGCAACATTAAAGAAAAACAATTAAGCAATCAGGAAAAGAAAACAAGCAATTATACCTCTCTCATTTCCCTTGCATCATAAACCCCAGAGGTTTCTTTGTCCCAACCAGGCTACCTATGCAGGAATGTCCTTGAACAGGTAGTCCTCAACATATGACCAACGCAATCCTCAACGAATGACAACTGAGCCCAGAATTTATGTTGCTAAATGAAAAACAAAATTGTTAAATGAGTTTTGCCCCATTTTATGAACTTTCTTACCCCGGTTGTTAAGTGAATCATTAAATTAGTAACACGGTTGTTAAGCAAATCGGGCTTCCCCATTGACTGTGCTTGTCTGAAGGTCGCAAAAAGGGAATCGCATGAGCCCAGGATACTGCGACCGTCATAAAATATGAGTCAGTTGCCAAGCGTTTGAATTTTGATCACATGGGATGCTACAACGGTCGTAAGTGTGAAAAATGGTCATAAGTGACTACATGGCAACTTCTCCAACACATTGTGTTTCTTTTGATGGACGCTGGACTTGCTCGTGTTAACTGGCCGTGATCCTAAGGACCAAGTTTATTAGGAGGAGAAATTCCATATTTTATTGCAGCAGATGGCAATAAATGGCTGATGGCAAAATTCATAACAAGATGTATTTACCGTGTACTAATTAAAAGGGATGGTTTTTTTTTTGTTTTTTTTTTTTGTCCATAGGCAGTTGAGTCGTGTTTCAGTCTTACCAGAGATGGTAGATTTCTGCATCTGCAGAAGAAATCTGATTTTTCTGTGGGTGAGTCATTTGAGCACTGATTTTAATGCTTCTTTTTATGATGGTGCTTAATGTAGGAAAACACCCACTTCCCAGGTGCCTTTGGTAATATAAGAATTATAACTTTATTGTCATTGTACGTGTATACACAGTATATCCATACAACGAAATTAACTTAACACCCAAAGGTCCAACACACATAAGAATCCCCAAACACACCTCCACCCACCACAAATTCCCCACCCCTAAACCACCCAAACATCCACACAACAGACCAAGTAATGCTGTCCAACAGCTCACTGATGGTGGCCCTTTAGTTCATTGTTGAGTGCAATGGAATAAAAATTGTTCAGAAAACGTGCGGCCCGAGTTTTAATATCCAATACAAGAGGTAAATTGGCTTTCAAGAAGTGGAGGCCAGAACCCTCTATATTGGAGAAGTTAATCTGCATGGGGTGTTTCATTTTTATTTATTTATTTTCATATACAAAATTCAGGTAGACAAGGAATTGGTCAATATCTTCAAATAGAATTGCCAAATCATTTGCTTTCTTATGCAGAGCTGCCGTTTCGCAGCTTGCCATTTTGCCAGATTGCAGTGCTACCCTCGCAACCTGGACATAAACTGTTTCAACTCCTACCCTCAAACCGACGCTATAGAGCACTGCACATCAGAACAACTAGACACAAGAACAGTTTTTTTTCCCCGAATGCCATCACTCTGCTAAACAATTAATTCCCTCAACACTATCGAAGTATCTGCATTACTATTACTATTAATCTTCTCATTGTTCCTATCACCCACCTCCTCCCACTTATGACTGTATGACTATAACTTGCTGCTGTATCCCCACGATTTATATTGATTGTTTCCTAGTATGATTTGTACCCTATGAGTATCGTTAAGTGTTGTACCTTATGATTCTTGATGAACGTATCTTTTCTTTTTATGTACACTGAGAGCGTAGGCACCAAAGACAAATTCCTTGTTTGTCCAATCACACTTGGCCAATAAAGAATTGTATAAAGATCCATGAACATTATTTTTCTGCATCTTTGTAACAGGTATATTCAGTAGATGAAAGTTAAGCTTAGGCATTCTGCTAAATCACACCTAAATTGTCGTGCGGTTTCATGTCATGTGTGAATCCTATCATGGGTTGGTAAAACACACATGGTGAATTAGATGGCTACAGCTTGTTCCATAGACATGTTTGAAATAAATCCTATACTGCATTAGCATGTTATACCAACCCATTCATTGCCATCTGGTGCACACATACATGCTATGCTCACTTACACACAGAGAGAGTATATGTTATGCACTGACACACACAAAAAGCCTTATAGGTTTTTAGTTCGAGCTATCTTTCAGGTTGAAATAGTGATAATACAACCTGATGTTTGATTAAAGGTGCCGGTAGAGGGAAAATAAAAATAAGAATGACTCTGCGTAGCAGATCAACTGAACTGTTCAACTGAACAAGGAGAAATTGAACCTGGAAATAAGGAGAAATTTTCTGACGGGGAGAGCATTGAATCAATGTGAAAGCCAGAGAAGGAACAATGGGTGGAAATTGATCAAGGAGAGTTTCGACCTAGAAATAAGGAGAAATTTCCTGACAGTGAGAGCAGTCAACCCATGGAACAGAAGTTGCCTTCAGAAGTTGTGGGAGCTTCATCACTGGAGGCCTTCAAGAAGAGACTCGACTGTCCTTGTCAAAAGTGGTGTAGGATCTCCTGCTCGGGTGGGGGGTTGGACTAAATGACCTACAAGGTCCCTTCCCACTCCCTTAATCTGTATTTGTCTCAGTTTGCTCAACCTGGTGCCCTTCAAATAAATTGGAATTACATCACCCACAATCATGTACACATCACATCTATTGGTCCAAAGTGGTCAATAAACTCTTCCCGGGGACCAATTCAACTCTGTCGAATTTCAGCTTTCTGCCAATTGTTAAGAAACCAGTTATGACAAAACACAGGCTTTCTATAAAAAGACTTTTATTATCAAACTATATTTGTACACTGCATTCCATGGCCAGGCAATGCAAATCGACACCCGCACTGGGATTGCTGCAGAAGATGCCATCGTCATGCTGAACAACAAAAATACAACTTTGAAGAAACCTAGTGCAAGTTGAGGGCCGTCCTTTTTTTTTTTTTTGCCGTGAATGAGAAGAACAATCCTTCGGTTTCTTTTGTTCTATATACAAGAGACTTTGTACATATTCAATACTTAAAGGAATGGGCAATAAAAACAGGAAATATTCAAGTTGGTTCATTCTTTTGCAGTCCTATGGTCTTTTTTTTTTTCTTTCTTTCTTTTCCTCCAGGGAGAAGATCCTGTTACCCATTGTTATTGCACAAACACAATTTTGAAGGAGGTACTCTCCAAAAATGGCCACTGACTTATGCTGTCCATCTCTTTCAGTAGTACATATTTTTATCCCACCAGCCTGTAGTGAAAAGAGAAAAAAAAAATAAACATTTTTTTAAAATACTGAATTGTTTTCAGTAAGTATTTTTTTTTAATACTTAAAAACTCAGTTTTTAAAAACTGAGCCTGGATAGGCTCAGCAGACTAAAGCATTGTGATTAAACACCAGCTGTCTGCAATTACTGGAAGTTCGAATCTCACCAGGCTCAAGGTTGACTCAGCTTTCCATCCTTTCTAAGGTAGGTAAATTGAGGACCCAGTTTGTGGGGGCAATAAGCTGACTTTTGTATAAAATATACAAAAGCATGAAGGTTATTGCTTAACACATTGTAAGCCGCCCCGAGTCTCCGGAGAAGGGCAGCATATAAATCAAATTAAAAAAATATATAAGCAGGTTGGTTGGCATAAAGAATGCTATTAATAGGAGAACATATTTGTATCTCAGATTGGCCTGTGGGAATTTTAGAGAGCTCTGAGCATGATTATTTTCTTTGAGACGTTTCATTACCCAACTAGGTAACTTCATCCATGCTAGGGGAGAATGGGGCTTGCTCTCCGCATATATACAGTGATGATGTTACCTAGTTGGGTCATGAGATGTCTGGAAGCATGCAACCAAGCTCAGAGAGCACCAAGGACCCTACTGAATGCTATCGAACAGATTGTTCTGAGCTTGGCTTCCCAAGAGCATGAAGCAGACTCCTTGTCCCGACAAAACCCCTTTTTATTAAGTTACTGTGAATTCCTCTCATTCACATCCAGCAAAGTCTTTCAAGGGAGAATTTTACAGGCACAGGCCTTATCTGGACTGGAGAGCTGCCAGGCTGATATCTTCAAAACTTGGCAGAGTCTTGGAGAGTTGTGAACCAATTAAGCGAACTAATCCTGCAAACTCCACTCCCCTTTTGCTCCTCTTTTATTCCCTATGGGAGGGACCCTTCATCGTCCACCTGTGGCTTTACTCCCGAGTCAACCCTTGCTCTTTAGCTATTCCCTTCATCTGGCAACTCTGTGCACACTGGGAACAGGCTCCAGCTGTTCATCTGCCTCACTGATGTCTGACTCCGACGGCAGCTGATAACTGTGAGATGGCTCTGGCCCCCTCTCTGCCTCTGATGCAGAGCCCTCATCAGAGCCTTCCCCAGACTCCAGGACTGGCCCATTTTCCTCCCCAACCTCCTCACTGTCCGAATCTGCTACCAGCTACACTGGTGGGCCACAACACAAATCTCCTTGGTCCATTAAGATAATTATGGGGTATCTCCTCTCTCTCTTCTTCCCAGATCCACACAGACCCTGAAACCAAATCAGATCCTGGGTGAATCTGATTTCAAGGATTCAAAAGGGCACCTCTGCTATTGTTCCAGAAGACAAGACTCTGTAAAAGGGTCCAAGGTTTTGAGAAAGGGACAAACCTCATCTCCTAAGGCCTTATGTAACTCTGTGTAATCCCAATGACTGCCAATGAGAGTCCTACCACCATCATCAAGTTCCAATAAAATTGTCATCTTGCGAGCAGCAGAAGGGAAGTTTCTAAGTTTAACGTCTTTCATTCATTATTTTAAATTCAGTCTAACCTAGTTTTGTCCTAGCCTGGTCACCTCCATTTCTTTTATTTTGACCACTTCGTGCTGACCCAGATTGTTGGGGGCATGATGCTGACTCTGTAAACTGCTTAGAGAAGTCTGCAAAGCACTAGGAAGCTGTATATAAGCCTAAATGCTATTGATATTGGTACTGCTATACTGACCACCTGAATATCAATTAAAGACCTACTGAGGCCTTTAGCAGGTATCAGACTAAGTGTAATTTGACAGTAACTCTAGGAGATGTTCAGGATTTCTTGGCTAATCATTTTAGTCAAACGCTTGTCGACTATCTAGTTGGGATGTTTTCATTTAGATCCCTGCATTGAGCAGGGGGTGACACTTGAGGGCCTCAATGAGCTTTGCCCAACTTGGTGCTCTAATGCAATAAAATAAAATAAAATAAAAATGTTTTCCTATCCAAATCCAAAAGGATGATTGGGGGACTGGAGACTAAAACATACAATGAAAGGTTGCAGGGACTGGGCATGGCTAGTCTAGAGAAGAGAAGGACCAGAGGACACATCTTAGTAGTCTTACAATATTTGAGGGGCTGCCACAGAGAGGAGGGGGTCAAGCTATATTCCAAGGCACCAAAGGCCAGACAAGGAATAATGGATGGAAACTGAACAAGGAGAGATTCACTCTGGAAATAAGGAGGAATTTTCTGACAGTGAGAACTATCAACCCATGGAACGGAAGTTGCCTTCAGAAGTTGTGGGAGCTTCATCCCTGGAAGCTTTCAAGAAGAGAGTGGACTGCCATCTGTCAGAAATGGTATAGGGTCTCCTGCTTGGGTGGGGGTTGGATTAGATGACCTACAAGGTCCCTTCCAACTCTCTTAATCTGTATAATCTGTATCTGTATGAATCTCTTTATTCAGGTGGGATTAAAAAACAACTATAACATCGATCTTGGAGTCTGGACAGGACTGTCTAATCAGGGCAACCAGAAATGCAGAGCTTTAAATTCTGTTGAAATGACAACAGCTCTAAAACTATAACTGGCTAACTGAATGTTTTATGCCGCGTTTGGCTTCTCTCCAAACCAATGAACCCTTTATTAGAAAGGGAAGTGGAGCCAAGTCTACTGGCTTGCAATTGCTGGTGCCAAGATAATAATAATAATAATAATAATCCCTGACCTGAAGGAACCTCTTACATCTTTTTTTTGGCAAGGGCGATATTGCCTGAGATAACGAGCATTTAATTGAAATTGCAGATTCAGTAATGTTCGCTTGGGTTGGAATAGGTATGGAAATTTAAATTGTGTGTAAAACGCTATGGCATATCTAGACAGCTTATTAAAAACAGAGACATCACCCTGCCAACAAAAGTGCATATAGTTAAGGTTATGTTGTTCCCAGTTGCAATGTATGGCTGGGAAAGTTGGACCATAAGGAAGGCTGAGCACCAAAGAATGGAGGCCTTTAAACTCTGGTGCTGGAGAAGACTCCTGTGACTCCCTTGGACTGCAAGGCGACCCAACTGGTCAGTCCTAGAGGAGATCTACCCAGACTGCTCTTTAGAAGGCCAGATCCTGAAGATGAAACTCAAATATTTTGGCCACCTAATGAGAAGGAAGGACTCACTGGAGAAGAGCCTAATGCTGGGAACAATTGAGGGGAAAACAAGAAAAGGACAACAGAAAATGAGGTGGCTGGATGGAGTCACTGAAGCAGTAGGGGTAAGCTTAAATGGACTCCAGGCAGAGGTGGTATTCAGCAAGTTCTGGAGAATCAGTAACCAAAATTTTGAGTAGTTTGGAGAACCGGTAAATACCACCTCTGACTCACCCCCATTCTCTGCCTCCAGAGTCCCAGCTGATCGGGAGGGAATGGGGATTTTGCAGTAACCTTCATCTGGAGTGTGGAGGGAATGGAGATTTTACAGTATCCTTCCCCTGCCATGCCCACCAAGCCACACCCACCAAGCCACGCCCACAGAACCGGTAGTGAAAAATTTTGAATCCCACCACTGACTCTTGAGGATGGTAGAGGACAGGAAGGCCTGGAGGAACATTGTCCATGGGATTGCGATGGGTTGGACACGACTTCACAACTAACAATAACAAAATAGAACGCTATGCCACTTACTTCCTGGATATCGTCTGATGAATAACTTGCGCATTTCATCGTAGACCCATATCAAGATGGCAAAAGGCACGGGGACGAACCAATATTGAAACCTAGACAAGAGAAGGTTGGGCAGGAATTAGGGAATTCTGCTGGGTGGGAATTAGGAAATACACCTCATGGATACAAACTTTAAAAAGCAGGGATGATACTGAGTTACAATCACAGCAACGTGTAATTTTAATGTTGTTAGCCACCGAGAGTCACCACGAGACAGTTGGGCGTCCATATAAATTTGTTTTAATTGATTGTAATTCTTTAGCCTAACTAACCACAGGAAGTTAAACTTACCGAAGAGGTGTGAAATTCAAGGCATTGATGCTTCCAAGACCATAGCAGAGAATCAAAGCTATTCCTATCTGTGAAAATATACCGATCCAGATTACTTTGTTCCTGAAAAACATAAATAAAAATACAGCTAAGATAATCATATTATTTATGAGATATACACATAGCAATAGCACTTAGACTCATTTACCACTTCCTAGTGCTTTACGGTCCTTTCTAAGTGGTTTACAGAGTCAGCATATTTGCGCCCAACAATCTGGGTCCTAATTTTACTGAACTTGGAAGGATGGAAGGCTGAGTCAACCTTGAACCAATCAGTATTGAACTGCTGGCAGTGGGCAGAGTTAGCCTGCAATACTTCATTCTAACCACTGTGAAAGGAGGGAGGGAGGGAGGGAGGGAGGGAGGGAGGGAGGGAGGGAGGGAGGAAGGAAGGAAGGAAGGAAGGAAGGAAGGGCAACAGCATAGCACTTAGACTTATATACTGCTTCATAGTGCTTTATAGTCCTCTCTAAGTGGTTTACAGAATCAGCATCTTGGCCCTAACAATCTGGATCCTCATTTTACCCACCTCGGAAAGGTATTTCCGAGGTGGGTAAAATGTTTGACATATAAACAAAATGTTTACGTTCGACAAATAAACAAAAGCAAACAAACAAACAAATAAAATTTAGAAACCCATGGAATCTACTATGATAGCAGTCTTCCAATATCTGAGGGGTTGCCACAAAGAGGAGAAGGTCAAGCAAAGAGGAGAAGGTCCAAAGCACCCGAAGGCCAAACAAGGAATCATGGATGGAAACTGAACAAGGAGAGATTCAACCTGGAAATAAGGAGGAATTTTCTGACAGTGATCAATCAATGGAACAGAAGTTGCCTTCAGAAGTTGAGGGAGCTTCATCACTGGAAGCTTTCAAGAAGAGACCGGACTGCCATCTGTCAGAAAGGGTGCAGGATCTTCTGGTTGTGTGGGGTGGAGGTTGGACTAGACAACTTACAAGGTCCCTTCCAACTCTCCTACTCTGTATCTACACCAACCTGAAAAGTCCTTGTTGGAAAATGGAGTTCCGTCTGGTCTTCCTGATGATTAAATCCGCCACTTGTTGAATGGTGATGCTGACGAAAAAGGCTGTGTAACCAGTGAATTGCAAGTTTCTCCGTTGTTCAAAGGTCTGCAGAACATGGAAAAGGAAGAGAAATTAAATTGCTGATCTTAAGACAGACTTTCATAGCAAACAGTGGTCTAGGACAGGGATCTCCAACCTGGGCCATTTTAAGTTTAGTTTAGTTTATTAGATTTATATACCGCCCTTCTCCTGACGGACTCAGGGCAGTGAACAGCCAAACATTAAAACATTAAAATACAAGCAATATAAAAGTTAAAAATAATCTAAAAACGTAATTAAATCAAATTTTGGCTTTGTGGACTTAAACTAAAGACTGGTGATTTAAGGACTTTGCTTTCATTTCACTTAGAATATGCTGAGAATGAGTTAATTCTCAGCTGTTTTAATAAAATCTGTTTGTTTTTTGGAACTATTTTGCATTTAATATCAACGACCTGGGCCTGAGTCACAACATTATCGGTTAACTATGATGGCTTTATAAGGTGTCTTCTAAATTGGTAGCTGCACTGAGTGAAGGAATCCATTTGATCCTTCCTGGAATTTGATGGATGACCTCAAGACTTATACCCGTACTAGCTCAGTAAGTGGATTTAGAGAGATTCCTGTGAAATGAATCACTGGAACTATTTTTAGATGTTCCACCCAATATAGCCTATATTACTAGACAACATAAGAACGGCGGTTTTTTTTAGGCTGAACAATATACAGTGAACACTTCTAATATGAAATCTAATCTTAGTGTTGTGGTCTGTCAGCTGCCGGCCCCTCCAGCAGCCGAATCAAAGGAGGAGGAGGAGGAGGAGGAGGAGGAGGAGGAGGAGGAGGAGGAGGAGGAGGAGGAGGAGGAGGAGGAGGAGGAGGAAGCGTGGGAGTCAGAGGCCAGCACCAAGGCAACCTGAGAGCTCTGAGTAGGAAGAGGGAATGGAGCTGGCAGACAAAGAGACAGAGGCAGAGCCTGGGCCATTAGTCAGCCCTCAGATGGAGAGTCAACAGCCCCCAGGTCTGGAGGTGGCTGATGAGGAAGGGGAGGAACAGCTGGGTCCAGTGCCTGATGTGTGGATGCGCAGAAGGCAAAGGAGAGGAGAACAGTGGAAATCTATGGGCTGGTCCTTGGGACAAAAGAGCCACCGCTGCTAGCAAAGCCTTACCCTAGTTCTGGGGTTAAAAGGCAGGAGGCGGAGATGAATAGGTATGGCAGACAACTATTCATCTCCCTGCTGGACAGACTTGTTAGCCTGCTGTGTGTGAGAGAGAGTCTTTTTGCCGGGGCTCCTGATGCTCCAAATAAAGGGAGCATTTATTTAACTACAGAGAGTTTGGGAGCTCGGTTAGAATACTTAGGAGTTATGGAACCAGGAAATAAACCATGCAGGACTGGACTTCAGCTGTCCATGCCAACAACTCAGTCTCCCAACATTAATGCTACATATTGTGCGCAAGACATTTTCAAATTGTACCGAGAAGAGATGTGGCAAGAAACTGTCGGTAGATCATTTGCTGTAGAATGGGTCAACTGGCAGAATTTTGCAGACAATGTCATTCTACACCTGGGGGAGTTTAGTGACTAACGTTATTTAACGCTAAACTGATACGATATCATGGATGAGGTTGATATAGGTTTCACATAATCAGGCCTAGGGCTATCTCATTAGGCTCTGTTATGGAGGTATTTTTTGTCAAATCTTGTCTCAGTTCAGAAGGTTAAACGGGGAGGTGGATCGGTCAAGACATTGATGAAAGACTATAAGGAAGTCTCAAGGCTCTAGGCTAGGTTGGGAAATCAAAAATAATTATCTCGAAAGAAGGCAATCCCAGACTCTACAGAAGAAAACTACGAGGTTATAGAAGTCAACTTCAAAGAGACTAGGATTTAAAAAAAATACTATTAATGCAGTGGTAAAATCCAAATGCATTTACTACCAGTTCTGTGGGTGTGGCTTGGTGGGCGTGGCAGGGGAAGGATACTGCAAAATCTCCATTCCCTCCCCGCTCCTGGGGAAAAGGATATTGCAAAATCTCCATTCTGGGGCCAGCCAGAGGTGGTATTTGCCGGTTCTCTGAACTGCTTAAATTTTCCGCTACCGGTTTTCCAGAATCTGTCAGAACCTACTGGATTTCACCCCGAGTTAATGTCTCTTAATGAATTTAGCACTGAAGAAATTATTACCCTTGCTGTACCTATAGATATTGGGGTGGGGGAAGGTCTGAATCAATGTTGACTACTGTCTGGACTAGTCCTCGCTATCTTCTTGGCATCATGGTTGGAAGAAGTTTGTCCTTGCTTCAGAAGAAAGTGAAGCTTTCTTCAGTTTCTTCAGAAGCTTCTTGGATGAGAAGGGGGAAAAAAAACTCCAATAAAAATCCAGTTGCCTTTTGTAAAAGCAGCTTTGAGATAACCATGATCTGGATGACCAAGAATCTCCATAAACGCTTTCTTTGCCTTCTTCCTACAGTTAATAAAGAGTGACCGGCCCAACGTCACCAGTTGACTTTGGGGCTAAGGTGGGACACAATTACCGTATTTTTCAGAGTATAAGACGCACCGGACTATAAGACGTTCCTAAATTTACAGGAGGAAAACAAGAAAAAAATAGTTCTTGGCCTCTGTGTGTCATGTTTTTGCTTTCAGAGGCTTCCAGAAGCGCTCTGCAGTGCTCTTCACGGCCCGTTTTTGCCAAAAACACACCCGTTTTCACCAAAAACAAGCCTGGTTTTGCCAAAAACATATCCCTTCTTGGCCTTCAGTGTGCTTCTGGGGGCCGGGGAGATCAAAAACGCCTGTATTTTTTTAATTTTAATTTTTAATTTTTAATTTGATTTATATGCCGCCCTTCTCCGGAGACTCAGGGCGGCTTACAATGCGTTAAGCAATAGCCTTCATACTTTTTGTATATTTATACAAAGTCAGCTTATTGCCCCCACAAACTGGGTCCTCAATTTACCCACCTTAGAAAGGATGGAAGGCTGAGTCGACCTTGAGCCTGGCTAGGATTGAACTCACAGAATTACAGGCAGCTGGATGTTAATTGCTGCCTTTAGTAGGAGGCATTAGCCCCCTACGCTACTCAGGCTCTGTATTTGGTCTATAAGACGGACCTAAATTTTCACCCACTTTTAGGAGGGTGGGGAAGGTGCGTCTTATACTTCAAAAAAATATGGTAAGTGGAATCTTTCTTCTCCTAGACTGGTCCTTGTCTTTGACTCAGCATAACGGATGCCTTCAATGAAGGAGATTTGCAAAACTGTACCCATTCTTGTCCATAGCTGTCTGTCAAGTCAGCCAAATGTTCCTCTTCCCATGGAATTCGGATATGGAGGAGAGAGTGAGGGAGCCATCCTTGCTCAGCATAAACAGTGAAATAGGTCAAAAAGGCTCCGATGGTTTGGAGAATGCCTGCAAGAGAGACAAAAGGCTTTTATAGGAGAAGAAAGCTGATGAAAAAAAAGATTAGAAGAACATCTACCCCACTGTTTTCTCTGGAGGCATTTGGACCTCAGTTAGCAAGATCCTGGTCATTCAAGATGAGAAATAGTCTCCACGTTCACCCACAAAGATCCACCCCCAACACCTACTCATTCCTCTCTGGTAAGAATTTCCCATATCATACCGATTTGCAAGTAGGAGTAGACTGCAAGCTCCTGGTTGACCAATCGGTCTCTTTTTTTGTGCCTCGGTTTCCTCTTCATGATGTCACTTTCCGCTTTTTCATAGGCCAGGGCAACGGAAGGAATCTGTACGAGGAAAGACAAGAGGTTGTTAGGAATACTCATACATTTGATTGATTTGTGTTTACTCTACCCAGATAGTAGCAGCAGTGCGTTTCCAATATTCTTATCACCGTTTTGCCCTGTGTGCATGGACTTGCACCCGGCCTTGAAAACGTGCCTAAATTGGATACTATAGAGCTGGGTGGGTGGGAGGATGGACAGGCCCACCTACAATCTCCGCTACCGGTTTGCCCAAACTGGTACAAATGGGCTGAATATCACCTCTGGAAAGTAGTCATGCCAAGAAAGTCTAACCTACAATACCCCTATTCACCTAGGACGGGGGTTGTTAAGGTTGCAGACCCCTGGTTTGGGAGAACAAGCATATGAGAAAGAGGAAGCTTTATCTTTCAGAAATCAAGAACACCAAGGGGCCTGGTGGCTCAGCAGACTAATGCATTGTGATTAACTCCAGCTGTCTGCAATTACTGTAAGTTCGAATCTCACCAGGCTCAAGGTTGACTCAGCCTTCCATCCTTTCTAAAGTAGGTAAATTGAGGACCCAGTTTGTGGGGGCAATAAGCTGACTTTGTATAAAAATATATAAAAGTATGAAGGCTATTGCTTAACGCATTGTAAGCCGCCCTGAGTCTCCGGAGAAGGGCGGCATATAAATCAATTTTTTTAAAAAAAAACAACTCACAATGTCTGTGCCCAGGTCAATAAAGAGGATGGTAATGGTGCCAATAGGAAGGGGTATGCTGGCGATGATGTAAATCAGGAAAGGACATAACTCGGCGATGTTTTTGGTCAATGTGTAGGCAATCGTTTTCTTCAAGTTGTCAAAAATCAGGCGGCCTAGAGCAGGGAGACAAGAAGATCATTGAGAGCTAAATACGGCATGCCACCTTCTGAAATCTACAACTCCTTTATCAGTTTAATCTGAACATTGTTGGTGGCTGTGTCTGTTAGAACACAATCCCAAGGAAGCTTATGTTTCTTTGAGCGTCATTACTTGCACTGAAAAAAAAAATCAGCTTTCCAGCAATATTTCCAGGGCTAAGACATTAGTATTTTCAAGATGTCTTTCCCTTTGGAAGTGCAACAAGGGTAGACCTCATCCGTGGGCCACTTCAGATCACTGCTACAGAGGGGATGTTCTCAACATCTGATTCATTTCATGAAGAACGGTAAATCAAATGCTACAAAATGTGACCAATTCCTGCAATGTCAACTGCTATTATATGCAGATAAGTAACAGACCGTAAAGCTCTAAAAATTAAATGGATGGATGGATGGATGGACGGATGAATTTGAGATAAACTGGGCTGAGTTTGGCCATGACTGGGGCATATGACAAGTTAAAAACCAATAAAGGATGTTGTTTATCAAATATTGTGGCAATGATGGTTATGAAATTGTCTTCATATTTTCATAGGGATTCTTTTCTAGACATGTCCAGCTTGCCCTCCGATACATCAGAATTCCATGATCCATTCAGCTTTATCAGTGAAGTCCAACGAATTATGGTATGTAGCTAAGGTTCAAATCATGGCCTGCTCATCTTACCTTCTTCAACTCCGGTAACAATGGATGCAAAGTTATCATCCAGCAAGACCATATCAGCTGCATTTTTAGCTGCATCAGAGCCAGCAATCCCCATCGCAATTCCGATATCTGCTTTCTTCAAAGCTGGTGAATCATTGACTCCATCGCCAGTTACAGCAACTACCGCCCCCTGGAGGATACAAAGATTGAAGAGTATGAGATACATCATGTCAACTTTAAGACCTGTGGACTTCCAACCATGTCAACTTTAAGACCTGTGGACTTCCAACCATGTCAACTTTAAGACCTGTGGACATCATGTCCAACCATGTCCAACCATGTCAACTTTAAGACCTGGAGACATCATGTTATCCACCCATGCTAGCTGGGGAATTCTGGGAGTTGAAGTCCATAGGTCTTAAAGTTGAAGTCCACAAGTCTTGAAGTTGCCAAAGTTGACCACTCCTACATATATATATATATATATATATATATATATATTCCAAATTCTTCCCTTGCTTGAGTCCTATCATGTTGGCATTTGTGATTTGAGATCTGCAAATAAATATTATGAAGAAAAATTACACTATCAAAAATGTTATTATTCTGCTACGGGGATGGCTGGAAGAATTATTATTACTATTTGAAAAGATCTAATCTTTTGCAACAGATTGTTGGTATGTATGATTTGTCAACATTTGAACTCGATTTTTTTCTCCTGACCCAACGATAAGGAAGAATACTTTAAAAAAAAAAAAAACCGATCGTAGTTTTGGTACTTGCTTTGTTTACAATTTTTTTTTTCAAATATTTTTCTCCCCCTTGATCTGTTTTCAATTTTTTTAAAAAAATCTATAATTTCAGTGTGAGACAGAATTGGAACAATTAAATAAATTCTGCTCGTTCCAAGCAGATTGATGCCTGATCCTGCTCTAGGCAGTTTGGGAAAGCAAAGCCATTGTAACAGTTCTAATAACATTTGAAAGGGATTATGTAAGAGTATGTTAACCTTGCCCCAAATTGTCTCTTAATCATGCCCGAAGGAAGTGGAATGAAGCTAAACGTTCCACATTGTGGAATGAAGCTAAACTTCGGTTCTTGCTTTGCCTTTTGCAAGTGGAAAATAAGACAATTTAGGAGGTGGGTGTGTTTTGTCATTTCTTCTGGGGTTGATTTGTGCAAGGCAAAAATGAGAGAGAGGGGGAAGAGAGAGACAGGGGGGAGGGAGAGGGAGAGGGAGAGAGAGGGGAAGAGAATATGTTTTCCTTCTAAGAGACTCAACTGGTTCAGATAGCTGATTTTTGTTTGCATAGTGTTTCACTGAGCAGTCAACCCAAAGTTTATTGCAGCTCTGTAATATCGGGGGGGAAAGATCTGAATATCAATCAATCAGAATAGATCCGGAAGGGACCTTGGAGGTTTTATACTCAACCCACTACTCAAGCAGCAGACCCTGTATCAGTGATGGCTAACCTTTTTGTCATTGTGTGCCAGGAGGGGGAGGTGGGGGAGGGTTTGCACACGTGAGTACCCACACCTATAATTTTATGCGCCCGCCCCCACGCATGTGCACGCAACACCACCACCCTCCACTTACCCCACTCCTGGCATGCAATGGCCCGGTAGGCCCATTTTTCATTCTCACCTGCTCCAGGACCTCTCTAGGAGTCTGGGGAGGGCACAAACGGCCTTCCTCACCCCTCTGGAGGTCCTCTGGAGGCCGAAAATGGCCCATTTGATAACTTCCAGGCCCACCGGAAGCAGAGCTCGCATGCCCACTGATATGGCTACGCGTGCCACCACGGACCTATATCATTTCAGACAAGTGGCTGTCCACATTCCCTTCTTAAAAACCTCCAATGATAGAGCACCCACAACTTCTGAAGGCCAGCTGTTCCACTGGCTGATTGTTCTCCCTGTTAGGAAGTTTCTCCTTAGTTCTCCTTAATCTCTCCATGATTAGTTTCCATCCATTGCTTCTTGTCCTGCCTTCTAGTGCTTTGGAAAATAGATTGACCCCCTCTTCTCTGTGGCAGCCTCTCAAACAATTCAGGTTTAAAGGTATGGAAGAAGTACTGGCATTTGTTTCTTGTTAGTGTGGACTTAAAGGTTAAGTCCACCTCCAGATAGAGACCTACACATGACACGGTAGTAGGTTGCAATGGAAGACTGTTGAGAGTATTGTGAGCTGAAGTAGAGAGAAGGTCTTAGAGGGAAGCCGTTGCAGAGAATCTCAATTGGAAAGCATCCATACCTTTGACATTGCCATCAATTACATGGTCCCCAACAGTTTAAGAGGATGGAGCTACTAAATGCCAATAGAATGTGTACAATAGATTCTTTGGCTTTGCCAGAGCTAAAAGCTACTTTGGATGTAGCTAGTAGCAAAATAAGAAGAGTGGATCTTTCAGAACAAGAAGCCAAGGAGCAAAACTAAGTGAGCATCACTGAACAAACCAGCATCGACAAAGCAAGTTTAGCTTGATCTTATTTGTCTACTATAATTTGTTCCCTTTGGATTAGAAGTCATCCACTGTGAAAAGTAGACAGTGGTGCAACCTCCTTCTCCCAACAGAGGTTCTTCTCTTCTCCTTACCTGTCTTTGACAGCCCTCCACGATGATCAGCTTTTGCTGGGGCGAAGTACGGGCAAACACAATCTCTGAATGGTGGATTAGGATGTCGTCCAATTGTTCTAAAGTCATATCCTTCAGCTCCATGCCGTTAATCACAGCTGCTTTGGCCTCTCTGCAAAACCAGAGATAAAGGTAAAGGATTTAATGGTCAGCATTAGGTGGTAATTGGGGATGTGGTGATCAGTGGCTAAGACGCTGAGCTTGTCGATCGAAAGGTCGCCAGTTCAGCGGTTCGAAACCCTAGTGCTGAGTAACCGGGTGAGCTCCAGTTACTTGTCCCAGCTTCTGCCCACTTCTAGCAGTTCGAAAGCAGGTAAAAAATGCAAGTAGAAAAATAGGGACCACCTTTGGTGGGAAGGGAACAGCGTTCCATGCAACTTTGGCATTTAGTCATGCCAGCCACATGACCACGGAGACGTCTTTGGACAGCGCTGGCTCTTTGGCTTTGAAACGGAGATGAGCACCGCCCCCTAGAGAATGACTAGCACATATGTGCGAGGGGAACCTTTACCTTACCTTTACCTTATTAGGTGGTAAACAACAATGTGGCTTGTTTAGTTCTGTCTTGGAAGATTATGTAAGTATATCAACTATCACAGTTTGCAACACCATGGCTTAGTGTCATTTGTAAGTGAGATTCTGTTGATGGAACCTCACAATGAAGTTAGAGATAGTACTTCTGGGTCTGCTGAACTACCTCGCAAAACCGCCAACAATCTTGCAAGTCTGAAAAGTACAGTAGTACCTCAGTACTTATCGTTATTTGGTTCTGGGAGGCACAATGAGTACTAAAAACGATGAATACCAAACCATAAGATTTTTCCCATAAAGAATAATGTAGTGAGTCACAAAGCAGCTGGAAGCAACAACTGTTAGCTTGTGCATTGAGTATCAAACAAACAACAAGTACCGGGACAACATTGTCATGTCAAAATAGCAATAGCACTTATATATCTCTTTATAGTGCTTTACAGCCCTGTCTAAGTGGTTTACAGAGTCAGCATATTTGCCTCCAACAATCTGGATTCTCATTTTACCCAGCTCGGAAGGATGGAAGGCTGAGTCAACCTTGAGCCTGGTGAGATTTTAAACAGCCAAATTACAGGCAACCGGCAGCCAGCAGAAGTAACCTGCAGTACTGCACTCTCACCACTGCGCCACCAAGGCTCAGGCATTGAGAACATATTTGATGAGATTCAAAGCAGTTGAGTACCAGGGTTACTACTGTACATCTCCCCCACCTCATCTTTACACGCAAGAAGCTAGGCGAGGATCCCTTCTGAGATGTTTACCATGTCCCCCTATTCCTATTCCTTCTGTGGGCTCAGCTGCTTTTTTTCAGCTGTTGTCTAATCAGCAGCTCTTCCTCCTGTCTCCCAAGGTGACTTTCGCATACCACTCCAAGACCTTGGAAGGAGAGGTTACTTTCTCCCATCCATTTCTGTGCCATCCTTACCGTTTGTTCACCTGTTCGACGGGAATGTTGAGGCGCTTAGCGATGTCTTCCACTGTCTCACTGGTAGCTGAAATGATCCCCACACTCTTAGCAATGGCTTTCGCTGTAATAGGATGGTCGCCTGTCACCATTATTACCTGCAGAATGGATTAATGGTGGGGAAAAAAAATCAGTCCAAGATGTGTCCCTCTTAAATATTTTTGAGGTCCACTAAAATAGACCATCTGCTACTGGTCATGACATTCCTTTCCAGAGATAAATTTCAATAGGAAATAGGAAAAACCATTGAGTATGAATGTCTATAGAGATTCTCAGTCATCCAGATCATGGTTAACCCAAAGGTGCTTTTTTCAAAAGGCCACTGGACATTCTTTGTTTTCGCTTGAAGAGGTTCTGCTTCTTCAAAAACTGAAGGAGCTTCTTGGATGAGAAGCAAAATGTCTTCAAAGAATGTCCAGTTGACTTTTGAAAAAGCACCTTTAGGAAATTGGGTATGAAAGGTCTACAACGAATTGTCCTTTTGCATTGTCATAATATTTAAGATGGATGGAGGATGGATGGATGGATGGATGGATGGATGGATGGATGGATGGATGGATGGATGGGATTGTTGAGTTTTGAAATTGTGCTTGGTTTGGAGCTTTGAGAAATTGGGTATGAAAGATCTACAATCGATTGTCCTTTTGTATTGTCATAATATTTAAGAGGATGGATGGATAGATGGATGGATGGATGGATGGATGGATGGATGGATGGATGGATGGATGGATGGATGGGATAGTTGAGTTTTGAAATTGTGCTTGTTTTGGAGCTTTGAGAAATTGGGTATGAAAGATGTCCTTTTGTATTGTCATAATATTTAAGAGGATGGATGGATGGATGGATGGATGGATGGATGGATGGATGGATGGATGGATGGATGGGACTGTTGAGTTTTGAAATTGTGCTTGTTTTGGTGCTTCCTTTGCTCATGGGAATTATTGCTCTGAAGATTTGGAAATTATTGTCCTTTGTTACTTCGGGGGGAAACCTACCTTGATCCCAGCACTACGGCATTTCATTACAGCATCTGGGACAGTAGATCGAGGAGGATCAATCATTGACATGAGTCCCACGAAACAAAGACCATTGGTAGGAAAGTTCATGGAATCTGTGTTGAATGTATAGTTCTCTGGAAATTCTTCTTCTGGCAGATGCAAATGACAGAAACCTAGATTCAAGCAAGAAATCACAAAACAAATTATGTTAATAGTGGGGGGAAAAATGATATTCTAATAACCATCACATTTTATGGATCAGGTATCCTACTAAGGCATTTGTGATCCTCCTCAGTTTTCTTTAACCTGCGCTTAATAATATCTAAATTGAGTTTAATCTCTTGGGTAGCACATTATCTTGTTAAATGTGTCCAAGAAAATAGCCAGCAGAGCACTTGTGTCAGCAATATGCAGTAAAAAACAACAACAACAGTGGAATCAATTTATAGAAGCATAAATTGTGCGGAAGCAGATAGATTAACTAAAAAACTGAAAGATAGAGACTAAATGCAAACATGTTTATCTTGGGGAAAATGGTATAATTGGTTATCGAAAAGAACATCGAAACTAAATTAGAGGATTATAAATAGACATTGTATTTACTGACAAAATTTTATTGGGCCTGGATAGGGCCTGGATAGCTCAACAGGCTAAAAAAGCAGACTAAAGCCTGTTATTAACATCCAGCTGTCTGCAATTACAGTAAGTTCGAATCTCACCAGGCTCAAGGTTGACTCAGCCTTCCATCTTTTCTAAGGTAGGTAAATTGAGGACCCAGTTTGTGGGGGCAATAAGCTGACTTTGTATAAAAATATACAAAAGTATGAAGGCTATTGCTTAACGCATTGTAAGCCGCCCTGAGTCTTCGGAGAAGGGCAGCATATAAATCTAATTAAAATAAAAATAAATAAATTGTATATTTAAAGTGACGTCGGATAGACCTGACTGATTCAAAAATTCAAAATAGGTCGTTTCGTCTCCTCCGGAATGTAGTATGAATTTACTGTATAGGTTCGTACTAAATATTTGATGACGGAGGTATTATTTATATGTATTTATGTTCTTTATTTTGTTGCCTTGTCTTGTTATTTGTTTGATGTGTTGTCTTTTTTTAACTATAAATGTAAATAAAGATTATTTTTTAAAAAAAATTATAGAAGCAACTTAAGCATCTCAAAGCTTGCATCTTAAAAAGAAGTAGGTGGCCAATTAGTAATTAAGCTTACTATTTTCTTTCCTCTGCTTGGTTTAGCACAGTCTTATAAATAAATGCCACCCAACAGTATTGCCAAATAAAAGTTATGGCTGTTTCTCTAGAACAGGGCTGACAACAGAAAGAGCAAATTTTTACATTTGTTTGTTTACAGAAGTCTCGGGTGAATGGTGAGATCTTCCACGTTTTGAGCATAGAAATGTTCAAAATGGGTAGGGTTTGATAGTTTCAAGGACAGTTTGGGGACGTGTTGTTTTCACCTGTCATGGGAGAATTGGATGCTGGTGGCTGAAGGTTGCTAAACACCTCATTGGAGACCTAATTAATATTCTGGACTTCTCAGAATATTAATAGGAAAGAATATTTGTAGCTCAGGGTTCCGTGGTGAGGCCCTTGGTGCTCTCTATTAGAGCGGCAATCAGCCCCTTGCCTGGGATAATTGCCCTCAATTAGAAGTGGAATCGTGGCTTCTTCCTTCTGTATACTTTGCAAGAAAATAAACCGAAAATATATTTTCTAATTAAACTCATATTTATTTGTAAAGAAATAAGAACATCTCACTATCTAAAGGAGTTACATTTTGGCAAAGATCCCAGCCTGACCTCTCTGGCTGGAGAACAAAGAAAAGTTTTAGAGAAGAAGAAAAAACGATTCCACCTCTAATTGAGGGCAATTACCCCAGGCAAGGTAACAGGGCTGATTACCGCTCGGACACTCTTGGAGCTTGATTGTTATCTTACAGATATTTGCAGACTCCCAGTTCCTTCTAGCACTGATGATGTTACCTAGTTAGGTCATGAAACACCTGCAAGAAAGCAAGCTTCAGAGAGCACCGAGAGGTCCATTTCCATGTCTGAAGGACACCTAGTGGGTAAAGATGCTCTAGGACAGGGGTGTTGAACTCAATTTCATTGAGGGCCACATCAGGGTTGTGTTTGACCTCGGGGGGGCTGGGGGGGGCATGGCCAGGGTTGTCATTGCATTATTTGTATTTGCCAGCTGAGCTTCCATCCTGATCATTACGGTAACTTGCCAGAGAACCTTATCTCTGAGATAAGCCTGACTTGTGATTTCTGAAGCTACTGCGCATGTCTACATTCTTTCTTCTTTTTCTAACTTCCTGATTTACTTTTTCCTTTGTCCGTCTCTGAGATATCACTGCCAGTAACAATGTAGTTATCTAGTTTTTTTACTTTTATAATAAAAGTGTTTTCTTAGAATAATACATTCAGGTTTTCTTTGTTTGAGAGTATACACCTTGGAAAACAAGATCCATTCACCTCTAATTAATTACAGTTTCCCCAGGGGGGAAAACGAGGCTGATTCACGCTTCAACAAGGTGGGCGTGGCCAGCTCAATGTCACTCATGTTGGGGGCTCCTATATTGGCCCCAGCGCTCTGCCAGCGAAAATGGGCTTGCAAGCTCCCTTTTTGACTGGAACGGCATCCTGCAACCTTCTGCCAGCAAAACCAGAGCTCGGGAGGGCCGCTCTCGCCAGTTCCATTTTTGACTGGGATGGCCTCCTGCAACCCTCCCGAGCTCCATTTTCACTGACAGAGGCACCACAGGCCAGTCCTTCGCTGTTTCCAGGGTGGCCCCATGGTCCAGATCTAACCACCCCACAGGCCAGATCTGGCCTGCCGGCCTTGTGTTTGACACCCCTGCTCTAGGATGATTACATTGCTTCCTTCCAGAGTTACAGTTGAACCAAACACACTCCTTCTACTTACCAAGTACTCTTTCTCCCATTCCACCTAGGGCCAAATATGCTGTTTGGAATGCTTCTGCTTTCTCCTCATCCAGAGGCTCTTCTTTTCCGTTTACCAGCATGGTTGTGCATCTTTCTAAAATCCTTTCAGGAGCACCTTTCATCACCAGCAGGAAACGCTTGTCATTAGGATCTTCAGTTTCATGGATGGAGAGCTAAAGTCAAAGGAGAAGCAATGACTGAATTGCACTGATATATTGTGGGGTGGAGTTGGGGCATCTGAGTGGAGCTGAGTGTTTATTGGCCGGATGCCTTTCCTGTTGTCAATGCGGAGTTTTGTTCGGCAGATATATTCTCATTGTGCCCAGAGAGAGAAATGTCTGCCTCTACCAAGGCTCAAACTCACAGCCTCCTGGTTGTGAGGCGAGAGCTCCACATCTATATATTATAACATGTGGGCCACACCAGGCCTGGGACCATAGTCCCACCATTCAGTGAAACCAGGAAAAGAAGTTGGCCTGAGAGAGAAAAAACTAGTTCTTATTTAGTGAAATTACAATGTCACTGAAAATTTAAATTATAGCTACCCGGGTTGACTCCCAAATCAATTCGATTGTGTACGTCTTCGAAATTGCAAGCCCCTGTGCTGCTTTCTTTTTAGCTCTTAGATTCATAACTGATTTTGATTTAGAAGCGTAAGACTAGAGATCTCCCTTCTTTTATCCCCACAATAAATTTGCAAACTTGCTTCCGCCAATGTTTTCCAACAGAGAGGATAGACTTGAAACTGGTCTCCCCAGTTTAAACAAAACCACTTTTGCTTTGTTATGTGTGTGTATACATATATACACACATACATACAAGTTGGCCTTCACTGATGACTACCAAGGGTAGTCCCCACAGTTTTCTTAGTAAGATTTTTTAAAACTGTTTTGTCATTGCCTTCTTCCTATGGCAAGATTTCCACTTCTAATTTCCATGGGTCTAACTAATTAAATAGTATAAGGGTTAAACTTCAACAAACAGGATTTTCCTGTTTGCTGAAGTTTAACCCTTATACTATTTGATGGTCCTTGATTCGTGGAAGACCAATCTGGAATCTAAAAAACCTTTTCAACACAGTGAATGGAACTAAACATTAAAAAATGGAAAATGTTTCCCTGTCCAGTCATGTCCGACTCTAAGGACCAGTGCTCATCTCCATTTTTTTGCCTGAGAAAGTCAGTGTTGTCCAAAGACATTTTCCATGGTCGTGTGGCCACCATGACTACACACCAAAGGCACACAGAATGCTGTTACCTTCCCATCAAAGTGGTACCTATTCATCTACTCGCATTTGCATGCTTTTGAACAATACCTCACCCCGGCTAAAATACGACCTCATTTTCTTCAAGATGATCTATTTTTCACTCAGGCATCTTGCAGTGTTTTAGTTCACAGGACAGCACAGAAAAATCAAATGTTACCTGAAACTTGTTAGTGGAATTGAAGGGGATTTCGGCCACTTTCCGGTTTTTCTTCCGAATGTCCATGACGTCGCCCAAAACCACTTCTGAGAACTTTAGAAGAGCCGTTTCTGAAGCATCTCCCACGACTATTCTCTGGAGATTTTGAAAATTTACCTCAGTAAAAATCTCACATCCCAAAATTATTGTGTACATTTTTGTTACATTAGCTATTCCCTTTATCATATATTGTATCTCTGATTTAAGCCTCATTATAAAAGGCTTAATTTTTAAATTTTAAATTTTTAATTTTTTTAAATTTTTTAAATTTTTTTAAAAAAATATGATCTTTTTTCATGATAAACAATAAGGGACTCATTTAAATGAATTCTGAAAAAAGACAGCTTTCCACACTAAAAGTCACATGGCTTCTAAACTCTTCCAAATAGTCTCTTAATATGGTTTAAATACACAGCCCACAATTTAAATTTTCCCCTCACCACAAGGGCAGAGCTGTACCTCATTCAGTATTTTATTGATTTTGAGAGGGGCAAAATGCTTTTAGCCCATTTGCGATATGTCTGAATTTGGGATCGGAAAGTAAGAATATGTGACATATTTGTTTGAACCAAACTGTGTTTGTTCATAACACCAATAGATTCTTTTAAGGGAACATTTTATGTTAAAAAAAAGAGAAAAGCAATCACTCAGCGGTGGAAAACCTCTATCTTTCCAAATGCTTGATGAACTACAAATCCCATCATCCCTATCTATTGGCAAAGAGTTGTGGAACCTAGATATGTGGAACCATATCTTAGATATGTGGAACCATATCTAAGATATGAGTAGGCCCAAGATGGCCTACTCATATCTTAGATATTGCAAAATGAACTTTGTCTGTGGAGATTCTCAATCATCCATCTCATGGTTGTCCCAGAAGTGATTTTTTTCAAGAGGCAAATGGACTTTCTGGTTTTTCTTTGAAGATGTTTCGCTTCTCATCCAAAAAGCTTCTTCAGCTCTGACTGGATGGTGGGTAATCCCATGAAGCGAAACATCTTCAAAGAAAAAACAGAAAGTCCAGTTGTCTTCTTGAAAATGTCCCTTTGGGACAAAATGAATGTTCTGTTTCCAAATTAAATTCAGAAATCCCCCAAAACACCTTTTAATGGAGTCTTTCATACCTTCATGATGGGTACATTTTCTTGTCCTGGCCTAAATTCAGCCCGGTTACAAAGAGAGACAATTTTGGATAACGCAGCCCATGTGCCTGATGTTTGGTCAAATGATTGACCTGAAAACAAAAGAAGCAACAATTATTCCCTGATCAATAACAAAGTGTTGAGTTCCAAAATCCAAAAAAGACAGGATAAGAGTCTTCTAAACGGTTTCTGATATTGTTCCTCATCCATAGATGGAAATCTTGCTAAACTAAAACGGACTACTTGCATCGTAAAATATATACTGTTAGAGGGGAACTGTCTTCACCTTCTTTCTCCCACACAAACTATCTAAATCGAGCTGTCTCTTGCTCCTCTGGAATTCAGCCCCTCCCTCCTGGGACTCCAGACTCCATTCCATCACACCCTTGTAAATTGCCCTTCTCTTATAACCATTGGCTGATTATTTACTTGATTGATCTTCACTGGTGTCCGCTGAGTAGACTTCGTTGTCAAACCACAGGTGAGCTACGGTCATTCGATTCTGGGTCAGTGTCCCTGTCTTGTCGGAGCAGATGACAGAAGTGGATCCCAGTGTCTCTACGGCTTCCAAATTCTTTACCAAGCAATTCTTTTTGGCCATTCTCTTGGCAGTCAAGGACAAGCTTACCTATCAATGAAGAGGATGGAATACATCAGATACAAGAAGTCAGGAACTAGGTTAGAGTTCAAAAGTAGTATTTCATGCTACTTATAACCAGAGTCTAATCTATTAATGGTCCAAATGAATTGGCGCCAGATAACAGTCAAAGGATTTCAAGGGGGGCAGGACTTAGGTCTCTTAATGGAGGTTGTCTCCTTACAGAAAAGTCAAGTGGTTTAAGCAGATATTTCTAAGCAAGGATTAGAGTTTTTGCACCATTCCATCCATGATCCTCATTTGTTTGTCATTTCAGTTCTACCATAGCCCATTTGCACAGTCCTAATGGAGCTTGCCCATCATGGTCGTAAGTCAGGAGAGTGATAAACTGGGTTGGCCATGTGACTGACCCAATTTTTTCTTTCTGCAGTGGTTGTTAAGCAAATCACTGCAGTCAGTAAGCGAAACCATAAAGGCTTCTTCCTACCCTGACAGACATGGTTTGTCAGTATCTGCACCAAAAAGTTCTTTTATCATTCCAATGTAATATCCTGGAAGGTCCTACTTTGAATACTGATCCACTTTTGGTCACCAAACTCTGCACTCTTTCTAGAAAGAGTGCAGAGAAGAGCAACCAGGATGATTAGGGGACTGGAGGCTAAAATATACAAAGAATGGTTGCTTGATAATATAGTGAAGAGAAGGACCAGGGAATAGCAATCTTTCAATATTTGAGGGCTGCCACAGAGAGGAGGGGGTCAAACTTTTCTCAAAGGCACCTGAAGGCCAGACAAGGAGTAATGGATGGAAACTGAACAAGGAGAGATTCAACCTGGAAATAAGGAGGAATTTTCTGACAGTGAGAACAATCAACCCATGGAACAGAAGTTGCCTTCAGAAGTTGTGGGAGCTTCATCACTGGAAGCTTCCAAGAAGAGACAGGACTGCCATCTGTCAGAAAGATGTAGGGTCTCCTGCTTGGGTGAGGGGTTGGACTAGATGACCTACAAGGTCCCTTCCAACTCTGTTAGCCTGTAACTTACTTGTCAGCCAGGTGCTGCTACTAGCACAAACTACAGAATGACTGGAAGGAGCTACAAAGGAGGACCAACAATGTGCCAGAGACTTTTGCATTACTTAAGAAAGTTCTAAAAGTCCACCACAACATATTGAAAGTTGAAATGCCACGAGGATTCAAGCAGAACAGACGCTTCATTAGAAGAGGAGCCACCATTGGAGAACATTCCCACCCAGCGTTATGAGAAGTCTTCTAATAGAAGTTGTGTTCGGTAGAAGACAATGGTGCAACCTGTTTCACATGCAGACCCAGAGTTCTGAAGAATTACAGAGGGTGCAAGGGAGCAACACATACTCACCGTCACTGTAGCTAACAGTCCCTCAGGCACGTTGGCCACAATGATACCAATGAGGAAGATGACGGAATCCAGGACATGGTAATGCATTGAGATAGCAATGATGAAGAAAAGAACTCCGATGGAGATAGCAACACCAGCCACAATGTGGACAAAGTGCTCTATCTCGAGAGCAATGGGCGTCTTCTCATTCCCCACTCCAGATGCCAGGGAGGCAATCCGGCCAATGATAGTGTTGTCACCTGTGTTGATCACGATCCCCGTAGCAGTACCTAAGAGAAAGGATTGATTAGCAAGAAGATTAGACCAACAGAAGAGAATAGTTGTACCTCAGGGAGTAACCTGAGCGATCCTTGGTGCTCTCTGAGCTTCATTGTTTTCTTGTAGACATTTCATGACCCAACTAGGTAACATCATCAATGCTAGAAGGGAGCGGGGTTTTCTCTCTGTTTATATACAGGTGATTTGTCCTGTCAGTGTTGGTATCCAAGTAACACCCCAATGAAGAAAGACTCTGAGGCTTGAAGTTCCTCAAAGTTCCATTTCATTAGAAATGACATATTGGCACATCTGGGGAAACCCGAATCTGAAAGTTTCCAGGTTTTCCCCACCCAAAGAAAAGTCTAAATCCCTGCCCAGCATCCACAGGTCCATCACATGGTCCAATCCAAGCACTGTCCCAACAGGAGATGTCTCCCAGTCACATCCCTCCAGATGCAGGGCAAGATGTCCTTGACTTTCTGAGAAAGGAATGTTATTATGACTACATATCACCCTGGTTCCATACAATCCCCCCTCCCAGTTTCCCACAGTAGTAAATGTGGCAGGTCTGGAGGCCTAATGCAAAAGATGGCTCCCAGGCCTGACAGTTGGTGGGAGTGTTTTTTGGTGGTTTCAGGTGAACCCTTCCACCGACACTGGAAAAGTAATCCAGGATATATAAACAGAGAGCAAACCCCACTCCCTCCTAGTCCTGATGATGTTATCTAGTTGGGTCATGAAACATTTGCAAGAAAACAATTAAGCTCAGATATCACCAAGGTCCCCAAAAAAGGCTATACATTACATTGATAAACTGAACATTCCTTCCATTCAAGTTCCCTTCTCATGATCCTGCCTTTTCCTGATGGTTCCTCCATACATTCACGCACATATACAAGTAGAGACCACCTCCTGGACTTCGGATCAGAGAGATCCCTAGGTTCCAGAAGATCGGGGGTCAAAGATCAGCTTCAACTTTTCCCCTGTATATTTGTTTCCAACTTCAAAAGGTTATGACCATGTTGTTGTTGTTGTTAGTTGTGAAGTCATGTCTGAACCATCACGTTCCCATGGACAACGTTCCTCCAGGCCTTCCTGTCCTCTATTATCCCCCAGAGTCCATTTAAGCTCACGTTGACTGCTTCAGTGACTCCATCCAGCCTCTTCATTCTCTGCCATCCCCTTCTTCTTTTGCCCTCCATCATTCCCATCATTAGGCTCTTCTCCAGTGAGTCCTTCCTTCCTTCCTTCCTTCTCATGAGGTGGCCAAAGGATTTGAGTTTCCTCTTCAGGATCTGGCCTTCTAAAGAGCAGTCAGGGTTGATCTCCTCTAGGACTGACTGGTTTGATCACCTTGCAGTCCAAGGGACTCGCAGGAGTCTTCTCCAGCACCAGAGTTCAAAGGCCTCCATTCTTTGGTGCTCAGCCTTCCTTATGGTCCAACTTTCCCAGCCATCCATTGCAACTGGGAAAACCATCGCCTTGACTATATGCACTTTTGTTAGCAGGGTGATGTCTCTGCTTTTTAGTATGCTGTCTAGATTGGCCATAGCTTTCCTCCCCAGGAGTCAGCGTCTTTTGATTTCATGACCATGTACACTGGATTAAGTGTCCATGTTTTGCCTTTTATAACATATAAATAATAATGATTAAGGATGGGAAGTCCAGCCTTGAACCTCACTGAGTTCACCCCCAAAGTATAGAAAAAAAACTGTAGGTAGCAGAGTCTTTCTCCTGGTTGCAATTTTACATAGGGATAAAATGAAAAAGGTCAATTTGGGTAACATCTGAGATTGTCATGGCTAGGAATTGAACTAGCTCTAACAGGAGGCAAATGTGAAGCAACTTGCCTCGGGCAGCAGATCCTGGGTGGCACGGCTGAGGCAGGAAATTGTTATGTACTTTGTTTGATTGCAATTTTATTGCCTTGTTGTCATTCTTTGAATTTTATTGGCTGTTCTGTTTCCCCAAGAAGGGGCTTATGGATTTTTTTCTTCTTCCTGCCTTGCAGGTCAAAGGTAAACTAAAAATGGAATTGCCAAGAATGTTCTTTGAGTTAGGTACAACAGAGACAGGATGTTAAGGAGCAAACTGCCTTGAGCCCTGGTGACAAGCTTTATCCAGTCTCGGTCACTCCTCTGACATACATACCTTCCAAGCAAGTTGTGGAATAGAAACCAATGTTCTTAGTTTCCAGAGGATTATCATGAGTGAATTCACATGAACGAGGCTGAGGTTCTGATTCCCCGGTCAGAGAAGAATTGTCCACCTGTGAAGATCAAGATGAGATTGTGGGTTAGGATTAGGGAGGAGCATGAGATATTTTTTTCAAAAAGGGAAAGAGATCGATACAGAATACTTCTTAATATGGGATTTGCTCTATTAAGGATTAGAAAATAGAGGTAGAAATTAGAAATTGGGAAAATATTATTATGTATACTGCTCTATAGTTGGACCATAAGAAAATCTGAGCGCCAAAGAATGGAGGAGGCCTTTGAACTCTGGTGCTGGAGAAGACTTTTGTGAATCCCTTGGACTGCAAGGTGATCAAACCGGTCAGTCCTAGAGGAGATCAACCCTGACTGCTCTTTAGAAGGCCAGATCCTAAAGAGGAAACTCAAATGCTTTGGCCAACTAATGAGAAGAAAGGAAGGACTCCCTGGAGAAGAGCCTAATGCTGGGAACGATTGAGGGCAAAAGAAGAAGGGGACGGCAGAGAACGAGGTGGCTGGATGGAGTCACTGAAGCAGTCGGAGTGAGTTTAAATGGACTCCAGAGGATGGTAGAGGACAGGAAGGCCTGGAGGAACATTTTCCATGGGGTCACCTTGGGTCAGACACAACTTCGCAACTAACAACAAAAATACTGCTACATAATATAATATGTCATAATTAGTATGTATACATAAGTTTTAGAAGTTGGAAGATCACTGCCGCGTATACCTAAATAGCAACAACAACAACAAGCTCAGAGAACATCAAGGATCCCATAAAAAGGTTCGAAATTCTGAGAGATTGTCTCTTCCTTTCCCACTCTGCTTGTAAACTTACCTTACAACCCTGAGACTGGATTAGTCGGATGTCAGCTGGTATTCGGTCTCCACCTTTGATCTCAACGATGTCACCCACCACTAGTTGGTCAGCTGGAATTTCTCTCTTTTCCGCATCTCTGAAGACAAGGGCTTGCTAGTACGAAAAACAGAGAGATGCTTTAGTTGGATAATTGAACTAACAATTATAATATATTTGGAGCAATTCATAGAAGACCGATCTGCCTAGGGCTAAGAGTTCTGATATCTCACATTTACCTGTCGGTTTGGGGTAGCCTGCCTCCAAATATCTTACAGGTCGTAACTGTGGGAAATAAATAAAGTATGTCTCCATCTCTTGCTTGGCCTCTGTGAGAAACAGAGTGCTGGACCAGAGAGGCTTTGGTGTGACCCAGCAGGATCATTCTCATATGTTTATGTAACTGGGAACAAATATGTTTACGTTTGTGTTTACAATACTCTATGTTGCCTCAAAGATGTTTTTTTCCAAAGGCAGATGGACTTTCTTGGGGGTTTTCATTGAAAACTCTTCACCTATCATAGAAGGAGGAGAAGGAGGAGAAAAGAAAAGAAGAAAAGAAGAAAAGAAGAAAAGAGGAGGAGGAGAGAAGAAGAAGAAGAGGAGGAGAAGGAGAGAAGGAGGAAGAGGAGGAGGAGAGGAAGAGGAGGAGGAGGAGGAGGAAAAAAGAAGAAAAGAAGAAGAAAAGAAGAAAAGAGGAGGAGGAGAGAAGAAGGAGAAGGAGAAGGAGAAGGAGAAGGAGAAGGAGAAGGAGAAGGAGAAGGAGAAGGAGAAGGAGAAGGAGAAGGAGAAGGAGAAGGAGAAGAAGATTCTTGGATGAGAAGCCAAAAGTCTTCAAGGAAGAAACAAAGAAAGTCCAGGTTGCCTTTTGGAAAAAGCATTTTTGGGACAACCATGATCTGGATGATTGAGAATCTCCATAGCCAATACTGTACGTTGTTCTCCAAATGTTACGGGTAAGCTCTATTTTTGAACTTCATATATAATGGGAGCAGACAGCTAACTCCTCTTTTAATTGTATTGACTTCTAGACCAATCTCGTTTCTTCTACCCACTCTAGGGAAAAAAATAATAATAAAATGTCTAAGTACCTCTTCTTAGATGCATTAGTACACTAATCATTATTGGAAATTCACCTGTGGGATCATTTTGCCGAAGCTGGCCATTATGTTCGTGCTCTTAGCTTCTTGATAATAAGCGAACATCCCGGTCAAAATGACAACCAATGCAAGGACCACACCCAGGTAGAGCTGGAAAGGAAGATCATCCAGGTTAGATAGAAACAAAAGCAATTTTTTTTTACAGAAGTCTTTGAAAGCCACGAGAATAAATCAGTCAGAATCAAATGGCGATGTGGCATCTTCTAATCTGCATGCAGAGGAAATGTCCATCATTGGAGGTCTTCAAGAAAAGGCCATTTGTCTGGGATGGAATAAAAGGTCTTCTGGGCAGGAAGTTAGACTAGAAGACCTCCAAGCAGAAGTGGTTATTCAGCCAATTCTGACCGCTGCTGGAGAACCAGTAGCAGAAATTTTGAGTAGTGCGGAGAACCGGCAAATATCACCTCTGACTGGCCCTGCCCTCGATCTATTCGCTGCCTCCTGAGTCCCAGCTGATCAGCTCTCAGCTGATCGGCTGGGTCTTCTTTTGTTGCCCTGCACAGGAGAACGGAGCTGGAAAGCAGTTGGTGGAGTGGGGTGGGAGTGGAGATTTTACAGTGTTCTTCCCCTGGAGTGGACTGGGAATGGAGATTTTACAGTGTCATTCTCCCAGGAGTGGAGTGGGAATGGAGATTTTACAGTATCCTTCCCCTGGAGTCGGGTGGGAATAGAGATTTTGCAATATCCTTCCCCTGGAGTGGAGAGAGAATGGAGATTTTACAGTATCCTTCCCCCAGGAGTGGAGTGGGAGTGGAGATTTTGCAGTATCCTTCCCCCAGAAGTGGGGAGGGAATGGGGATTTTGCGGTATCCTTCCCCCTGGAATGGGGTGGGAATGGAGATTTTGCAGTATGCTTCCCCTGCCATGCCCACCAAGCCACACCCACAGAACCGGTAGTAAAAAAATGTGAATCCCACCACTGCCTCCAAGATCCCTTCCAGCCCTGATTGTGTTGTTTAGCTAAAAAGGGAACCAGGACTTAGGGTCACTGAAATAAATAAGAAAAAGAAAAAGTAATTGCAAAGCAGTGTTGTGTGTGGAAAAACACAGCTTCGCTAATGATCTTCAGCCGAGTATTACAACTTCCATCTGCTTGAAAGTCACATCAGACCTTAGGATGTTGTTCTCCAGAAGGGGTTGAACCAGGAAGTCAAAGATTAAAAGAAGTCAGGTTTGCTAAGGGGTGAACGGGGTCTTAAAATTCAGCAGCGCTGAAAATCCACCCCTCTCTCCATAATATATGCCACCTTTACCCCGATTACCTGAGAGTTCTCCGCAACCAACTCGCTGGCCCTTAATTTTATCTACTTTTGGCTTTAGCTGATTCATAGCCAAGAAGGGCCAAGCTAAGTGGCTGCCTTGAGGAGATCTTGCCCGATTTTGAAAAGCTAAGCTGGTTGAAACCGGCTGACCGTTGGACAGGACACCAAGTTGTAGGCTAGACCGAGAAAACACCACAAGACAAAGCCATAACAAACACCTCATCTACTGCTGCCAAAAATAATAATGATCATACCTGGACGTGCCCATGAAATTACCGGGAATCAAGCTAGACTAAAGACAGCCTTATCCGCTTTATGTTGTAAGAACAACAGTAAAGATTTCCATAAAAACTTATACTATTGGCCATCTACCATCAAGTTCACTTGTTCTTGTTTTATTTTAGACACAATCTTTGCTCCTACATTCAATAAAGATTACAACTTTATCGTGCCAGCTTTCTCTATTGCAGGAAGAAACGTTTTATTCTCCCTTTGCAACAATCATGAGACATGATTGAGTCCCCAATAAAAATATTATACAGACAGTCCTTGATTTACGACCAGAATTTCTGTTGCCAAGCACTTAGCAATAGCACTAAGACTTATATACCGATTTGCAGCCCTCTCTAAGCGGTTTACAGAGTCAGCATATTTGCCCCCAACAATCTGGGTCCTCATTTTACCCACCTTGGAAGAATGGAAGGCTGAGTTAACCTGGTGAGATTTGAACTGCCAAATTGCAGGCAGCGGGCAGTCAGCAGAAATAGCCTGCAGTACTGCACTCTCACCACTGCGCCACCATGTCTTGCACCTGATTTCAAGTGGCTCACACCTGATTTTATTACCTTTTCTTGCAAAGGTAAGCAAATCATTGCAGTCGTTAAGTGAATCGTTTGTTGTTAAGTGAATTCAGTTTCCTTACTGACTTTGTTTGTCAGAAAATGGCTGGGAAGGTCGCAAATAGCGATCACATGACCTCGGGATGGTAGAACTCTTAAATTGTAAATTCATCCCGGTTGCCAAGGGGATGAATTTTGATCACGCGATCATGCGGATGATGCGGCAGTCGTAAGCATGAGGAACGGTCGTAAGTCCCTTTTTTTCAAAGTCCTTGCAACTTTGAACCTCACTAAATAAAAGTCAAGTCATTGATACAAGTGGTGGCGCAGTGGTCAGAGTGCAGTACTGCAGGCTATTTCTGCTGACTGCCGGCTGCCTGCAATTTGGCAGTTAGAATCTCACCAGGCTCAAGGTTGACTCAGCTTTCTATCCTTCTGGGTGGGTAAAATGAGGACAAAGATTGTTGGGGGAAAGATGCTGACTCTGTAAACCGCTTAGAGAGGGCAGTAAAGCACTGTAAAGCTGTATATAACTCCGTTATTGCTAACTGCGGGAGGGAGGGAGGGAGGGAGGGAGGGAGGGAGGGAGGGAGGGAGGAAGGAAGGAAGGAAGGAAGGAAGGAAGGAAGGAAGGAAGGAAGGAAGGAAGGAAGGAAGGAAGGAAGGAAGGAAGGAAGGAAGAGCCATGGTGGTGCAGTGGTTAGAATGCAGTACTACAGGGCTAACTCACTGCTCACTGCCAGCAGTTCGAATGTCACCAGGTTCAAGGTTGACTCAGCCTTCCATCCTTCCGAGGTCGGTAAAATGAGGAGACCCAGATTGTTGGGGGCAAGAGGCTGACTTTGTAAACCGCTTAGAGAGGGCTGTAAAAGCACTATAAAGCGGTATGTAAGTCTAAGTGCTATCGCAGAAAAAAAGAGAAAAGAAAGCAGCATAAAACTCACGTTGTCATACGCCGAAGCATCTTTTTGAGAATATTGAATGCCGAAAGCGATCCAGCAGAGGATGGCTCCGACCCACAAGAGGATGGAGAAGCCTCCTATCATTTGCTTGAGGAACTTGATGATTTCCGGAGTCGATTTGGGGGGCGTGAGAGCGTTGGGGCCATCGCGGGCCAGGATCTCCGCTGCTCTTGCACTTGTGAGACCCTTTAAGCAGACAAGGGAGAGAGTTAAAATCAACAGCTCCGCCCTCCTACAACTTCAAAAGCCAATCTGAAATTGATGAGCCGGGAGGGGACATTGACCAAACCGGTGAATTGGGAGAAGGAAATGTTAATGCAATTTAACACTGAGCTGATGTTGGTCTATCTCTCTGTGCTTGTCTCTACAGATTAGATTCATTTACACAAACACAAACACACAAACACATATGCACGCCCAGCACACTCACAATTGGCCTGAAACCTAAGAACAGGCAATTATGGATTACAATTGCAACAAGCATTTCAAAAACATGATTTCAAGGATGAGAGCACAAATGCTATTTTTAGCGACACACTGAACTAAATAGATTTTAATAGCAGTGCACTGCTCAGCCATAACATTTATGAATGTTCTCTGGCCAACATTTACTTACTTTAATGATGCTGGTGCCATATTTTTCTTCTACTTCTTGAATGCTGAGTTTATGGTCATCCTGAAAGAGTAAGAAAAAAAGGCAGACGATTAAGGCTTTTTATTTATTGGTTTTATTAGGATAATGTGCTTCTCCAAGCACAACTGACTCTGCATTTGTCACAAATGCAAAATATGTATCCATATAATAGTTGATGAGTGTCCTTTTCACATCTTGTTAGGGTGCACCGGCTTATTATAGCTCCCCCGAAATGTATTAGCTGTACCAGTGGTGGGTTTCAATTTTTTTTACTGTGGGTGTGGCTTGGTGGGCGTGTCATTGCTTGGTGGGCGTAGCTTGGTGGGCACGGCATGGGAAGGATACTGTAAAATCTCCATTCCCACCCCACTCCCAGGGAAGGATACTGTAAAATCTCCATTCCCTCCCCAATCCAGGGGAAGGATACTTCAAAATCCCCATTTCCTCCCGATCAGCTGGGACTTGGGAGGCAGAGAATAGATGGGAGTGAGGCCAGTCACAATTTTTACTATTGGTTCTCCAAACTACTCAAAATTTCCACTACCGGTTCTCCAGAACTGGTCAGAACCTGCTGAAACCCACCTCTGAGCTGTACTCTATCTTATTAAAATTCTTTTAACCTACTGAAAAATCCTTCTATGGTTATTCACAAATGTTAATGTTTCCTTTATCCAAAACTGTGCCCTGGCAAAGTTTTGCAATGATGTCTTGTTTAAAATGGAAAATGTATTGTAATTCCTTCTGTTCTTATCGAGAGAGAACATAAATATAAAACAGCAGCTGAAAGCAGAACCAGATATAAAGATCAAACAATCTAAGTTATTAAGTTTTGGTGGGTTTTTTTCTGAAGATTTGGCTGAAATGATAACTCAGGAAATCTAAATAGTTGCTTGTGACAAACTTATCTTGGAAATTATCTGGCGAGAGCTAAATTTCCTCAGAGAACCAACTAAATTGTCTGACTTGCTTTACACACTATTGCCTCGCATGGGATTAAGAGATTTTTTAAATGATTCATTTTGTGACTTTTATGTGGGAACGAATGATGACTCAATACCAAAGTAAACATAAATCAGAAATCTCACTTAACAATACTAAAATAAAGGTAAAGGTTCCCCTCTCACATATGTGCTAGTCTTTTCCGACTCTTGCCGGCGGTGCTCATTTCCGTTTCAAAGCTGAAGAGCCAGCACTAAGCAAAGACGTCTCCGTGGTCATGTGGCTGGCATGACTCAATGCCAAAAGCGCACGGAACGCTGTTACCTTCCCACCAAAGGTGGTCCCTATTTTTCTACTTGCATTCTTTACATGCTTTCGAACTGCTAGGTTGGCAGAAGCTGGGACAAGTCACGGGAGCTCACCCCGTTATGCGGCACTAGGGATTCGAACCGCTGAACTGCCAACCTTTCGATCCACAAGCTCAGCATCTTAGTCCTTGAGCCACCACATCCCTATAATACTAAAATAGACTTAAGCTTATGGCCCACTGGAGAATATAAATCTTCTAAATACATTCACTCTCTAGTCAAAGTTGACTTCTGAAGGCTTCATGAAGACATCTCTGCAATTTTCTTGACGATCTCAAAGGGAGATCGTCTTCGTTTTCTCCCAACAGATATTTTTTCACCATTTTCCAACTTATCCTTCGCTTCTCTGATTTTCCAATAATCCTTCATCTGAGTACTAAGTAGGGGCAATCCAGGTTTAGTTTTTTTACATCAACCAAGGTCAGCTAAGTGCTGCCATCTAGCTGAATATTGAAATGATGTTGTCAGTATTGATTTGGGTATTTTCAAATCAGACCTGATCTGGGTGACTCAAGAGACAAGTCCATGCAGCTCTTGGCAGCATTTTCAGAAGTGTTTGTCCTTGCCTTCTTCTTCCTGGTCTAAGAGAAAGTGACTGGCCCCAAAGTCACCCAACAGGCTTTGTGCTTAAGGCAGGATTAGAACCTCATAGTTTCCTCCCTCCCAATCCAACCACTAGACCGAACTTGAAGAAAATGTCCCTCTGCGTTGTTTTGTTTTCTCTTGGAGGGGAGCAAGTTGCATTTGGTGAGGGCCAATTTTCACCAAGGTTAATGCATATATGGGAATTGCAAATTAGCAAAAAACAAAAAAACAAAACCCTAATCTTGGCTAAATTAAAGTAATGCTTTTTAGAGATAGGTAGGTAGGTAGGTAGGTAGGCAGGTAGGTAGGTAGGCAGGCAGACAGACAGATGATAGGTAGGTAGGTAGGTAGGTAGGTAGGTAGGTAGGTAGGTAGATAGATAGATAGATAGATAGATAGATAGATAGATGAATGATAGGTAGGTGATAGATAGACAGACAGGATAGATAGATAGATGATAGATAGATAGATAGATAGATAGATAGATAGATAGATAGATAGATAGATAGATGATAGGTAGGTGATAGATAGATAGACAGATGAGAGATAGACAGATAAGAGATAGATAGACAGATGATTGATAGATGATAGATAGATAGATAGATGATAGATAGATAGATAGATAGATAGATAGATAGATAGATAGATAGATAGAGATAGATAGATAGATAGATAGATAGATAGATAGATAGATAGATAGATAGATAGATAGATAGATAGATAGATAGATTCCTGCTCTTTAATGCTAGTTGAAGTAAAAGGGGGGCTAAGAATAAATGTTGACTGGGAAGCAGTTTAGAGGAAAAGCTTCCATTTTTCAAAGAATGAAGAGGAAGTAAGGTTGCCCCATGGATTTAACTATGATCCTTCAAACTGGGTTAATCTTAAAAATCTGGGCTAAAGCTTAACCACAAATGCAGAGTCAAAGAAGGGACTTGGGAGATATTGCAGCATTTAAAATACCTTCTTATTTCCAAATTCATTTATTCCCCCACCCCCCAACCCCTTTGAAACTCCAAAGTCTCTTTTAGTCCAAATCTAAAACATTTCCCCATTAGACATCTTCAAGATGTGTTACCCTTTCCTTCCCATCATTCTAGACAACCCCATCCTCTCAGGAACATGGAGTAGGAGAGGGGTTTCCAAATTTGGCCACTTGAAGACTTGGGCCACTTGAAGACTCTGGGAATTCTGGGAATTGAAGTCTACAATTCCCCAGCTGGGGAATTCTGGGAATTGAAGTCTACAAGTCTTCAGGTGGCCAGGTCTGAAAACCTCTGGAATAAGCCACACAGATATGTGGAGAGCTTTTCATTGAAGGAGGGTGATTTAAGGAATAATGGGTGGCATGAGATGAACTAGCGAGACCGCCTGCTGCTACTGATAACCTCCCACCGGCCAATACGCTCACACAGAGAGGGCCTCCTCAGGGTGCCATCAGCCAAGCAATGTCGGCTGGCAGCCCCCAGGGGGAGAGCCTTCTCTGTGGGGGCACCCGCTCTATGGAATGAGCTACCTCCTGGAATATGATTGATCCCGGACCTCCGCGTTTTCCGAAAGGCCCTGAAGACTCACTTATTTCAACAAGCCGGCCTAGTTTAATTGATTTTAATGGGGTTTTTAAATCCTTGATTTTATTGATTTGGGGTTTTAAATTGGGAACTTTTCAATTTTTCGATTTGGGATCTTAAATTGGTAATGCCGATGATTTAATTTATTTTAGTTTTTCTTAACTTTTGTACTATATGGGTTTTAAGTTTGGCTGTTCACCACCCTGAGTCCTCCCGGGGAGAAGGGCGGTATATAAGTTGAATGAATGAATGAATGAATGAATGAATGAATGAATGAATGAATAAATAAATAAATAAATAAATAAATGCAGCATTTGTTTTGCTCTAGCTGAACCTGGCTAATGCAAGATGATTTACACATATTTGAAACCATCTGATACAGCCAAATCCCTGAGCCAAGACACTGGAGCCTTTCCAAGGAGTAATATGTTGAAGAGTTGGAATTTCTCTCTCTTCTTCCCCCCCCCCCCTGTTTTTCTCCAAATGGATATTAATCTTCCTGATGAAATCTTGGGTGGAGCCTGACAAACAAGACTTGGCATGAAGGAAGGAGAAAAATTCAAGATTGCAACCGATTGGTATCTTCGTTGTAACAAGGGTTGCAAATTGTTTGCAGAGGCATCTCACAGTGTTTTTCTGCCTATCTCGACGGTTAAGGTTCACGGCACTGCAGAAATGTTGTGGCCAGAGAAGACATCGATTTTCCTAATTTAATTGAATGGGCCAGAAGTGGATTACGTCTCTCTTCCCTTTGCGCGACTTGTTGCCTTCATTCATAGATCTGGGACCAATTTGTCACAGGCGAAGGCAGCTTTGTTAAGCAGATCTCCTTTGGAACTGAAGTCTGAGGATTTGTGGATAGAGGCATCGGCTTAACAAAATTAGGGTAATGACAGTATTTGCCTACCTAATTGAAATGCAATTAACTTGCATATGGAACACCATTTGCGTTTGGAGAGTAAGGGCACAAAACTATTTGTTGTCCTAGAGATGAGTCATTTGAGAAGCAAATTACTTCCTGTTTCCTTCCTGAAACTTTAGTATTAATAATCATCTTCCTTAAAAAAAAAATAATTCAGGAAAACAAGAGATCTTATATTCGATCTACCGATTTAGCCCCGTGCAACCATGAATTAACAAGAATGTATGCTGGTATCTGTGAGTCACTTACCAAATCCAGCTCTTTCTTAAGCTCTTCGGTCTTGTCTTTCTTCTTATTGCCTTTCAAATCTTTTTCCTTTTTGTCTTCCTTGTAGCCATCATCCACATCCTTGGTCCCACTTATCTCTATTGAATAGATATCCGGATTTTTCTAAAAAACGTAATTCGGCAGGAAAGTTAGTTAGACTTATTTTAAGTTAAGTCACCGGTTTATTTTCACGGGGCCCATTAAAAGGACTCCGTCTTGCAAGCCAAGCTCCCGCCACCCCCTAAAACTTCCCTTTGTCTTTACTACCTCATGTTCTCCTTGCAATTTGGAGAACTGTGTGAAATTCTAGAACCCTTTTTTTGTAACAATCCTGCAAAATTTAATCTGGAAATGTTGGCTGATATTAGAATGAAGATTGGGTACAATAATTGCATCAGTGTAGCTACCACAAGCCAAAAACAATACGATGATTGGATGGCTGAGATATCTGTTTAAACGTTTCTTTGCAAACCGAACCAGATCAGCTGAAAACCCGGACAGGGAAGCGAATGGATAAAAGAAATAAACCTCTACGAACTCAGTGAATCGTTTATGTTTTACGGGTGGACAGACTGTGTGGGATGGAGGTCACCATTTTTATATACATAACTTCCCAGATTGTAATTGATCTATAAAATTGCAATCCACTCTGTTAAACAACCAGCCAGTGGCCGACTCCATTCCTTTCCAGATTCTTTGAGACTTAGATTATTGCACTGCTAGACATGGTCATATTTGGTAGTAGAGGATCAGTTCACCAGCTGCATTTCTGGTTGCCATAGCAATATGGGACGCAGTTGAAAATCCTTTTAAAAAACCCTTTTGTTTTGATTTTTCAAACAGTCATTCGTCTCATTTGTTTTTATTTTGTCTAGTACCGTTGATAGGTCTTTTAATTATTTTTCTCTCTGTGGTTTATTTTTTTTTTTAAATAAACCTTTGTATACCATTTTTTCTCTAATTGGTATTACCAAGGGTCCTATAATTTAGCTTAAATATTCGTAAGTTTAATTACTGCTGGAGGATTTTACAGAAAGGAAAAATATTTTCAATGACGAGCATTTGTTTCTCCTCTGTATCATCTCAAATCCCATCTTCTCCTATTTGGGGTTTCCAAATATTGCACTACTCCACAATATTGGACTCAGATCATCCTTTTCTCCAAACTTAGCAAAAAAAAGGGATAGAGGGACTAGAGCACGGGTATCAAACTTGTGGTGTCAGGCTGCCATCACGTGATGTATCACAATGTTTTTCCCTTTCGCGGAGCTGGGGTGGGTGTGGCCTGTGTGTGACGCATCCGGCCTGCAGGATGTCAGTTTGACACCTCTGGTCTAGTAGATAAACTGTACTGTTAGGAAATGATTATTTGACTAACTAGTTGGTCAGGAAATAGATAAACCAACAATGCATGTTTGCAGTCAGAAAGGTATTATATTGCTTTAAGACTGTATTGCATCCTGTATCCTGATTGGCTAAACTCTGTAGCCAATGTACTTAAGGGACGTCAGGATCATGGCTTATGTGGATACTACACCATTTTACCTGTTTATTTGCTGTATCTCTCTACCTGAACTCTCTGCATGATCACTGTTTGATCATAGCTACAGGTTGCTTTCTACTATTTATTGAATGTTTTGACATTGAACTTGTTCCTATTTTGAAACTCAAGAAGAACTGTTTTATTGTGTATGACTACAACTGGTAAGAAGACTTTGTACTTGAAATATCCCTGGATTGATCTTTTAACTCTCGTCTTATCTGTGCATGACTTGGATTGTTTTTGGACTTGACTTGACTTTTTCTAAAAGTAAAAGACTACAACAACTCAGTGTGTTTGTAGGTAGACTGTGATTGCTCACAACAACTCCCAGTCGTTTTTCATGCATTTACTCACAGGGTGCTCTGCTCAATAACCCACAACATCGGTTATGAGCCAAGAATATCCTTAACATGTACGATGAACAATTAAGGGACCTAAGTGTGTCTAGACTAATAGAAAAGGACTAGAGTGACATAACAGTTAACTTCCATCACTTGAAAGGTTGCCACAAAAAGAACAGGGTCAGCCTATTCTCCTAAGCACCTGAGGGCAAGACAAGAAGCAATGGATGGAAACTAAACAAGGAGAGAAGCAGCCTAGAACTAAGGAGAAATTTCCTGACAGTGGGAACAATTCACCAGTGGAACAACTTGCCTCCAGAAGTTGTGAATGCTCCAACACTGGAAGTTTTTAAGAAGAGATTGGGGGACCATTTGTCTGAAATGGTATAGGGTTGGACTAGAAGACCTCCAAGGTCCCTTCCAACTCTTTTGACTTGGACAGGACCAGGTTTTTCTTATGCTCTTTTAGCACTTAAGAGTTACAGTTATAGAAGCCTAGAGGTATAGAGCCGGGAGGGACCACAAATGATCACCTAATGCAAATGCCTGCAATTAATTAACCCATCGTTAAAGATGATTATCCATTCTTTCCCTAAAAACTTCCAGAGATACACAATCATCACCCAAAGATTGCTCCACCAGGAAGACTAAAAATATCTATTGCAATAATAGACACAGCGGCCAGCATTTATGAGTTCCTGAGAATCAACGATCTCAGCTCTCTTCTGAACTTCTGAACTATATCATGGCCTTCATTTGTAGATATGAGGGTGCTTCTTTCCGTTTCAGCGATCTCAGGGTCGTTCTGGTTAGGCAGGCTGAGTTGGCCAAGAATGCCAAGTGAATTTAAAAAAAAAAAAAAAAAACCTTGAAATGAGACAGGGATCAGGATCCCTTTCCCAGCCGATGCTTTTCAGATGGCTGAATTCAAAGAAAGCACCATCGTTCAGAAGAAGTTTCAGTTTCACCATCTGATTTCTCCAGCCAAAAGGCTGAGATAGTGCAGATAAGTGAGAAGGATCATCGAAGAAGAGATTGGACAGCCCCTTTGTCTGAAAGGATACGTAGAGGGCCTCCGGTTTGGGCAGGGGGTTGGACTAGAAGATCTCCAAGGCCCCTTCTAACTTTTTTTATTTCTGTTCAGTTATTGTTTACATGAGATCTTGGAGAAATATTGTCATTTGCTCTAGATAATCCTGAGTGATAGATGAGAGAGACCTAAGTTCCGCCTAATGCTTAGATTTAAAATTCTGCATCAAAATCAGAAGTATTTTATGTAGTCTCTCTCTTTCTCTTTCTCATTCTCCCTCTGCCTCTCTCTCCCACTCCCTCCCTCCCCCCTCTCTCTGTCCATCCCTCTCTCTGTTCCTCCCTCTCCCCTTCTCTCCCTCTCCCTCCCTCTCTCTCCCTCCCTCCCTCTCCCTCCCCCTCCCCCATCCCTCCATCTCTCCCTCCCTTTCTCCCTCCCTCCCTCTCCCTCCCTCCCTCTCTCTCCCTCTCCCTCCCTCTCTAACTCCCTCTCCCTCTCCCTCCCTCTCTAACTCCCTCTCCCTCTCCCTCTCCTCCCTCCATCTCTTCCTCCCTCTCTCTCTCCCTCCCTCCCTCCATCTCTTCCTCTCTCTCTCTCTCTCCCTCCATCCCTCTCTCTCTCCCTCCCTCTCCTCCCTTTCTCCCTCCCTCCCTCTCCCTCCCTCTCCCTCCCTCTCTAACTCCCTCTCTCTCTCCCTCTCCTCCCTCCATCTCTTCCTCCCTCTCTCTCTCCCTCCCTCCCTCCATCTCTTCCTCCCTCTCTCTCTCCCTCCATCCCTCTCTCTCTCCCTCCCTTCCTCCCTTCCTCCCTCCCTCCCTCTCTTCCAAAAGTGTCTTCAGGTTGCCCAAAAACCCAGCTCCTTAATCAAAAAAACCCTCTTGGTAAAATTTTGCTGCATGTTGCCTCCCCCCTCATAAAAAGAAAGCTTCTACATCTTCAAACCTCAGAGAAGCCAGCTGTGGATTCTTCATCGTTCCCAAATTCCCCCATGTACTCACCTTTCCCATTTTGTGGCTTCCTCTTTCCTTGGACCAGGGAAGGACAGTGGGAGGACAATGGATTTCTTGGAAGGCAGCTCAACCAGTGGGCCACAAAGATCGGGCTCAAAAGTACCAGAGGAGGTGCTGATCCCTTCTAGAACCCAGAAGATGGAAGGAAAGAGCTCTCAGGACGTTGTAAGCTCCTAGCAGGTGATCCAAGGTGAGCTGGAGCCCTCTTCAAATTTAGGCATCCTTGGGATGAGGCAGGTTCACCTCCCTGTGGGAAGCATCTGTTACCTGTTGGCCTTTTTATGAAGGTGAGCTAAGCCACGCCTCCTTGTCTTCTCCAAGTCATTCCAGGCTGAGCTTCACCCAACAGTAGGTGGAAGCATAACCACAATACTCGGCAACATCCCAGGTCAAAGCGGCTAATTATACTTTGCAGACTTTGTTCCCTTCAACCGGGTTCCATAAAAGCATTGAGCCATTCATTTCCTTCACCTTTTCTCCTCCTGACTCTCTGAATTAAATGAATGAAAACGAAACCTTTTAGACCTGACTTTTCTTTTCGGATCAGGAAGAAGAAGAACAAGACAAGGAAAGGAGAGGTTTACCTACAAACGGGCGTCACTTCAGAAAGAGGGTAGCCCTTGACTTACAACAGAGGTTTCCTTTGCTAAGCGAGACAGTTGTTAAGGGAGCTTTGGCCCCATTTCTTGCCCCCCGTTTTTAAGTGACTCAGTTAGTAACCCGGTTGTTAAGTGAACCTGGATTTCCCCCACATTGACTTTGCTTGTCAGAAGGTCGCAAAGGGGAATCGGCCCACGGCAACCGTCATAAGTATAAGTAAGTCCTTCACTTATGACCACAGTTGAGCCCAACGTTTATGTGAAAGATTTCTCCAGTGAGTTTTGCCGCTATTTGACAACCTCTCTTCTCATTGGGGTTAAGTGAATCACGGCAGTTCTTAAATGAGTAACACGGTTGTTAAATGAATCTGCTTTTCCCATCGACTTTGCTCGTCGGAAGTCACAAAAGGGGGGATCGCATGACCTCAGGACAATGCAACGGTCATAAGTACGAGTCAGTTACCAAGGGCTTGAATTTTGATCACATAACATGAGGAAGCGGCAACGGTCGTCTGGAAAATGGCTATAAGCTGCTTTTGTCGGTCCCTCTGTAACTCTGAATGGCCATTAAACTGACTGTTGTAAATCAAGGACTGCCTACCTATAATCTAGTGGAACCTCTCTAAATTATTAGGATCTCATGTCATTTGTGATTCCCCAGAATTGCTATTTTTCTTATATTGTAATCTTTACATTGTAACCCACCATGGATGCTCTTCAACGGTACGGCTCCCATCTAGGGTGTTGTACAGGTTTGTTGTTAGTTGTGAAGTTGTGTCTGACCCATCGTGACCCCATGGACAACGATCCTCCAGGCCTTCCTGTCCTCTACCATCCTCTGGAGTCCATTGAAGCTCACGCCGACTGCTTCAGGGACTCCATCCAGCCATCTCCTTCTCTGCAGTCCCCTTCTTCTTTTGCCCTCCATCGTTCCCAGCATTAGGCTCTTCTCCAGGGAGTCCTTCCTTCTCATTAGGTGGCCAAAGTATTTGAGTTCATCTTCAGGATCTGGTCTTCTAGAGAGCAGTCAAGATTGATCTCCTCTAGGACTGACCAGTTGGATCGCCTTGCAGTCCAAGGGACTCACAGGAGTCTTCTCCAGCACCAGAGTTCAAAGGCTTCAATTCTTTGGCGCTCAGCCTTCCTTATGGTCCAACTTTCACAGCCATCCATTGCAACTGGGAAAACCATAGCCTTGACTATACACACTTTTGTTGGCAGGGTGATGTCTCTGCTTTTTAGTACACTGTCTAACTTTGCCATAGCTTTCCTCCCCAGGAGCAAACATTCTTTAATTTCTTGGCTGTAGTCCCCATCTGCGGTGATCTTGGAGCCCAAGAAAATAAAATCTGTCACTCCCTCCATTTCTTCCCCATCTATTTGCCAGGAGTTGAGAGGGCCGGATGCCGTGATCTTAGTTTTCTTAATGTTGAGTTTCAGGCCAACTTTTGCTCTCTCCTTCTTCGCCCGCATCAAGAGGCTCTTTAGTTCCTCTTCACTTTCTACCATTAGAGTGGTATCATCTGCATATCTGAGGTTGTCCTTGACTTACAAAAGTCTGTTTAGTGACTGTTCAAAGTTACGGCACTGAAAAAAGTACTTAGGACCCCTTTTCGCACTTTTGATCATTGCAGCATTCCCATGGCCAAGTGATTTACATTCTGATGCTTGGCCAACTGACTCACATTTATAACGGTCACAGAATCCCGGAGCTCATTTAATCCCTTCTTGCGACCTTCTCATGAGCAAAATCAATGGGGAAAAACCCAATTCACTCAACAACCATGTTACTAATTTGGGAACTGCAGCGATTCAATTTAACGAAGGCGGCATGGCATGTCGTAAAACAGGACAAAACTCACTTAACCAATTTCTCACTTAGAACATAAATGTTGGGTTCAGTTGTGGTCGTAACTTGAGGACTTCCTGTCATTTATTATTCCAGGCCAATCCTGGAGGTTCTTATTGGGATTTTAAGAAAGATACGTGTTTAAAATGTCTGAACAGGCCCAGCTGCTTAAGCAAACGGAAGAGAAGTTAGCTTAATTGAGATCAGTGTCTTGTTTGGACAAAAGCAATCAGCTTGGGATTTTCTTGTAGTAAAATATGCGGAATGGCTCTTGCAAAGCTTGTGTAGATTACATCTCTGTATCTGGGATCATGTACCTTGCAAGTTTGTGTGTGTGTGTGTGTGTGTGTGTGTGTGTGCATGTGTGTGTTTTTCCGGTCTTAGTTTGCATTCTTTTCATTTGTTTCCTCTTTATAGTTTTGTACGTAATTTTTCTCTTTTGTTTCTTTTCTTTTCTTTATCCTCTGTTAAGAAAAACAAAATGTAACTTTAAAAAAAAAACAGTGTAAATTTTGATATTGGAATAGGGGGTGCCATAAAGAAATAGGATTCCCAGTCATTTTTTTTTCCTCTCCCCGCCCCCTCTAACACAGGAGATTGTTTTAAGAATCGGATTTGTTTAATTAGTAGTTTTGCTCGTTTGCATTGTGTAAAACTTCTGATTGTATCTACATACAGCCACACTTCCTGGAACAGATTTTGGATTAGAAGAAAGCCAAAGATTTCTATAAGAAGGTATTGTCTCAAGAGGAAATGTACATTTTAAAAGTTGCTATCTTTTGACCATTCTTTAAAATCTCAGTGGCTTTTTTTGTGGTATTATTTTTGAAAGTGGTTTTAGCATTGTCTTTTTTTTATTCTTATCTTTTCCTCCCTTCCTTCCTTCCCTTTCTTCCTTTCCTCCCTTCTTTCTTTTCCTTTCTCCCTTCCTTCTTTTCCTTCCTTCCTTTCCTTCCTGCCTTTCTTTTCCTTCCTTGCTTCCCTCCTTCCTTCCTTCTTTCCTTCCATCCTTCCTTTTCTTTCCTTCCTTCCTTTCCTCTCTTCCTTCTTTTCCTTCCTTCCTTCTCTACTTCCTTCCTTTCCTTCCTTTCTTTTCCTTCCCTCCCTCCTTTCCTCCCTCCCTCCTTCCTTCCTTCCTTCTTTCCTTACTTCCTTCCCTCCCTCCCTCCCTCCTTCCTTCCTTCCTTCCATCCATCCATCCTTCATTTTCCTTCCTTCCTTCCGTCTGTCCTTCTTTTCCTTCCTTCTCTCCTTTCCTTCCTTCCTTTCCTTTCCTTCCTTCCTTCCATCTGTCCTTCTTTTCCTTCCTTCTCTCCTTCCTTCCTTTCCTTTCCTTTCCTTTCCTTTCCTTTCCTTTCCTTTCCTTTCCTTTCCTTTCCTTTCCTTTCCTTTCCTTTCCTTTCCTTTCCTTTCCTTCTTTCCTTCCTTCCTTCCTTCCTTCCTTCCTTCCTTCCTTCCTTCCTTCCTTCCTTCCTTCCTTCCTTCCTTCCTTCCTCCTAGTGCCTGCCTAAACTATGCTCTGCAGTTTTCTTGGCAAGACTTTTAAAAAACGTTTTCCATTGCCTCCTTCTTAGGGCTGAGAGAAAGGGACTGGCCCAAGGTCACCCAGCTAGTTTTGTGCCTAAGGCAGGACTAGAACTCACGGTCTCCCAGGTCCTAACCTAATACCTTAACTATTGCACTACATCAAACTGCCTCTTTTTTGTCTTTGTCATTAGTATGACAAAGGCAAAAGTATGCAATTTAGGATTGTGTTGGCTTTTTTAACCCAAGGCCTTGCTGATTCAAATTTGGAATAAAGGCGAAGGAACTCGGTCCTAGATGAAATAAAATCAAACCGTACTCATTCATTCAATTGCGAGAATGAATAATGAGGCTAAATCTTAACTATTTTAGAACTGTCACCTGAAGATTAAAGTCATTGAAGAAAACTCTGGCGAAAAAAAAAAATTAAAGAGAATTAAAAAAAAAGATGCAGACCGAAGATATGATGGTAAGTGATGACCAATCAGGATCTTAGAAGAACTCAAAGATGTAGTTACGGACAGTGGTGGGATTCAAATAAATTAACAACTAGTTCTCTGCCCTAATGATTTCTTCCAGCAACCAGTTCACCAAACTGCTCAGAAAGTTAACAACCGGTTCTCCCGAAGTGGTGCGAACTGGCTGAATCCCACCACTGGTTACGGGCAAACAATCCTTGAGGTGTTGTCCTTTCAGTTAGGAAGTGTTGTAAGCACTTGTATAACCACCAAATAAACATTCCCATCAATGTATTGCCATCCAGTGAGAAAGTTTTGAGAAGCACAAGTCTGTAGGTGTGCATATGATGCCAATAGAACAGTGCTGAAACCCTGAATCTAGACTTTGAGAGACTGAAGGAATTGCTTTCTTACTTCCTACGACTTGACTCACACTTACAATTTCCCTTGGTGTGATTGGGATGCACCAGTAGGGAGCTGGATAAAGTTGAGCTTCACTTTTTCAGTGGGAGCATTTTTTTTTTTTGAAGAACCTGTTTGTGAATTTCCAGTTCCCTGCCAGATGTTCTACAAGACAAAACACCTCGGCTCCAAAATTTCAATCAGGGCATTTCCTAAAAGCCTTACAGTATATCTGGAGGTAAGGAGATTATTTGCTTACATTGAGAAAGAAAAGATATCTAGGTCAACATCTTTTGGCTTCCCAGAACGCTGCATTTAATCCCTCATTCTGAGAGATTCGGAAATCTATTGCCAGATTCCCGTTCTCCCATCCTACCTAACGCGAGGCTCTACTCTGTCAATTCTGAACATGAGAGGATTAATTCATCCAAGGGCCAGAGTGTATATACCAGATATATCAACCTAAGTGAGCCGCGCAGCGGCTCCTGCAAATTAGAACACTAGGCTGACGATCGGCAGCCTCGCATTCGAGAGACGTTGCTGCCTCAGAACAGGTTGAGTTCCTGTCAGGAGCTCCAGCTCCTGCTGACCCAGCAGTCTGGAAGCAGGCAACTGCAAGTAGATTAATGGGTACCACTTTGGTGGGCTACTTCACGGGGATGCAAAAGGAGCCCCCAACTGGGAATCCCCTGAGAAAAGGTGATGTATCAGCAAATCCTTTCACCATGGAAGGACACTGGTGCTTCTGACACAGAAATATTATTATCAACCTATGTATATCACATGTTTCATTTGCCTATCTATTGGCAACTAGGAACACCTACAGAAAGCCAAGCAAAATATCAGAAGACCTAGATCTAATATAGCCAACTTGACAGCGGTGAAATCCTCTGAAGTCTCCTACAGTTCTACGAGCACCTGCTTCATGCACAAGCATGCCTGAGATGCACCTGCGCAGTGCTAAAAGAGGAACATTTTGAAGCCCTCCGAGTTTGCAAAGGTATGTAGAACATTGAGGGGGGAAATCCACTGTGCCATGCAATTTAGATTAGCTAGAAAGCAAGAAATCCGATGATTCTAGCTAATATAAATCGCATGTCACAGCTGATCGTCACCCAGCTGATTGTCGTAAATACTGATTTGCCCGAACCGGTAGCATTTTTTACTACCAGTTCGCCCGAACCAATCTGAACTGGTAGCATTTCACCCCTACAACTCGACCACACCAGAGAGATGTGATCACTTGAAATGGCTGATTGTTGGGAAACTGCCAGCCAGGCAAGGAGGAGGGATCAAGCAGGGAATTAACCTTGAGTCATTGCGTAGCAATGCGTAGAGACCTAACACTGACCCACCTCCCCTAAGTTCCACGGGACCTCATCTGGCTGTTCCCAATGGGAAGGCAGACCCTTTGAGAAGATTCTTGTATTATAGGCAGAATGCAATGAAGTAGTTTGCTTGAACACTACACGTGCACATCTGGTTAACTGAGCCTGACACAGATGGAGTGAGTAATGCATGGAAACATGCTGAAAGGGAGATCTAGTTTGCATAAGAAGGCTGCCACTCCTGCTGCCTTCAAAGAAGAATGCCATCCCACTGCCAGTGTGGAAGAAATATTTAGCATCTGATTTTCCTGGCTTTTTTTTTTTTTTTTTTTTTTTGTAAGGAGGGAGGGACGCTATCTTATTCTTTGCTGCAGGAGAGGAATATTAAGGGGGAGGAAAGCTTCTCCACCTCCAGATTTCTCGGTCATAATTGCTACTTCCAGATTGTTTTCTGAAGGCCTCAATCCGTAGCATAGCAGAAGAAACTCCAACGCAGGCCTCGGTTTGCAGCATAGCAGAAGAAAGTCCATGCCGATGAGCGATCTGGTATGGGTTTCTGTAGATTATGTCTCTTCTTATTGTTTGTGGGAGAGACATTCTTTGGCTCCACTGGTGAAACCTGTCCAGTATCTTGAACCTCTGGCATAGCTGTCGTTCTCCACAGATCCTTGGAGCATGCAAGTCCCACTACTATGTCATTGGGAGTTTATTATTATCCCTAATTATATTGCATGTAGAACCTTAGGAGATAGATTGGACTTAGCTAATGCAATGTGCTCTACATGGGGCTACCCTTGAAAAATATCCAGAAGTTCCTATTGGTTCAAAATGTGGTAGACTGCATGGATTTGTGCAAGTCTAGATTTGTACATGTGTCTTGTGGAAGCTGATTGGCTGCTGATTTATTTCCGGGTCCAATTCAAGGTGCGGTTGTCACCGTTAAAGCTTTACATGGCCTGAGACCAGAATTTTTTTGAAGGACTATCTTTCCCAAGTCATATCTACCCAATCAACCAGAACAGGGAAGCAGGGAATGTTACCTTCTCTTAAGGAGGTCCACTCTGGTGAAACTAAGAAGAAGGTTCTTTTCTGTGGTGGGTTCCTTCCTGTGGAACATCATTCCTGCAGGTCCCCATCTTGACACTCTTTCACAAGGCCCTAAAGACATGGTTCTGTCAATAGGTCTGGGGACCCAGGGTGTTATGGAGCCCCTCAAGTGTCTGATTTCATGGCTGTCACCAGGGATGGGAATTTATTGTTGTTGTTTTTTTTGTACTGGGGTTTTCTAAGCCACCCGGAGTCACCATGAATGAGTGAGTTAGGTGGCTGTATAAATTTTGTTAATAAAATAAAATTAAATAAATAAAAATAATCTAATTACGTATTCTGGGAAAACTAGAGGCTTTAACACATTCTGGGAGCCATTGTGTTTTTTTCTGTTGAGGCCCTGCCTTGTGTTTCTTCTGTTGAGGTTCTGTTATGAGTTTCTTCCATTGAGATTCTCTCTTGAGTTTCTTCCATTGAGATTCTCTCTTGAGTTTCTTCCGTTGAGATTCTCTCTTGAGTTTCTTCCGTTGAGATTCTCTCTTCAGTTTCTTCCATTGAGATTCTTCTATTGAGGTTCTGTTTTGAGTTTCTTCCATTGAGATTCTCTCTTGAGTTTCTTCCGTTGAGATTCTCTCTTGAGTTTCTTCCGTTGAGATTCTCTCTTGAGTTTCTTCCATTGAGATTCTCTCTTGAGTTTCTTCCGTTGAGATTCTCTCTTGAGTTTCTTCCGTTGAGATTCTCTCTTGAGTTTCTTCCATTGAGATTCTTCTATTGAGGTTCTTTTATGAGTTTCTTCCATTGAGATTCTCTCTTGAGTTTCTTCCATTGAGATTCTCTCTTGAGTTTCTTCCATTGAGATTCTCTCTTGAGTTTCTTCCGTTGAGATTCTCTCTTGAGTTTCTTCCATTGAGATTCTCTCTTGAGTTTCTTCCGTTGAGATTCTCTCTTTGAGATTCTCTCTTGAGTTTCTTCCGTTGAGATTCTTCTATTGAGGTTCTGTCTTGAGTTTCTTCCATTGAGGCCCTGTCTTGAAAAAAAGAAGCCCAAGCTCACCAGGGTTTCTTTGAACCATACAAAATATTCTTTTCTGCTTTTTCTTCTCTCACCAAGAGATGACCTCGAATTCTGACCTGTGGTGAAAAAACCGCTGGTCAAGACCAAGGATTCATACACGATGACTCTCTTGCCATATGAATAATTGCTGATATATCCGGAAAATTCTTCTTAGCCACACCTCACCACACTTTGTTGGGAAATCACCTAACGCTGATTTCCTTGGCAATTAATTGTCACTTGGGTTTGCACAGAATTTTCTTTCTCTTGTGGCAGGTCGCACCTTTTGCTAATATGGCTTAGTTTACTGGGAAGGAATCAGCTCAGCTACTGTGGTTAAGAGATTTGGAATGATGTTTTGATTTGTGATGCAAAGCCAGCCGGTTGTGGTTTGTTTAAGAAACCATGCTTAAACCGTGGGTTTACACAATAGGTGAAACTCAGGGCAACATACTAAGCCAGTTGTATGAACGTGGTCATTATTGTTTCTGGTTAAGTCATACATTTGTGAATTAAAGATACACCTATCTGGTGAAATCAACCTATTATTTCACCAACTCTACTTAAATAAACCATGGCTTAGATGCTGTAAAAAATTGACACATGGTTGCAATTTTTTTATTTTTATTTTTTTTGATATTCCAGACTCTCCTGCCTCCAATGAGAAATACAGATGGTCCTTGACTTATAACCATTCATTTAGTCACCATTCAAAGTTTCAACGGTGCTGAAAGAAATGGCTTGCAAGTGGTCCTCGCGCTTAGAACCGTCTCATCATCCCCAGGTCATGTGACCAAAATTCAGTTGCTTAGCAACCGCTATTTATTCACGACAGCATCTGAGGTCACGTGCTCGCCATTTTCGACTTTCTCCTCTGGTTTCCAACCAGCCAACTCAATGCGGGAGGGACCCAGATTTGCTTAACGACAGTGTGATTCACTTAACAACCATGTCAAAAAAAAAAAGTTGGAAAATCAACGTCACTTTGATTTGGAAAAAAGCTTCTTGGATGAGAAGTGAAACGTCTATAAAGAAAAACCAGAAAGTCCAGTTGCCTCTTCACCTTTGGGACAGGTGTAGCTCTCTTGCAGGCCACCTTGATTAGCAACAGAAATTCTACTCCCAACTGTAGTCGTAATTCGAGGAATATCTGCAGGAGTGGACTGCTGGGGGTCCGCAGGGGGTTCGGGAGAACCTCTAGCTAAGATTCTGTGCAGTTCGGAGAACCCACAAATTCCACTCCTGGCTGTTCCCTCCCACCCTGCCCCTCCCCTCCCAGGAGTCCCCACCCAGCCTGTTTTGGATGCAAGTAAGTGCAGAGCATGTGCGGAGGCTCAAGGAGGGAGAAAAATGGGCCTACCGGAAGTTCAGGGAAGCTGGAAACGGGCCCATTTCCCAGCTCTGGAGGGCCTCCGGAGCCTGGGGAGGCCGTTTTCTCCTTCCTGGAGGCTTGAGAAAAGCCTCCAGAGCCTGGGGAGGGCAGAAATGCCACCCCCCCACCGTCATGGTACAGGAGGCTGACTAGGCCACGCCCACCATGGCCACGCCCACCCAGCAACAGGGCAGAGAACCCCTTGCTAAAATTTTGTGGGTACACACCCGCAATCACCCGTCAAAATGATAACAGTGCATCATAAACCCACCAGCCAAATGATGCACTTGTCTCCTGCATCATCAGGTCTGACCAAAATATCCAAGTTACATCTTTCGCGTTCTGATGTCATGATGCACAAGACAATCTTGGCTCCCCACCCTCTCTGCCCCGGGCCTATTTCCCTCCCCCCCCCCATTTATTTTGGTCAGCATCCTAGAAAAATAGATGACGTCTTCTATTAAGAGGCATATCTCAGGGCAGGCCATCCACAGAAATACGCAGGGAGGACTCTCTTTCATCTGAGCCAGCCTGTCGGACAGGTTGCATTTTCCAAAGCTGCGAAAGTCGTCCCCTCGTACGAAATTAATGGCAGCCATAAAAATGCCGAAGCCAATCCCTTTTCTTCTCCCTTCTTCTTCCTGATATTGCCCAGGCAGTCATTGCTACTCTGATCCCCAATTACGTCAGGGAAGATGAGGGCCCTGGTCATTGCCTGGCCGGTGCTGTTTAGGCTCAAATATTAGATAATAAATTCAGCCCCGGAAGGGAGAAAAGTATGCCCACATTTTCCTCCTCTGCAGAACTAAGCCTGGCTGGAGGGAGACAAATTTGACCATCACATCCTTTGCGTTTAGGGAAATGGCTGTAGACGAAACGAGGTGACCTCAAAGGAAATTCCAGAAATAAATCATCACATGGGCCATCGGAAACTAAGACTGTTCAGAGGTCTAGTGAGGGTCCTTTAGAAGTGAGGTACATGCTGACTTCAATATTGATGGATAAAATATAGAATCCTAAAACTGGAAAGGACCTCAGAAGTCTTCTAGTCAACTGTTAATTAAGGGCTGACTTTGGTATTGATGTATAGAGCAGCGGTCACCAACCGGTGGTCCGTGGGCCACTGGCGGTCCGCAAGAAAATTTTGGTGGTCCACAGAAAAATTATTTGCATTTTTTAATATTGCACTAAATCACCGTCTCCAGGATAGGAGAGTTTTTACTTGGAGTTGGGTTTTTTTCTGGAACGCTGACACACGGGTCCTCAAACTACGGCCCCCAGAATAGATATGTGCAATGAACATTTGTGTTGCTGCAGGGAGTCTCCCCCTTCGGGGTCTTTTTGTGGGAGCCAGAGGGGGCAGACATTCCAACTTGGGGTCTGTTTTGGCCTCCTGGTGTGAGGCTTTGGGTGAAGGCTGGAGGGAAGAGCCACTAGTGGCGAAGAGCCAGAGGGCCTTGTTCCAGGGGGACTGCCTCATGGCCTGGAACTGGCTGTCCATCACAGCCCGCTGAGTCTCCAGGCGCCAGTACCTGGCTTTGCATTCCCGCAGGTCTTCCCTCTGCTTGGAAAGCCTATGCTCATAGTCTTCAGTGAGGTGCTTCTGCTGAGTCTCCTTCTCGGTCAGATCCAATTTGAGCTGAGCTGTTTTGCCAACTCTTTCTTGTGGTGGCTGCTTAGCTCCAACAACTGCTTCCTGTTGGGGCCCTAAGGAGCCCGGACAGAGAGACGAGGAGTGGGTGGGAGGGGAGGGGCAAGTAGAAGCTGACGAGGTGCCCCTCCACATGAGTGATGTCAAGTTGGCCACGCCCACCCAGCCAGTCATTAGGCAGATCACATTAGTGGTCCGCGGAATTTAAAATTATGAATTAGTGGTCCCTGAAGTCCAAAAGGTTGGCGATCCCTGGTATAGGACATTGAACTCTAGGGCTGGAAGGGATGACCATTTTTTACACTTACCACCCAGAGGTGGGTTTTACTTACCTTCCCTACTGGTTTGCAGATGTGTAGATGCCTGGGCCTGTACATTCATTAATGAATTAGGCAGTGGATGACTAACACTATTAGAGGGTGGCATAGGAGGAGCCCAATTGACATATCAAGGTCCTTGACAGAGGCAATTTATTTTTCCATCACAGGCAGGCTGTTGTTGTAACCTGACCTTGATGGATGCCATGAATCCAGAACACCAGCTCACCACACGGGAGCTGGGAGATCCAGAATGCTGCTTCAGATTGTAGTTGTGCAATAGCTGTCAATCAAAGTGTCCAAGCCCCGGTGTGTTCCTCATGCTTCAAAAGAAAGAGCAGAGAAGTACATTTGGTGGAAATTAGCCACCCTCAGTCAGGACTGGCTAACTAGCACAAGATCGGTGTAGAAATCCGTTTGTTGGATCTGCCTCAGCCTGAACCTCTAAGTAAGAACGATCCTTAACTACATTTATTGAGAAGGCTATCGTTTATTAGAAATCAAGTGAATGACAGTAATGCATAGCCGGAACTGAAAGTCGCGCGCCAAAATCCCCAAGTCTAACTTTTTTCCCTTCTTTGTTGCTTCCCATCACTGGGCCCCCATATTCAATTGAATTCAAACCAGATGTTTTTTAGAATGGTCACATCAGGTGTAAGTTTAGTATGCAGCTACTTTCCGTTCTCAGCTGGTTGACGTTGAAGCTCATCTCAGAGAGATACAGTTGAGTTTTCTTTTCCTCGAAGCATCTCCCCTCCCATCCAGCCCTGTCAACCCTGAAACTGGCCTGGCTGAGGTCATTTTGAGACGTCAGTGCTGACACCCCAGGGTTCGTGGCAGCTGATACTGAATGGATGCCAAGCAGAAGCATGAGGTGACAGCTGACATTGCTTTTCTCTGGAACGAAATGATTAGTAACGGGCAGGGGTGGGCTGCTGGGGGTTCGTGGAGGTTCGGGAGAACCTCTAGCTAAGAATCTATGCAGTTCGGAGAACCCTCAGATCCCACTCCTGGCTGGCCCCGCCCACCCTTCCCCTCCCCTCCCACGTGGCCCGTTTTGGATGCAGGGCGCATGCGGAGGCTTGGAGAGGGCAAAAAATGGGCCTACTGAAATTCAGGCAGGCCGTTTGCAGCCTCCAGAGGGCCTCCAAAGCCTGGGGAGGCTGTTTTCATCCTCCCGGAGGCTTGAGAAAAGCCTCTGGAGCTCGGGGAGGGCAAAAACGCCACCCCACCCCCCGCCATGGTACAGGAGGCCAACTAGGCCACTCCCACCATGACCACGCTCACCCATCAACCAGGCAGAGAACCCCTTGCTAAAATTTTTGAAGCCCACCACTGGTAATGGGGCATAGCAGAATTTGGTGCAAAGAAGAGCCACAAATATAATCTGGAGGTTAAACCCTACAATGAACATCTAAGGAAACTAGGAATGCCTAACTTAGAGAAGGCCCTGATAGCATCTTCCCATACTTGAGGGGCTGTCACAGGGAAGAAGGGCTCAATTTATTCTCTGTAGGACCTGAATTCAGGACAAGAAGTAACAAGTGGAAGATCATCCGAAGCATATCCAACCTGGAATTAAGAAGAAATTTCCTACAATGAGAACCATCAGTCAATGGAGCAGTTTGCCTACCAGAGTTGTGGAATAGGATGCTCCATCACTGGAAGTCTGTAGAGATTCTCAATCCAGGTGTCTGCAAGGAATATAAATCCTTCCATTTCCCCCACTATCCTAAATATAGTGCTGAAGAAGTTTCTTGGAAGAGAAGTGAAACATTTTCAAAGAAAAAATAAGGAAGTCCAGTGGCCTCCTGAAAAAGCACCTCTGAGACAACCATAACCTGGATGATTGGAAATCTCTACAGACATTTTAGCTATACAATTTGCATCTCGTTTAAGTTTATTTATAAATAAGTAACCTATCCAATTTGGGAGTAGGAATAGATTTCCAGAGGGAAAAATTGCAGACTACAGGAACCAGGACCACCACTCAGGTGACCCTGAGGATCAGAGGTGGGTTTCAGCAGGTTCTGACCATTTTCTGGAGAACCAGTAGAGGAAATTTTGAGTAGTTCAGAGAACCGGTAGTAAAAATTCTGACTGGCCCCGCCCCCATCTATTCTCTGCCAGCTGATCGGGAGGAAATGGGGATTTTGCAGTAACCTTCCCCTCGATTGGGGAGGGAATGGAGATTTTACAGTATCCTTCCCCTGCCTTGCCCACCAAGCCACGCCCACCAAGCCATGCCACGCCCATCAAGCCGCGCCCACAGAACTGGTAGTAAAAAAATTTGCAACCCACCACTGCTGAGGATTCAAGTGCTTCAACGACCCTCCAAAAGGATGCAAAGGACCAGCTGTCTGCAAGGAATATAAATCCTTCCATTCCTCACCATCCTGTCATAGCTGAAGAAGCTTCTTGGATGAGGAGCAAAAGGCCTTCAAAGGAAAAAAACAAGGAAGTCCAGTTGTCTCCTGAAAAAGCAACTTTGGGACATCCATCACTGGAGGTTTAAAAGAAAAGATTGGAGAAGGTCCCTTCCACCTCCTTGATTGTCTGATACAACCCAGAAATCTTCCTCGCTGTTGAATCCATTTATAGAGGGCAAGATTCGACTTGAACATGAAATTCTCAAGCGCTATCTTTACTGAATGATGATTGTCACTTGCTACGATAATTTTGGCTGAAAGGTTGAAAGCGATTCACAGGATTTTATTCATGAAATTCAGTGTGGGTTTTCTCCCTAAAATAGTGTTTCCCAAAGTGGGGTACGCGTACCCCCAGGGGTACGGGAAGAGTTTGGTGGGGGTACGCGTTGCACCGGAGTTTAGTGGGGATCACGTGGGAATATCCACTGCACCGTGCTTAGCTGCGCCCACAGAACAAAGAAAGAAATAGGCGCGTGTCGCAGTTTTTACACCGGAATTGGGGCCATCATACATCGTATCGCAACTCATGGCGGGAACTTCTGCACATCCTTCGCGTAACTCTGGTTCGGCCATTTTTAAACTGCAGGAACATTAACAGTTAACGTTGAGCCTCGGAGCTGTTTAAAAACAGGAGAATTGCAGTGTTATCTAACGGTTAGACAGTCTTGTGAGGCGTGACACGGCGTGAATATACTGCACTTCGTTATAGAGACAACTTACTTCTTTAATAGTGAGTTCCGGGCACCTATTATCGTGCTTTAGTAAGTTCCACTGATTTTGATTATATATATATATAATCAATATGTTTTGATTTTTATTAAAGCATATGTTTTTTATGAGGGGTACTCAGCGTTACTCAGCAATTATAGAAGGGGTACACATATGTCAAAAGTTTGGGAAACACTGCCCTAAAAGACAACTATTTATTTATTTTATTATTTTATTTTATTCGATTTTTATTTTTTATTTTTTTTTAATTTTTATTTAATAAACACACACAAACAGAAAAAGAAAACATACACATACACATACACATACAACAAATACAACATTAATAACATAAATAAAATCTAAACTTAGCATATAGTTTCCTGACATCAATAACCTAAATTCTTCGAGATATATTTCTTCATCTCGCCTTATATAACGATATTGTTTTGAACTTTATTTATACGTTGTTGTGTCTTATTTGGTACAAAATTTTATTTTACTCTTTTAGGATCCTCTTTTGGTTTGTTTTCCCCTTCTAGCCATTGATACCACCTTTGCCAAACCAGGTAGTAATCCGATTCTTCGTTTCCTTGAATTTCCTTGGTAAGTCTGTCCATCTCAGCACATTCCATGACTTTAGATATTATTCTGTCTTGTGTTGGGACTTCTTCCAGTTTCCAATTAAGTGATCTTTGCGGCAGTCAAAATGTGGGTCATCAAGTATATTGTTTCTCTGTCGTATTTACTTGTAAATTTTTAGAGTTTGATATTAATTATTAATTGAACTGTTTTAAATTATGGGCCAAATTTATATTAGTTGTTTTTAAAATTCTTTTAACTTTTGTAAAATTTGTTTTTTATTTCTGGCTGTTCACCGCCCTGAGTCCGCAAGGAGAAGGGCGGTATATAAATCTAATAAAATTAAATAAATAAATAAATAAATAAATAAATAAATAAATAAATAAATAATAAATAAATATGCCTAATAAATATGTCTCCGGTTTTAGTGATACTTTTTGGGGTTGTTATTTGTTCCAATTGAATTTTGATGTTATTCCAGAATTGTTTGGCTTTGGGACACGACCACCACATATGGTAGTATGTCCCTTTTTGTGCTTTACATTTCCAACATAATGAAGAGGTGTTGGGGAACATTTTGGAAATTCGTGCCGGGGGTATTTTATTCGATTTTTATACCGCCCTTCTCCTACTGGACTCAGGGCGGTGAACAGCCAAAAGTAAAAACATCACGTACAAAATTTAAAAATATTTAAAAGAAATTAAACAAGAATTGGCCCAATAAAATTTAAAACACCTCTATTAAAACCAATTTACAATTAAAAATATCTAGGGGGGGGGGTGGGTCAAGCCAGCCCTGCTTGATGAAATAAAAAAGTTTTAAGGGCACGGCGAAAAGCCTGAAGATCTGGGATCCTAAGTATCTCAGGGGACAGGTCATTCCAGAGGGCAGGTGCTGCCACAGAGAAGGCCCTCCCCCTGGGGGTCGCCAGCCAACATTGTCTGGCCGACAACACCCTGAGGAGTCCCCCTCAGTGGGAGCGTACTGGACGGTGGGAGGCTATCGGTGGCAGAAGGCGGTCCCATAAATACCCAGGCCCTAAGCCATGGAGCACTTTCAAGGTGGTAACCAACACCTTGAAGTGCACCCGGAAGACCACTGGGAGCCAATGCAGCTCACGCAGGAGGGGTGTCACATGGGTGCGTCTTGTTGCACCCATAATCCCCTGCGCAGCCGCATTCTGCACCAGTTGGAGCCTCCCGGTGCTCCTCAAGGGGAGCCCCATGTAGAGAGCATTGCAGTAATCCAGGCGAGAAGTGACGAGTGTGTGAGTGACCGTGGGTAACTAGGAGATAATATTAGAAATGTTTTGAATATTCTGGAATACTTGGAGCAATTTAAGGAAAAGCAAGCTGCGTTGATATTCTTGAATGCAGAGAAGGCCTCTGACCATATTAAAAAGTTTTAAAAGCTTTCAAAAATTGGATCCGAGAACCTTGATACAGAAGATCTGAAAGTTAATATTCATTTTTTTCCTCCCTTATTCAGAACTTTTCCTTTTAGGGTTAAGGGATAAACAGTTAGGGGGGGAACCATATATATGGTTTAATATATGATCACAGCTGTGGGATTATTGTATGGAAAGATTTAACACTACCCATTATGGAAGAACGGTTGGTGAAGTGGACAGATTTTGCTGAAATGAATAAATTAACTTCTCTGATTAGAGAAGACATTCCTTTATATATTGCTGAGTGGAAGCTTTCTGCATGAAAACGGGAGAAAAAAGGATTTGTGGTTTTGATTAGACAGGATTGATGATAGTAAGAAAAACAATACAATGTAACTTTAGAGACAGATTGAAATATATTTATTTTTATATCTGCTGCGAAGACTATCAAAAACCCCTTCCTTAAACTTCTTTCTTTCCAAATTTTCTTTAACTTTTTCCTTCTCGTGTAGCTTTTGCTCTTTTTTTCATGATTATTTCTTCCTTTTTCTTTTTTCTTCCTTATTTTCTATTAGGTTGTGTTGCACGTTCGTCTTTCGGTTTAAAAACCTTAATAAAAAGGAGATCTTTTCTTTAAAAAATCCTCTTTATTTTGTTTCCCCTGCCTGCCGCTTTGCTCAGTTTCTATTTAGCTTTGCAACTTGCAAATTCAGCAAGGCGATGACGAATGAAGTTATTCCTAACCTTTCGCCTCCTTTCTTCGAGATGGCAATTCTAAGGTGATTTATTTTAATTATACTCCTTCGCTACTCAAAACCAGTCCGGGTACTTTATTAGAAGCAAACCGAGAGAGGGGAAAAAAACCGCTACAAAAGTGAGAAAGCTTCCTCAGTTATCTGAGCATTTCATGCCGCATCTTGCAGAGTTAAAATTGCATTTTGGCTGCATTTTTGGAGCCGAAGTTGCTTCTCCCAGCACACTCACCGGTGGTGAAATGTAAAATTTGTTGCTACCAGTTCTGTGGGCGTGGCTTGGTGGGCGTGTCTGGGTGGTGATGGGGTCATGTGATTGGGTGGGTGTGGCCAACTTTTTTTTTTACTTTTTTAAAGCATTTTTTTTACTACCGGTAGTTTTTATCACTACCGATTCGTTCGAACCAGAGTGAACCGGTAGCATTTCATCCCTTGCCATTCACCCAATGTTCATGCAGCCGAAATCAGCTTTTGCTCAATTTCATTTTCCACATTTGTACATCATGTTACCAAACTAGCTACATCTAATCCTTGACTTACAGTCATTGATTTAGCGACTGTTCAAAGTTACAACAGCGCTGAAACAGAAGTGATTTAGGAACCGATCCTCATACTTATGATGAATGCACCATCCCCGTGGTCATGGGAAGAAATTTCAGGCACTTAGCAATCAGCGTGCATTTATAATCAAGGAGGAAATCAGTCCAGAATTAATCAAGGAGAGACATAATTAATCAACGTAGAGCTCAGGAGGAATTTTCTAACAGTGAGGACAATTAATCAGTGGAATGACTTCCCTTCAGAAGTTGTGGATGCTCCAACAATGGAGGCTTGTAAGAAGAGACTGGACAGCCACTTTTCTGGAGTGGTATAGGGCAGCGGTGTCAAATTCAATTTCATAGAATAGAATAGAATAGAATAGAATAGAATAGAATAGAATAGAATAGAATAGAATAGAATAGAATAGGGTAGGGTAGGGTAGGGTAGGGTAGGGTAGGGTAGGGTAGGGTAGGGTAGGGTAGGGTAGGGTAGGGTAGGGTAGGGTAGGGTAGGGTAGGGTAGGGTAGGGTAGGGTAGGGTAGAATAGAATAGAATAGAATAGAATAGAATAGAATAGAATAGAATAGAATAGAATAGAATAGAATAGAATAGAATAGAATAGAATAGAATAGAATAGAATAGAATTCTTTATTGGCCAAGTGTGATTGGACACACAAGGAATTTGTCTTTGGTGCATACGCTCTCGGAGTACATCAAAGAAAAGTTACATTCGTCAAGAATCATAAGGTACAATTTCATTGTGTTTGACTTTGTGGGGGCGTGGGGGCGTGGCCAAGGGGTGTGGCCATCTTGAGGTGTCGGGGGCACCTGTGGTGGCCTGAGTGCTCTGCCAGTGAAAAATGCCTTCTGAGCTCCGTTTTCGGCTGCAACAACCTCCTGCAACCCTCTGCCAGCCAAAATGGAGCTTTGGAGGGTCTGCATGCAGACCTGCCGAGCTCCATTTTCACAGGCAGAAGCACCACGGGCCGGTCCTTTACTGTCTCCAGATCTAAGCATCCTGCAGGCGGTATCTGGGCCCCCGGGCCTTGAGTTTGACACTCCTGGTATAGGGTCTCCGGCCTAAGCCGGGAGTTGGACTAGAAGACTTCCAAGGCTACTTCCAATTCTGTTTCTCTGCTATATCTGTTACAACGGCGGTAGCATGCCAGGATTAGTTCAAGAATGCCTCCTCAGGAACTCTCAAGAAATTTGGGGTGATCGCATCGTAGCCCCACCAGAAGTAGTGAGATGATTTAGCTTCCTTAGCTATCAACTTGTAACTTCCATCCCATTGTAAATTCTATGGCTCCATACTCTGGTGATTTTATTATGGTTTTATCTTAATGTAATATTGTAATCTCTTCTACTGTATTCTCCACATATCTTATATATAAGGGGTTAGTATGAATGTTGGTTGTCGTTAGGGTGGAGGCGGGGTGGAGGCGGGGTGGAGGCAGCGGGGGTTGCCCCCGGTTTGCACCAGTTCTATAGAACCAGTAGTAAAACCAGAGGGAAGCTCCACCCATTGACCTCGACGTCATCAGAAGGCTTCTGCACATGCGCGCCTGCGGCCCCATTGCAAATCAGTAGTAAAGGTAAATAGAACCCATCCCTGGGTGGAGGGTTATTGTTTTTATTATTATTATATTATTTCTTTTATATGGTGTTTTTATATCTTCGTGAGCTGCCTTGAGTCGCCAAGTGCGAGTAAGTGACTCAAGGCAGCTTTCTAAATAAATAAAACGTAAGTATATACAGTATATATTTGCTGACATTTTATTTTAACTACATTTGTATATCAGTGATTGCATGATCTCTGTAGATCCCACCCGCTAAGTCAATAAATAAAACCTGAGGATCACGTGATCATCATTTGAAGTATTTCTCTGGCAGCGTCCAACAAGCAAGGTCAACGGGGGAGGCTGGATTGGCTTAATAACTGCAGCATTTTGCTTAGTCCTAGCACGAAAAGTCATAAAATTGGGTTCAACTCACTTAACAACGGGTCTCGCTTAGCGAGACTGGAAACTCTGGTGCCAGCTGTAGTTGTAGATCAAGGACAACTTGTACCTAGATGGGATTAACGCAACCTGTTGGCCTTAAAATAGGATTTGCTAACGTGGTTTTGTGCGGCGAGTAAATATGGTCCTTGTCAAGAAATACGGTACAGATAAATAGGATGATTCTCTATGCTGCTTCTTTGCAGTAGTTGGTGAGTAGATGATTGGAAAAGTCTAAGATGGTGACTTCAGATTGACAAATCAGGACTTCCCTAACTCTAGGTCAGAAACAGGTGAGCTAAAGATGAAGAGTTTGATTACTATAGCCTTGGGCAGGTGCAACAGAGAAAATAGAAGACAGAGTTTGCCATTAGTATGAAGCCATAAGCTTGCTTAATGTACCACTGTTAGTTGGATTCACACAATATGTTAAGGCTAAGCCAAGGGTCTCCACATTTGGCAATTTTAAGGCATGTGTTGAATTTATATTGACCGAGAAAGAAATAAAGGGAGACTACGTATGTCGGTCAATATAAATTCAACACAAATATAGTATAATCTAGCCTTTATTGCAGGGGTGAAATGTAAAATGTGTTACTACCGGTTCTGTGGGCGTGGCTTGGTGGGGGAGTAATGTGACTGGGTGGGTGTGGCCAACATTTTTTTTTTTTACTTTTCAAAGCATTTTTTCTGATGCTTTGAAAAGCCTCTGGCAATCAGGCAACTCAGCTGGGATCGTCAGAGAGGCTTTTTTAAAAAAATGCTTTGAGAAGCCTCTCTGACGATCAGGCAACTCAGCTGGGATCATCAGAGACTTTTCAAAGCATTTTTTTTTTTACCACCTCTTCGGCCGAGAAATTGCAGAAAAAAATGCTTTGAAAAGCCCCTGAGATCCCAGCTGAGCCGCGTGATCATCAGAGGCTTTTTTTTTTTTTTACTTTTAGAAGCATTTTTTCGTTGGAAGAGGTTGTAGAAAACCAGTTCTACAACTGGTTTTCTACAACCTCTTCCAACGAAAAAATGATCAGGGGGGCAGGATTTTTTGTACCAGTTCTCCGAACCACCTAGCCCCTGGGGCCCTGAATTTGACACCCCTGATCTAAGGTGTTGGCTCCCAACCCTCTTTACTTCTGCTTTAAAGAAGAATGTTTATTTTGATAGATTTTCAAAGTTGGGCCATTATGAATTGTTAATGAACCTGCAGCATTCTGCAAACAGATTTTGAAAGCAAAGTTAAACATTGTCAAAAGACACGGAACTGGATGTGTTGATTTTTTTAAAGTTGTGGTCCTATTCTTGGAATTTAACAAAAGGCTGGGCCCACTTTTTCCCATCACTGCCTCTGCAAAACCTTCCAATAAAGCAAACGCTCGGCTTTTTCTTTCCTTCTTTCCTTCCTGGATGTTCTTTATGCTCGTGAACGCATACATTAGCCTGAATAGGTGACTCGGTGGCTAAGACACTGAGCTTGTCAATCAGAAAGGCTGGCAGTTTGGCGGTTTGAATCCCTAGTACAGGACTCCTGCGTCAATAGCAGGTTGGCCTAGGTCAGAGGTCGGCAACCTTAAACATTCAAAGAGCCACCAAGGTCCTAACAGGAAGCCCCCGGTTCAATTCTGGAGCCGACCGGAAGTCCAGTTCCCCTACCATCGAGTCTCCTCCTAGAGCGGCATCCTTTTTCCTCTACCTGTCCTAACTGAAAGCCCTATTAATTGTGGAGCTGACTGGAAAATCCACCACTTGCCATAGAGTCTCTTCCTGGTCCGCCATGCTTTTCCTCCCCGTAACTGGAAGCTTCTCTCAAAATGGTGGCGGCAACAGGGAGCCATAGCAGAGGGATGAAAGAGCCACATGCGGCTCCGGAGCCACAGATTGCTGACCCCTGGCCTAGATGACCTCCAATATCACTTCCAACTCTGTTACTGTTACTCCATTCTCTGGTTAAAAAGAAAGAGGAAAGGTTAGAAGTGAACGGGGCTGGATTAGACTGTCCCTCCCAAATGCAGAAAACTACCGTATTTTCCGGCGTATAAGACGACTGGGCGTATAAGATGACCCTCCTCAGAGCCATTTAAGGCTCGTCAGAGCCTTATGGGCTGGTCTGCCTGGTTACAGAAGAATGAGACCCGGCGTATAAGACGACCCCCAACTTTTGAGAAGATTTTTGTGTGTTAGAAAGTAGTCTTATACGCAGGAAAATACAGTAATTTTTGCCGAATCATTTTTGGAAGGAGGGCGAAGTTCAAACCAACTTCTGCCAACCTGACTCGCTTTTTCATGGAGCTCCTCAGCCAGGAATGAGGATGGCTTTGATGATCCTTTGGGAATACGTCATGGAACTCTAAGTCATCGCTCTTCAAGTGGTTTCTTGCATAATTAAATGAGCCAAAGCAAAACCTAATGCCCTTGGAGGATGGACCCAAGATAAAGAGAATGCGTTCCTTTGAAAAGCTCCATTAAAAAAAGCTATCATTTCTTTAGCATGACACAGCTAAATCTCTCCCTTTAGATGGCTCCTTAACACAAGTTCATGACGAAGAAGAGAAGAGGAATGAAGATGATTAGGGGACTGGAGGTTAAAACATATAAAGAATGGCTGCTGGAACTGGGTTTGTCTAGTTTAATGAAAAGAAGGACATGGGGAGACATGATACCAGTTTTCCAATATCTCAGGGGCTGCCCCAAAGAAGAGGGAGTCAAACTATTCTCCAAAGCACCTGAGAGCAGGACAAGAAGCAACGGGTGGAAACTAATCAAGGAGAGAAGCAACTTAGAACTAAGGAGAAATTTCCTGACAGTGAGAACAATTAATCAGTGGAACAACTTGCCTCCAGAAGTTGTGAATTGTCCAACACTGGAAGCTTTTAAGAAGATGTTGGATAACCATCTGTCTGAAGTGGTGTAGGATTTCCTGCCTAAGCAGGGGGTTGGACTAGAAGACCTCCAAGGTCCCTTCCAACTCTGTTATTCTATTCTAAATGCTATCCTTTGAACTGCTTGCTATCCTTTGAATTCAATGGTTAGCAATCTATGGCTGAAGTAGAGTTGAACTACAACTCACAGCACGTCTAGGAAGGCTGCCTAAGAGTGAGGGATTCTGAGGGTTGTAGTTCAACAACAACATCCAGAGGGCAGAGGCGGGTTTCAACAGGTTCTGACCAGTTCTGGAGAACCAGTAGCGGAAATTTTGAGTAGTTCAAAGAACTGGTAGAAAAAATTCTGACTGGCCCCGCCCCCATCTATTCTCTGCCTCCTGAATCCCAGCTGATCGGGAGGAAATGGGCATTTTGCAGTAACCTTCCCCTGGAGTGGGGTAAGAATGGAGATTTTACAGTATCCTTTTTTAAAAAAAATTAATTTATATGCCGCCCTTCTCCGGAGACTCAGGGCAGCTTACAATGCGTTAAGCAATAGCCTTCATACTTTTGTATATACCTGCTTAGTAGGGCTTTTGCTATCTGAGGCTCTGTTGAGGTATTATGAATTTGAAGTCCCCTACTTCAATCCAAAAATGATTAGTGTTCCCGTATCTGCAATGTATTTTCTTTATCAGAATATTTTTAACCTCCTGGACACATCACCTTTAGTACAACTACCAGATCTCCATTAAAAACAAAACCTAGATAGTCCACTAGATGGCAGCAAAGAAGTACAGACAATCCACTGTTGCCATCTGGTGGACATTTGTATTTTTGCAGTCCCGATAAACTAATCCTAAACTTCAGCCTTTTTTTTTTCTTTAGATGTAGTGTGAATAATTTGGAATTCCAGAAGTCGAGGAGTTAATACTTTTGTGGGCATCACCAAATGGATTAAAGGTAACTTCACCAGAGGCAAGGAGAATCATGCTGAATTAAAAGTCAAGGAAAACAAGATATTGAGTTACACAGCAGTGGCCAAAATTGTGGAAACCTTTTGGGAAAAGTGTATTTTTGAGGTTTGATGGCTAATAACACCATTTTTTTTTTTTTTTTTTGGAGTTTTGAGATCATCCTATTCCACTGCTGGGATGGCCACTGCTGGAATGGCCTGGGAATAGCCCAGACCTTAACCCAATTGAAAATCTATGGAGCCACCTAAAGAAACTTGTTAGTCAGAAGTGACCCAGCAATAAAACCCAGTTAACAGAAGCAACTATTCAATCTTAGTTTCATATTATAACAGCTTAAGAACTCAAAGACTTGGTTCAGTCCATGGGAACACATTGTAAGACTGTCATTCTTGCTAAAGGTTACCCAACTAAGTATTAACTGACGTGGTGATCATTTTTGTGTATCTTGTTTTTTCTACGTGTTTCACTTTTCTTCTTTATACTGTAACTGCTATTCTAATAGCAAATTCTTCATAAAGGTTATTGCATTACATTCTTCCTTAAATTATCTTTCCATTGATATATAATTTTATGGAGCTACTCCAAATAAAAGTGGCGTTATTAGCTAGTTTTAGAAAAGGTTTCACAATTTTGGCCACTACTGTAAGTAGATATAATGCCAGACAGAACCTAAAATTCAAAGCTTGGCTAGAAAATAGTGGAATTTAGGAGAACGTACATTCTCTACGATCTTGGAAAAGAATAACTGGCTTTGTCTGTTGACCAGGCCCACTGAACTGCTGTCTTTGGTGTCAAAGCAAGCAACTGAGTTTTGCGTTACATTGGTATCTATAAGAAATAATTGATATCAAAATTAGAAAGGTACTCCAGCATTCCTGATGTGAAGAACTAACTCCAGAAATAAAGTCTCCTGAAGGTCTCTGGAGCAACAGGACAAAAATAGGAAGACATCAGACTGTCCTAGAAGGCGAACAAATGACATTTCAGGAGCAATGACTACTGTTCCAAATCCTTAATCAGAAAGGAAATGCTTAGAAGGCATTGTCTTATCATTCCTTTGGAGTTGAAGCTTCAGCCTCAATCTTCTGGAGATGATTCCACCCTGTTCCTTGACCTCATGAAAGGATCAAAAATGGAGCATGTTTTTGTCCTCCTCCTCTTCTTCTCATTATCCTCTTCAGTTAATAGGCTTCATAATCCTTTATTACGTAGCTAGCTATGGTTGCCTTTCCAGTATGGATGATGAGATGGATTTGATGAGAATTTTGTCTGAATGATGACTGCTGGATTAAGATGCAAAGCCATAAGAATCACATGATAATAGAAGTAGAGCCACATTTAATCTATCCTCACCAGGTTCTCCTTTTGTTGGTCAGATTACGAGGGATTAAATCCTAGTTCTCTGGATCTAAAGGAATTTTTCGGGATGTTGTTTTTTGTGGCTTATCCTATCACAGGTCTCTGTCTTTGAATGAGAAGAAGGAATAAGGATGACAGGATAGCAATGTTCCAATATCTCAGGGGTTGCCACAAAGAAGAGGGAGTCAAGCTATTCTCCAAAGCACCTGAAGGCAGGAGAAGAAGCAATGGGTGGAAACTACTCAAGGAGAGAACTAATTAGAAGAAATGTCCTTACAGTGAGAACAATTAATCAGTGGAACAACTTGCCTCCAGAAGTTGTGAATGCTCCAACACTGGAAGTTTTAAAGGAAAGATTGGACAACCATTTGTCTGAAATGGCATAGGCACCATTTGTCTCCCATGCCTGAGCAGGGAGGTGGACTAGAAGACCTCCAAGGTCCCTTCCAGAAATCCCTTTCTATTCTATTCTATTCTATTCTATTCTATTCTATTCTATTCTATTCTATTCTATTCTATTCTATTCTATTCTATTCTATTCTATTCTATTCTATTCTACTCTACTCTACTCTACTCTACTCTACTCTACTCTACTCCATCCCATCCCATCCCATCCCATCCCATCCCATTCCATTCTACCCTACCCTACCCTACCCTACCCTACCCTACCCTACCCTACCCTACCCTACCCTACCCTACCCTACTCTACTCTACTCTACTCTTTCACTCAAGGTTTGGCCAAGTATTTTCTACCCATTTTGTTGTCATCAGTCATTCAATCATGTCCTGCCCTCAACCACTCTATGGTTCAGCACTCTGTCTCACACCACTTCCTTCAGATCCACCATGGTCATCCCAGTATCATCCTTTATAGTGTCTGGTCAGTGGGTATTTAGGCAGCCACTTCTCCTTTTCCCACTGATCCCTCCCAGCGTGATTGACTTTTTGAGTGAATCTGCTCTCGTGACATGACCAAATACGACAGCCTCTGTTTGGATGATATTGGCTTCAAGTGATATTTTTGATGAGGTTTGGTCCAGGACTTCTTAACCAGCAAATCTCTTCCCAACATTGGGCATAAAGCAGAGGTGAGTTTCAGCAGGTTCTGACCAGTTCTGGAGAATCAGTAGCGGAAATTTTGAGTAGTTCAGAGAACTGGTAAATACATCTGACTGGCCCCGCCCCCATCTATTCTCCACCTACCAAGTCCCAATTGATCAGGAGGAAATGAGGATTTTGCAATATCCTTCCCTTGGAGTGGGGAGGGAATGGAGATTTTACAGTATCCTTCCCCTGGAGTGGGGAGGGAATGGAGATTTTACAGTATCCTTCCCCTGCTATGCCCACCAAGCCACGCCCACCAAGCCATGCCATGCCCACCAAGCCACACCCACAGAACCGGTAGTAAAAAAAAATTGAAAACCACCCAAAAGGAAGTCACATTTTGATTGTGTGGGCAATTGATCAGACACAGCACGTTTTATCCTTGTATATAAAGATTTCTGCAGGCCAGTGCAGGGCATGATTCATCGTTCGAATTAGCTGCAAAGCCATCTATCTTAATCGTTATAGCGCATATTTTCGGTTTGTGCCTCTTCAAGAAATGCATACAGTATTGAGGGGCAAAAAATGGACTTCATGCATGATTCCCTTTGTTTCAAGTGCATCACCTTATTGAAATCTCCTGCCCCCCCCCCCTCCACTTTTCTCTATAAAACAGCAACGGATTATCGAAAATTCTTAAAAGTGAATCTTAGCATGCTTTCTGCAAGAGGCTGCCAATATTTTTGTGCAGCTGAATGCAGCCAATTTAATGCTGATGCCAGAAACTTAATAAACCTGTTTTTCTACTCTCTCTCTCTCTCCCTCCCTCCCTCCCTCCCTCCCTCCCTCTCTCTCTCTCTCTCTCTCTCTCTCTCTCTCTCTCTCTCTCTGTGTGTGTGTGTGTGTGTGTGTGTGTGTCTCCTACATTAAAGGAAAGCTTCAATTCACAGTAGGAAATTAAGGAATGGTCAATATTCTCTGGAGATTTCTTCTCAGAAGAATGTCTGGGCATCCTACTGCTCAGCGAGCTCATTGTCAGGCGTGTGGCTTGCTGCCTTCTCTCTCTCTCTCTCTCTCTCTCTCTCCTCTAATTCTTTTAGTTCTCTCAATCAGGAAGTAGATATAGATTAATTTCCCAAGATCAAAATAACCATACCACCTCCTACACTTGTAAAAGAGTCTGAGTCAACTCAATTTGTTTGGGTCTGTTATGTAGGTCACTCAGAAGGCATCTGAAAGCAGCCTGTATCCTCGGATAATCCGACGGGGGCAAGAAATCCACTGGACTCACCAAGAAGCATTGTTTGGGGAACTTTTCGGAATACCATGTTTCCTCGAAAATAAGACCCTGTCTTATATTTTTTTGAACCCCGGAAGAAGCGCTTGGCCTTATTTTCAGGGAGGTCTTTTTATTTTGGGGTGCGTGAAGCAAAATGGGGCTCCTCTTGCCGTCTTACCTGATTTCCAGCTCTGCGTTTAAATATTTTCAGGGGGAGGCTTATTTTAGTGCATGCGTTCAAAAGCCTGATTGGGATTATTATCAGGGGAGGTCTTATTTTTGGGAAAACGGGGAACTTGATCCTTGGTCCCCTTTCTGAACCTTGTGAAGTGGGGGCGGGAGAAGGCATTCTTATCACACTGGAGTGGCTGGATGCCCTACATTGAAATATTCCACGGAGTCAGCATGTTCATAAATAGCAAGTGTGAGACTCCACAGATCTGGAAGCATGTGGCGCATTAATGCACAGCACACTGTTCTTCTCCACTGAATTGTATTGGAGATACAGATAGATACAGATTAATAGTGTTTGAAGCAGGGGTGAAATGTTCCCGGTTCGGACCGGATTGCAATGACGGCGGGTGGTTGTTCTCTGTGCCAGAAAATTCCTCCTTATTTCTAGGTTGAATCTCTCCTTGATCAGTTTCCATCCATTATTCCTTGTCTGGCCTTCAGGTGCCTGGGAGAATAGCTTCACCCCTTCTTGGTGAGAATTAGGCCTAGTGGAATACTTGATGCAGCCTGACCTGCTCTAACCCATTTCAAAACATGTTACTCAAAGTTTCTGCTACTGTTCATGCACTCTTCTATGCCAGCTCCTCTGTACAGGAGTCAGAAACAGGTTGCGTGAAAGAACTCAATGAAGTTTTATATGATCAGTGCCTGCAATGATCAAATCACCTATGGATTTGTCTATGAAGATTCTCATTCTCCCAGGTCATTGTTGCCCGGGAATTAGCCAGAGTTGGTTTTGCTTTTGTTCCGTGCCAAAATTATGTACTCAATAAAGTTTTGCATTAAGAGATCGGATCGTCTCAACAATGCTAGCTTGGTCGGGGTTCATCAGTTGGAACCTTGACAGTAACTCGGTCAAGGGAGCTTCCTGTCACAAAGGCACCCTGGAACCAGGCCAGGGAACAATGAAAAAGTGTCTTCAGCTGCCAAAGTGTCCAACAGAAATTAACAGACTTCTCTAGAGGTCTGTGGTCAGGATTGGAAATCAATTGATCTCTCACACCAGCCAAAGGAGGGATCAGACTTGGTCAATGAACTGGAGTCCCAAAGGTGATTTTTCCAAAAGGCAACTGGACTTCGTTTTTCCTTGAAGACATTTTGTTTCTCATCCAAAAGAGAACTGAAGATGTTTCTCAGATGAGGAGCAAAATGGCTTAGGACCTGGGTACCTGCAGGCCCGCCTACTATCACCAATAGTCTCCCATCGGCTGGTATGCTCTCATAGAGAGGGGCTCCTCAGGGTGCCATCGGCCAAACAATGTCGACTGGCGGCCCCCAGGGGGAGAGCTTTCTCTGTGGGGGCACCTACTATCTGGAATGAGCTCCCCCCGGAAATACAGAGGATCCCGGATCTGCGCACCTTCCGCCGCGCTCTTAAGACCTTTTTATTTCACCAGGTGGGCCTGGCCTAACCTTTCTTCCTCTTTTAGGGTTTAAATTTTTATCTGTTTTAAATTGTTTGGGGTGTTTTAATCTGTCTGGGCCAAATCTATTTAATTTGATTTTATCTGGGTTTTTAAATTTTGTATACATGTATTTTTATTGTTGGCTGTTCACCGCTCTGAGTCCTTCAGGAGCAGGGCGGTATATAAATCAAATAAACCTAAAGCTAAAGCTAAAATGCCTTTAAAGGAAAAACAAAGTCCATTTGCCTTTGGAGTTTGGAACTTTGTGTACAATTAGAAAAGGAGATACTAATGGTGGTGTCAATAGTAAAAGCCTTTGTAGACCAATGAATTAGGGCTACAACTATATCGTGCAGTCTAAGGAAAGCAACCTTTACAAGACCATTTGATCAGCATTCAATATGATACAGCTTTTCTACTGTCAACTTACCTATTTCAGTTTAGGATAATCATGAGAATATGGGTAGTCCTTGACTTACAACCACAATTCTGTTGCTAAATGAGGTGATTGTTAAGTAAGTGGCAACCAGTTTTATGAGGGTTTTTTTGCCACACTTGTTAAGCCAAGCACTAATTGTTAAGTCAACCATGCAATCATTATGCCAAATTCAGCTTCTTCCATTGAGCTTGCTTGTAGGAAGCCTGCTCAGAAGATCACAAATGGCGATCAGGATGCTGCAATCAACATAAATACATGCCACTTGCCTGGCACCCAAATTTTGATCATGGGACCATGAGGATGCTGCAACCTTCATCCGTGTGAGATCCGGTCGTAAGTCAGGCTTTTCGGTGTCCTTGTAAGTTCGAACAATCACTAAACACACGGGTAGAAGTCAAAGATGATTTGTAATCTAATACAAGGGAAGGTGACCTGGGGCACTGCAAACATTCGTCCTTTGCCTGATAACTTGGCTTCATCTCATTATGGTGCTTCACGCCCTTTAGATAACGCAATTCTCCTTGTTAAGTTGATGCCGTCGATAACTGTAGTTCATCTTGAAGAAGGCATGCAGAGATGGGGCAGAAACTTCAGAGAAAGAAAGAAAGAAAGAAAGAAAGAAAGAAAGAAAGAAAGAAAGAAGAGAGAGAGAGAGAGAGAGAGAGAGAGAGAGAGAGAGAAAGAAAGAAAGAAAGAAAGAAAGAAAGAAAGAAAGAAAGAAAGAAAGAAAGAAAGAAAGAAAGAAAGAGGAAGGAAGGAAAAGAAAGGAAGGAAGGAAGAAGAAAGAAAGAAAGTAGGGTGGGAGGGAGGGAGAAAGAGAGAAAGAGAGAAAGAGAAAGGAAGAAAGAAAGAAAGAAAGAAAGAAAGAAAGAAAGAAAGAAAGAAAGAAAGAAAGAAAGAAAGAAAGAAAGAGGAAGGAAGGAGGGAAGGAAGGAAAGAAAAGAAAGGAAGGAAGGAAGAAGAAAGAAAGAAAGTAGGGCAGGAGGGAGAAAGAGAGAAAGAGAGAAAGAGAGAGAGAAAGAGAGAAAGAGAAAAAGAAAGAAGGAGGAAGGAAGGAGGGAGGGAAGGAAGGAAAAGAAAGGAAGGAAGGAAGGAAGGAAGGAAGAAGAAAGAAATAAAGTAGGGAGGGAGGGAGGGAGGGAGGGAGAAAGAAAGAAGGAAGGAAGGAAGGAAGGAGGAATAGAAGAAGGAATGGAAGTAGGAAAGGCAAAGAGAAAGGAAAGGAAAGGAAGGGAAGGGAAGAGGAAGAAAGGAAGGAAGGAAGGAAGGAAGGGAAAGAAAGAGGAAAAGAAAGAGAAAAGGGAAGGAAGGAAGGAAAGAAAAGAAAATAAAGAAATGAAGGAAGGAAGGGAAGGAAGGAAGGAAGGAAGGGAAGAGAAGAAAGAAAGAAAGAAAGAAAGAAAGAAAGAAAGAAAGAAAGAAAGAAAGAAAGAAAGAAAGAAAGAAAGAAAGAAAGAAAGAAAGAAAGAAAGAAAGAAAGAAAGAAAGATTCCCTTGTATATATTCCCCAGGGAGGGGAAATCTCTATCAAACTTTCAAGAGATGTTAGTGTATCTTGGGATAACTAATTTCCAGTGCCGTAGTCTTTGTGGCCTTGATCTGACCAATCAGATCAAGCTAAGAGTTGAAGAGGAAACACAAATATCTTTGTAGAGATGCTTCATAGCACCTCAAATCTTTTTTTAGCATTTCCAGTGGATATCGTGGAAAGAGCCTTCTGCATATATATGCACAGAAGCTTCTTCAGGTGACTAGAACTGAGGAACAAGTTTTCAGAGTAAAGCAATGCAGCTATCATTCATTCATTCATTCATTCATTCATTCATTCATTCATTCATTCATTCATTCATTCATTCAGCGGGGTCCTTGATGCTCTCTGAGATTGGTTGTTTTCTTGTAGACATTTCATCACCAAACCAGGTAATGCCATCAGTGCTAAAATCACAGGATGTAAGCTGTTCTGAATAAAACTGCCTTTTGCTGAAAAAATGCCTCTTAAAGGGAGGTTTCAGAGGCTGGGAAAAAAAGCCTCTGAAATGGAAGCTTCAGAAGCTGAAAAAAGCCTCTTAAAGGGAGGTTTCAGTGGCTGAAAAGAAAAAGGCTCTGAAATGGAAGTTCCAGAGGCTGAAAAAACCCTCTTAAAAGGAGGTTTCAGAGGCTGGGGAAAAAAGCCTCTTAAAGGGAGGTTTCAGAGACTGGGGGAAAAAAAGCCTCTTAAAGGGAGGTTTCAGAGGCTGAAAAAAAAGCAAGGCGCAGAGCTCACAACCAACAATACTGTTGCACCTCTGGAAAAGTCCACCTCTGGAAAACAACTGATTGTGGGTATTCCAGGAGGCCATCCACTTGCCCAATCAGCTTTTTTCTTCTTTTCCTCCCCAAAAACTAAGGTGCGTCTTATACTCTGGTGTGTCTTATAGTCCGAAAAATACGGTAATTGTTTTATGGCTGTTTTATAGGGATTAGTTTTACGGCTGTGAACCACCCAGGCTCATTTAAAGTGGCCGAACCCTCTCCAATCTCTTAAATCAAGAATTAAAACACCATTTTCTGCTCTGAGTACCATGCCCAGAGATCTTTCAACTAGATCCCGGGAATGCCAAACACTCCTTTCTCGGCTCCTCCCTCCAATTCCCCCCCCTACCCCACTTTGGAAGAAATGAGGCTGCACGGAACGTGAGCCAAGAACTCGCTGTCTCCAGGTACAAAGCGGGAAATGTTGCCTTTATTGCTGCAATCGGAAATACCAATTAAGAGACCAGCCCAGGCTGGCCTCATTTCAGAGAGAAAAATATGCCGGCATGTTTTTTTTTCAAGGCATCTCTGATTTATTGCGAAGCATGGGGAGAGGGGTCTGTTGTGCGTGGGGCGCTCCAAAGTAAGGTGCTGGCCCAGTTCTGTGGGTATCCCATCACATTCATTGGTCCATCATTTCATTCGTTCGTTCGCTTAAATTTATATGCCGCTCATATCACCGTTGAGCGACTCCAGGCAGTTTACAAGCAATGTGTAAAACATTAAAATGTGAAAACATAAGAGCACTAAAGGTTAACAAAAACTGGATAAAACTGGCTTTATTTCTTTTCTTTTCTTTTTTTCAATTTTAAAAACAAACCTTTATTAAAAAGCAAACATTTAAAATACACAAATTTCTTAGTCAAACAAAAGAAAAAAGTTAAACAAAAAAAAAAAGGACAAATGTACTTGTACTATTACTCAACTTCACATATTAACTAACTAACATATTAAAACTGGCTTTATTTCTAATCCTGGGGTCTGTTGCAAACTCAGGGGGCTGGCCCAGACCACAATATTTATTTTATTTTTAAAATTATATATTTTATTTTATTTTATTTTTGATTTTAATTTCTGTTCTATTCTATTCTGTTCTATTCTATTCTATTCTATTCTATTCTATTCTATTCTATTCTATTCTATTCTATTCTATTCTATTCTATTAGGAGCCTGATGGAGCAGTGGACTAAAGCGCTGTTAAATAGCACTTAGTTGCCAGCTGCCTGAAATTATTGCAAGTTTGAATCTCACCAGGCTCAAGGTTGACTCAGCCTTCCATCCTTTTGAGGTAGGTAAAATGAGGACCCGGATTGTGGGGGTAATAAGCTGACTTTGTATAAAAAAGAACACCGCTTGGGGGGGGGGGCAAAGATCCTTCTAAGCAGGTATATACAAAAGTATATGGCTACAAAAGTAGAAGGCTATGGCTTAACACATTGTAAGCCTGAGTCTCCGGAGAAGGGTGGCATATAAATTGAACCAATCAATCAATCAATCAATACATAAATAAATAAATAATTCTATTCTATTCTACTTTTTATTCTATTCTATTCTATTCTATTCTATTCTATTCTATTCTATTCTATTCTATTCTATTCTATTCTATTCTATTCTATTCTATTCTATTCTATTCTATTCTATTCTATTTTACTTTACTATGTTATGTTATGTTATTTATGTTATGTTATGTTATGTTATGTTATTATGTTATTTTATTATTTTTTATTTTATTTATTTAATTAATTTATTTTATTATTTTATTTTATTATTTTATTATTTATTTTATTTATTTATTTTATTATTTGATTTTATTATTTTATTATTTATTTTATTTATTTATTTTATTATTTGATTTTATTATTTTATTATTTATTTTATTTATTTTATTTATTTTATTTATTTTATTATTTGATTTTATTATTTTATTATTTATTTTATTTATTTAATTTATTTTATTATTTGATTTTATTTATTATTTTGTTTTATTTCAACTGATATGCCACCCATCTCGCCCCGTATAGAGTGGATTGAAGTAGTCCAGATACGGGATGACCAAGGCATGAGTAACCAAGCTCAGGGTCAGTCACATTCCCAGCTTTTCTCTCTGCCCAGAGAAAACTTCAGCTCAGAATCAGGAAAGTTGCAGTGGGAACTCTACTTAGAAAACTGATCCGATGAACCTTCAATGGCATGCCGCTTTTCTCACAACGACAAAGTCAACAAGCTCTCCCACCATCATTCACGGTTCCCCCATGGTGCAAAGCTTTCGACTTTCTACTTTTGAGAAACAGTTCTCTTTGAAATTGCTTAGCGCCATGCAGGATTAGATCTGGATGAGCTGCCCAAGGTTGTCACTTGCTCTGAAACAAGCGTGCCATTGACTTCTGCTGAGCACTTGAAGGCCAACTCTTTCTTGGTGTGGCCTGTTGAGATAGCCTTCCAAAACTGGGCACCTTGGCATCAAATGCTTGGAGTCATTTTTTGCTTCTTAAAGATGAGATGGGCACCTTAGATGTCTGTGAGGCTTAGACTACTCATTGTGCTGCTTAAAATCCTCATCTAGGAAAATCTCAGCCAAGGAGTACAAAAATGGTGACTTGATCTATACCTCGGTGTGTTTGTGGATGCTACAAGGAACAACCCAGATTGGACAGCCTTTGTCCAGGATGTCTTTTCCCATGGGCAGGGGGTCTGAAGTCCCTTCCAGTCCTTTGATTGGGTGATCCAGTCTTGTTGTCAACTGGTTCTACTATCTTTATGACTTTCGTTTCATTGGAATCCATTTGAGTTCTGGTCCTTTGATCAAAAAACGATTCCAACTTTTGGATTCGTCGTTTTTGTCACTGCTACGTTCTCCACGTTTTTTTACCTGAAACAGAAGGTCTATTTGGTGACCCCTAGCTTCTGGGGAATTCAACTCCTATATCCTCTGTCCCCATTTTCAAAAAAAGAATTGCCTTGACCCACTTCTGGGGTATAATAATTTGTTGGCTCAAGTCATTGTTGCTTCTTCTTTCCTTGAATTAAAAAAATATCCCAATGATTTCCTTTCTCAATTATGTGTTTAGCAAGAGGAAAAGGATCCAGATGTAAATATCATTTGAACATCCTCCAATGGGAAGTCAGTAACTCTTAAATCTAGCAGATGTTGAGACTGAGGGCCACACCTTAAATTTATCCCAACTGGTGGCTTCAAACAAGGTCATGGAGGCATTAACCAATTAAGCTGTTTATATCAATATTGTCCCAGACTGATCTGTGTTCTTTCCATGGTTTTTTTCTCCCTATCTCTTTATCAGCGATGATGGACTCATCTGGAATTTGGGCAGCATCTCATAGAAACTATGACAAAAAAGAGGCAGAAGCAGGGGTGGGCTGCTCGGGGTTCACAGGGGTTCGGAAAAACCTCTAGCTAAGATTCTGTGCAGTTTGGAGAGCCCCCAAATCCCACTCCTGACTGGCCCCGCCCACCCTGCCCCTCCCCTCCCAGGAGTCCCCACACGGCCCATTTTGGATGCAGGTAAGTGCAGGGTGCACATGGAAGTTTGGGGAGGGTGAAAAATGACCCTACTGGAAGTTCAGGAAGGCTGGAAATGGGCCCAAACTTAAATTGGCAAAGCCACACGGAGTCCAGAATCAAACAGAGCTTCAGACTGTAAACTGCACAGAAGGAATAACGTTGCTTCCTGCAAAGGCCCACGTGCTTTTGCTCCTCTTTTAAGTCTTATGGGAGGGGCCAATCATCTCCAAACTCTATTCCCGAGTCATCCCTTTTGTTTTAACTGTTCTTACCTTCTGGCAGCTCTCCGCATGCGCGCACTGGGAACAGGCTCCCCTCTGTTCCTCTGCCTCACTGAGGTCTGACTCTGGAGGCTCCAGAGGCAGCACATACCTCCCAGATGGCCCTTTCTCTACCTCCGACGCAGAGCAATCATCTGAGCCTTCCCTGGACTCCAGGACTGGCCCAAGTTCCTCCCCAGCCTCCTCACTGTCTGAATCTGCTGCCAGCTCCACAGGCTGCTGATGGACCACAACAAGGAGAAGGGGGACATTGTTTGACATTTTTGCAAATATCTTCAATATCTGGCAAATCATTTTAATTTCACAGGTTCCTGAGAAGGCATTGGGAGACCCCCCCCCCCCCCCAAAGGTCCTTGGAAGATACATAAGATATGCTAAGTTCTTCCTTACCTGGACTTTCCCTAAAGAAAGTAGAAAATATTGGATATCTTGCTACAAATCTTTAAGAGGTCATGATGCAGGTAAAACATTGATAAGATCTGCCACCAAATTATCTAAAAATAGATGGTGGAACCTTAGTGTATCTCAGCTTGAAAGAAATTCTATCGGGATTTTGAGGGAAACTAAGCAAGGTTTGAGGGACGCGGGGGCTCAGTGGCTAAGACACTGAGCTTGTCGATCGAAAGGTCAGCAGTTCAGCGGTTCGAATCCCTAGTGCCGTGTAACAGGGTGAGCTCCCGTTACTTGTCCCAGCTTCTGCCAACCTAGCAGTTCGAAAGCAGGTTAAAAATGCAAGTAGAAAAATAGGGACCACCTTTGGTGAGAAGGCAACAGCGTTCCATGCACCTTTGGCATTTAGTCATGCCGGCCACATGACCATGGAGACATCTTCGGACAGCGCCGGCTCTTCGGCTTAGAAACAGAGATGAGCAGTGCCCCCTAGAGTCGGGAACGACTAGCACATATGTGCAAGGGGAATATTTACCTTTACCTTAAGCAAGCTTTCTTCTGAATGAGTCAAAAAACCCTTCGTAAAAATGGATGACTCTTCAGCTTCCGTAGGCCAGTATGAGTTGAATGAAGGACACATTCATTTGCCTGAATAGTTGCTCGACATAAAATCCACCAAACCAGGGCACCAGGACTCAAGTGGTTGCTAATTTGCTAGCTCTATTTTAGGGATGGAATCATCAACAAACAACAGACCAACAAACAAACAAACTTTGTCGAAGTCATGGAGGTCTGATTTTGTACCGTAGCCTCCTCCTACCATCTACTCATTCATAGATGGTGAGAGGTGAAAACTAGGTCCCAAGACCACAAAATCCTTCTCATGCCAGCAGCAGAGAATTCTCGCCCTCACCAAAACCTTTGTTCTGAACTACTGACCTAAATACCGGTTGTTAGGCTCTGTTCTTTCCAGAATCTGCAGCCACCAATCATGAGTCACTCAAAATCTCCATCCTGTTTATACTTTGCTTGGTGTCAAGTCTAAATTCCATTGGCCTGCTATAACTCAATCTGGCCCATTCTCCTATCTAAAAGCAAATGAGAGTCAACAACCTGGGTGATTTCGGTCAAGGAAACAACTCTTGCGATATCAGCAGTGAGTGATTCACTCCTCAGAGTTCATCAAGTTGCTCAATTATAGCCAAAGACAATGTTTGAGATGTTTTAGATGGCCAACCACATTGTTTGAAGGTGTGTCTCCCTCAGTCTATTTGGAATGCATCTATGGAGCTCTCACCTTCTTTTTAAGGCAATGGGACCATACTTTCCCCAAAAATGGAACATTTTGGAAACAACTGCAGAATTCAAAAAGAAGAGCCAAGACCAGGAAAAGAGCTAATGGACAGACTGACTAACATTCCATAAATTTAAAAGGTAAAGGTAAAGGTTCTCCTTGCACATATGTGCTAGTTGTTCCTGACTCTAGGGGGCAGTGCTCATCTCTGTTTCAAAGCCGAAGAGCCAGCGCTGTCCGAAGACGTCTCTGTGGTCATGTGGCCAGCATGACTAAACGCCAAAGGCGCACGGAACGCTGTTACCTTCCCACCAAAGGAGCTCCCTATTTTTCTACTTGCATTTTTTACGTGCTTTCAAACTGCTAGCTTGGCAGAAGCTGGGACGAGTAATGGGAGCTCACCCCGTTACACGGCGCTAGGGATTCGAACCGCTGAACTGCCAACCTTTCGATCGACAAGCTCAGGTGTGTATAAATAGCTCAGTTAAGAAGGTTGCTTTCTCTTTATCAACCTTTAGTATCTAAAGGGCTAGGGTTTTTATTTGAAATAATTTAAATTTTATGCCACTTAGAATGCCTCATTTTGATTGTGATGCTTCTGACACAAATAAACAAACAAACACTTCTGTAGTAAATTTACCCAACTTACTATAACAATAACTATAATTTTGGATGTTAGCATCGAAGTAAAAATACAGTACCAAGGCCTTTAAGGTCATAGAAAGAATTTCAAAGTCGACAATAATTGCAAATTTGAAAAAAAAAACTATATAAGTTATATACTATTTTATGAAACTATGTATTTACTGCTAAAATGATTAAACGTCTACGTATTTACTGCTAAAATGATTAAATGCCATGGCTAAGAGTATATAATCTCACTAAAACTCCTAAAATCTATAGGTATTTCAAGCTGAATGTTAATGGTGTGATTGTAACACTGTGGTGGAGAAAATTAGGTAGAGTATAAAACAGATTTTAAGATTAAATAGTCATTACTTTAATCTTCAAGCCGAGAGCCAATTTCATCTAGTGGTTAAGTCATCAGGACAGAAAGCAGGAAATTGTGAGTTCACCAGGAGACTGTGAATTCTAGTTTTTTCTTAGGCATGAAAGCCAGATGGGTGACTTTGGGCCAATTGCCAGGGAGATGGCGAGTTCTAATCCCGCCTTATGCATGAAAGCTATCTGAATGACTTTGGGACAATCTCCAGGAGACAATGAATTCTGGTCCCACTTTAGGCATGAAAGCTGGCTGGATGACTTGAGGGTGGCTTTAGATCACTCTCTCTCAGCCCAGCCCACCTCACAGGGTTGTTGTTCTTGTTGTGGAGAAAATAGGAAAATCGGATATGTCCGTTGCCTTGAGTTATTTGTAAAAATAATAAAGATAAGATGTGAAAGAATGAACAAATAGCCTGGTCTATTGAAAGATTAATTTTTGCCAAAGGATGACTTCATCAAAAAGAGAGTCTTTTCTTTTCCCTTGTTTCTTTGAACTTGTTGTTAGTTGTGAAGTTGTGTCCGACCCATCGCAACCCCATGGACAACATTCCTCCAGGCCTTTGTGTCCTCTACCATCCCCTGGAGTCCATTGAAGCTCACGCTGACTGCTTCAGTGACTCCATCCAGCCACCTCATTCTCTGTCATCCCCTTCTTTTGCCTTCCATTGTTCCCAGCATTTGGCTCTTCTCCAGGGAGTCCTTCCTTCCTTCTCATTAGGTGGCCAAAGTATTTGAGTTTCCTCTTCAGGATCTGGCCTTCTAAAGAGCAGTCAGGGTTTTATCTCCTCTAGGAGTGACCAGTTTGATTGCCTTGCAGTCCAAGGGACTCACAGGAATCTTCTCCAGCACCAGAGTTCAAAGGCCTCCATTCTTTGGCGCTCAGCCTTTCTTATGGTCCAACTTTCACAGCCATCCATTGCAACTGGGAAAACCATAGCCTTGACTATACACACTTTTGTTGGCAAGGTGATGTCTCTGCTTTTTAGTATGCTGTCTAGGTTTGCCATAGCTTTCCTCCCCAGGAGCCAGCGTCTTTTGATTTCTTGGCTGCAGTCCCCTCCTTTCAACTATACGATGCCAATGCAACCCCCTTCATTCTTCTTTTGTTGCCCTGCAACTGTGTCTCAAGAAGTTGTCAACAAAACTGCAATATTTTTTTTTCAGAGACGCCATTTACCAAAGGCTCCAAGGCTGGTATGGGAGCAGCTTTGTAGCGGACAAAAAAACCTCTACAGAGAATCATTAGAACAGCCCAGAATATCATCGGGCTCCAGCTACCAGCCCTGGATGCCATCTTCGAATCTCGCTGTTTGAGGAAGTTGCATAACATTCTCAGAGACTCTTCCCATCCTGCTTACAATCTTTTTGGACTGTTGCCTTCTGGCAGAAGATACAGAACAATTAAAACTTGGCCCAAACATTTTCGGAATGGTTTTTATCCCAGAGCTATAATTGCACTCAACAATGAACTAAAGGGCCACCATCAGTGAGCTGTTGGACAGTATTACTTGGTCTGTTGTGTAGATGTTTAGGTGGTTTTAGGAGTGGGGAATTGTGGTGGGTGGGAGGGTGTTTGGGGATTGTTATGTGTGTTGGACCTGGTCTTTGGGTGTTAAGTGATTTTTTTTTAATTTGATTTATATGCCGCCCTTCTCCGGAGACTCAGGACGGCTTACAATGCGTTAAGCAATAGCCTTCATACTTCTGTATATTTATACAAAGTCAGTTTATTGCCCCCACAAACTGGGTCCTCAATTTACCCACCTTAGAAAGGATGGAAGGCTGAGTCAACCTTGAGCCTGGCTAGGATTGAACTCACAGAAATTGTTGGCAGCTGGATCTTAATTGCTGCCTTTAGTAGGAGGCATTAGCCCCCTACGCTAATCAGGCTCAGTTGAAATTTGTTGTATGGGTATACTGTATATACACGTACAATGACAATAAAGTTGTTGTTGTTGTTGTTGTTGTTGTTGTTATTATTATTATTACAAAACACATCCACAAAATTTAGCTCATGGTTCTTGTTTGCTCTTTAAACCCTGCCCAGCTGTCAAAGCAACAAAACCTGAGTCAAAATTGTTCAGACCCTAATCCTAAGCACCTTTCTGCACCACGAGACATCACTGTGTTGGCCTGGAAGACTCGATTTATATATCCATTGGGTGGAAATTGCCAAGCCCTGGTTTAGTTAATGATACTGAGATCTTTGCTATGCAAAACAGGTGTTTTCCCACTGAGTATTTTCCCAGAACAAGGAGGTGGTTTAAGTAAGTACGGACATAATTGAAGATAAAAATAGAAGGACGGAACTATGGATGAAGATCTTATTTGTCTTTCTAGCGGATTCTCACAGGTCCGAGGTGGGTTTCAGCAGGTTCTGACCAGTTCTGGAGAACTGGTAGTGGAAATTTTGAGTAGTTCGGGGAACCGGTAGTAAAAGTTCTGACTGGCCCCACCCCCATCTATTCTCTGCCTCTGAAGTCCCAGCTGATTGGGAGGAAATGGGGATTTTGCAGTAACCTTCCCCTGGAGTGGGGTGGGAATGGAGATTTTACAGTATCCTTCTGCTGCCACACCCACCAAGTCACGCCCACTAAGCCACGCCCACAGAACAGGTGGTAAAAAAAATTGGAATCCCACCACTGCCACATGTGCAGGGTCCAATTTTCGGATCATTGAAGACCACTTTGCATGATCAGCTACGTTTCCAGGGTGCAGGCATATGGCTTGCATATCTTTGTTGATGGTGTCTTACCACTTCTGTTTTGGATGCCCGCAAGATCGCCCGCCATTGACTTCTCATTGGTAGGAAATCTTGGTCATGGTGGAAGGTGCTGCTCTCAGGACATGTCCATACCAGAGGATCTGGCCTTCTCTCATCTTCTCTATAATTGGTGCCACACCAAAATGTTCTCAAATGGTGTCATTTGTGATGTAGTCCAGAAGGGAGATGCCCGATATCCAATGGAGCATTCGCATTTCCATGACATGAAGATAGCTTTCATTCCCTGTGGTTGCTGCCCAGCATTCAGTGCCATCCATAGGAACTACGGATGAGGATGAAGAATGGAAAAGTTGCTTTCTGATAGAAAGTCAAGAAATATCATGGGAGGACCATAAAAGAAGAGATGAGAACCAGGTTGTGTATGCAGAAAGTGAAGGACAGGGAGCTAGATACATCTCAAAGGAAAATGACCGATGGCCATAAGAAATAGAAGTAGAGTGGAGTGGAGTGGAGTGGAGTGGAGTGGAGTGGGGTGGGGTGGGGTGGGGTGGGGTGGGGTGGGGTGGGGTGGGGTGGGATGGGATGGGATGGGATGGAATAGGATAGGATAGGATAGGATAGGATAGGATAGGATATTGGAATGAAGAACAGAGTAGAGTAGAGTAGAGTAGAGTAGAGTAGAGTAGAGTAGAGTAGAGTAGAGTAGAATAGAATAGAATAGAATAGAATAGAATAGAATAGAATAGAATAGAGGAATGGAATTAGAATTAGAATTAGAATTAGAATTAGAATTAGAATTAGAATTAGAATTAGAATTTAGAATAGAGTAGAGTAGAGTAGAGTAGAGTAGAGTAGAGTAGAGTAGAATAGAATAGAATAGAATAGAATAGAATAGAATAGAATAGAATAGAATAGAATAGAATAGAATAGAATAGAATAGAATTTGAGTAGAGTAGAATAGATAGTTGTTAGTTGTGCTTAGTAGAGCCTAGTCTCCAGGCCTTTGATCATCTTAGTTGCTCTTCTCTGAACTTTTTCCAAGTACAACACAAATTGCAATAGAAGTACATCTTGGCCATATTGATATGACAACACGAATAGGTTGAGTTGAGCCGTCATTTGGCATCTTCATGATAGACGGTGGACACTTAGCCAATAATTATCCGAATGCATTTGAAAGAGATGGGCTGTCAGACTCCTGAATGAGAAATAACATCATAACTACGTAGTATGATGGACTGGAGGGCCGGCGCAACGTGTAACATGTTCACACTGGTGCAATAGGACTGGGTGTTTTGTTAATATGATTTATTGGGTTAGGGATTTTGTGTCTTCACTGTGAGTTGTATTGTGTGTGGGGTGGTGCACTGAGGGAGCTCAACAAATCTCATTGTACATATGTCAGTGAAGATGATTATATCGGGAGCAACGGCTAAAATATTGTTTAAAGGCTTATAATAATTGTAATGATTTATATTTTTAAAATACATTCATCTAAGCAAAAAGAAAAAGAAAAGTGGAATATTTGGTTAGGATTTAAAGATTTAAGTAACGGGTTTTGGGGATAACGGCATTGTTAAATAGACCGAATTTAGGGAAATAATTGAGAAAAATATTAAGTTGTGTTAATTGAAAATTAAGACTTGTTAGTGATTTGTACCAATTTATAACCGGATCAATGCTTCTTTTTGAAAAGATGTATTTTATGTTTATGTTTTAAAAAAAACAAAAAAAATTTAAAAACCCAAATCTCATTGTACATATGTTGTGCAACTGACAATAAAGATTTGAGATTTGAGATGGCGGGACACGGACAATTAGGGAGAAAAACAAGTGCTTTCAAACAAGCAAAAAATCTTTTTAAAAAATCACAAGTCCTTGCAATATTGTTTTTAAACCTTCGTTTAACCCTCGTTTTTGCCAAGAAATGCTTGATTTGGTCATCAGTGGTCATAAAACCCTGGTCAGAGTGGGGAGACTGGGAGGGCGGGGGGGGAAGGGGGCATCATAAATTTTTGAGATTTTTTGCTGCAAGACCAGAAAGTGTTTAATCCCGACATTGCATATTTCATGACGTTCTCTTTATTTATGTTGACGTAGTATTTGCAAAACCTTCGAGTATTGTTGTTGTTTTAAACTCCGGGTGTGAAAACTTCTGCACTATTCTCTGGGTTGCTCTGTGCTGCCCCCATGTGGCTATGCCGTGAATTGCAGGTTACACTTAAAACCTTTTGAGGTTGTGTTGGAAAAGACAAGGAATTAATCCTTAGGGATTCAAAAGCTTCACCTGTTATTTCGTTTCCTTCCTGTCTCTGCAAAAGGAGGGATTTTGCTTCAGTTTAGAAATGGAGTATTTGCAGTTAGGAGAGTTCATGAGAAGTTTGCTTGGAAGATCATCTTTTTATCTTCTTTTTAATCTTCTTTTTGCTTTTTATCCTATCAGTTGATTATCTTCCCTTTTGTTCCATTGGTCTCGTGCTGTTTCTGTTATCATCCCTTGACCTTTGTTTTATTCTGTTTTGGATTTTTCCTGTATCTGCAATTGCAATTCTATTCAAAAGCATACTAAAAAAAAAAAAGACGAATCGTCATGACCCTGGAGAACTCAAACTACCTGGATGTAGGATCTTTTCCTAATGTATAGCGCAAACGGATCAGCTTCCATACACTTCTTAAAATGGGAATTCCCCTATACTATCAGTCAGAAGAATCTACAGTATGTAGATTTTCTGTACAGTACATTCAATAAAAGGTGCTCCTAAGAAATGTACTGTATTTTCCTGCGTATAAGACTACTTTCTAACACACAAAAATCTTCTCAAAAGTTGGGGGTCGTCTTATACACCGGGTCTCATTCTCCTGTAACCAGGCAGACCAGCCCATAAGGTTCTGACGAGCCTTAAATGGCTCTGAGGAGGGTCGTCTTATATGCCTAGTCGTCTTATACTCCGGAAAATACGGTACATCCAGTCTAGCAATAAAATCTGTATAGCATCACTGATTTGTAGTGCCTCAGCTCCCAAGCAAAAGGGGAATCAAAATATTTTCAGTAGGTACAGTAATGCAGAAAGTGAGGAAGAAAATGAGGTAGAGGTGAAGAGGAAGAGGAGGAGGAGGAGTGGGAGGAGGAGGAAGAGGAAGGAAGAAGAAAAGGAGGGGGAGGAGAGGAATTGGAAGTGGAGGAGGTGAAACAGAGAAGAAGAGGAAAAGGAGGAGGAGGAGGAGGAAGAGGAGAGGAAGAGGAGGAAGAAGAAGAGGAAGGGGAGGAGGAAGAGGAAGGAAGAGGAAAAAGAGGAGGAGAGGAAGTGGAGGAGGAGGAACAGAGAAGAAGAGGAAAAGGAGGAGGAGGAGGAAGAGGAGAAGGAAGAGGAGAGGAAGGAGGAGGAAGGAGAGGAAGCAGAAGAAGAGGAATAGGAATAGGAAGTGGGGGAAGAAGGAAGAGAAAAGGAGGAAGAAGAAGAGGAGGAGGAGGAGGAGGAAAATATAATTGAGAATTTTCCTTCCTTCCTTCCTTCCTTCCTTCCTTCCTTCCTTCCTTCCTTCCTTCCTTCCTTCCTTCCTTCCTTCCTTCCTTCCTTCCTTCCTTCCTTCCTTCCTTCCTTCCTTCTTTCCGCAACCAATTCCCCCTCTCCCCCATGACATGCGGAACTCAGCACGGAGAAAGAGACTCTTCTTCTTGCATTTTGCAAGCTTTTTCGTGCCCTTTCGGCTGATGTGATCAGGACAATTCGTTCTGACAAGATCATGGAGACCCCGAGGCCTCTGCCATCACTGCTTTCCCCTCCGTCTGTTGCAGGCAGATCATCAGCATCCTCCTTATATGATTTTGACTACCACACCTCCTTGATGGATACAAAAGAGCCAGGTCCCTTTATAAATTGAATTTTGTTTGTTTGTTTGCTTGCTTACTTACTTATTATTTGTTTGTTGGTTTATTTATTTATTTATTGCCTGCTTTGCACTGGCTGAGTTGGTTCCTATAGCAACCTTGCACACAAAGCGATTTCTGTTTCTAGCATTTGCAATTTCTATTGCAACATTTTTTTTTCCAGCCATGGTTTTCTCCGCTCCGGGCATGGAGGGAGACAAAGAGAGAGAGAGAGAGAGAGAGAGAGGCGGATTTGTTAGCATCTGTGCCAACCTGGGGAGGGGAAAGTCTCGGGTGCTTCCAGAAGATATTGATCAATTTTTTATTTTATTTATAGGCTGTGCATTGCCGGCCCGCTTGATTATTGCAACTCTGGGTAGCAGTAAATGAAAAGAAAAATGAAAAACAAAGCAATGTAACGATCCCAGTTAAAAATCTAACAAACATTAAGAGATGATTGAATGCACACCTTCCTCGCTTCCACTAGATGGAAATTCTGATTATCCCAAAATCAACACTAGGATTTTTTTTAATATGCTTTTTATAGAAACTACTAACTGTCTGGTTTGGTTCTGCAACCCAACAAGACAGACATGGACTTCAGAGGATAATTAGAACGGCAGAAAAAACAATAGCTACCAACCTGCCTTCCATTGAGGACCTGTATACTGCACGAGTCAAAAAGAGGGCTGTGAAAATATTTACAGACCCCTCACATCCTGGACATAAACTGTTTCAACTCCTACCCTCAAAACGATGCTATAGAGCACTGCACATCAGAACAACTAGACACAAAGACAGTTTTTTTCCCGAACGCCATCACTCTGCTAAACAAATAATTCCCTCAACACTATCAAACTAGCTATTAAGTCTCCACTACTAATAATCTTCTCATCATTCCTATCACCCATTTCCTTCCACTAATAACTGTATGACTGTAACTTTGTTGCTGGTATCCTTAAGATTTATATTGACTGTTTTCCTATAACTATCATTAAGTGTTGTACCTTATGGTTCTTGATGAATGTATCTTTTCTTTTATATACACTGAGAGCATATGCACCTAGACAAATTCCTTGTGTGTCCAATCACACTTGGCCAATAAAGAATTCTATTCTATTCTATTCTATTCTATTCTATTCTATTCTATTCTATTCTATTCTATTCTATTCTATTCTATTCTATTCTATTCTATTCTATTCTACTCTACTCTACTCTACTCTACTCTACTCTACTCTACTCTACTCTACTCTACTCTATTCTACATTCCAATATTCTATTCTATTCTATTCTATTCTATTCTATTCTATTCTATTCTATTCTATTCTCCTTCTTTGAGGCTCCTAAGCAGAAGAGAAGCAAGGATTAATTGTGTTTTTTCTTTCTGGGACTGGAGACTGCCCATCTTGTGAAAGAGTGTAAAAGTCGGGGCCAATCTTATCTCCTCAGGGATGATGTTCCACAGGGAGGGAGCCACCATGGAGAAGGCTCTTCTTCTTGGTCCCACCAGATGGACCTCCTTCAGAGAGGGACTTGTAACATCCTAAGTGTCAAGGATCAACACTTTTAAGGCAGCATCTCCAGATTTCATCCTTGGCAATGACAGCTAGACTTTTCTATTTCTGTTCAATGCTTGGTATTAACAGCCTCTGAAAAGGAATGGGCAAGGTTTAGGTCCAAATGTTTAGAAAAGATACTCAGTGTGCAAATACATGGTTTGAGGGACCAACTGGATGGTGTAAAACAGCTCAGAGGTGGGTTTCAGCAGGTTCTGACCAGTTCTGGAGAACCGGTAGTGGAAATTTTGAGTAGTTCAGAGAACAGGTAGTAAAAATTCTGACTGGCCCCACCCCCATCTATTCTCTGCCCCCCAAGCCCCAGGTGATCAGGAGGAAATGGGGATTTTGCAGTAGCCTTCCCCTGGAGTGGGGAGGGAATGGAGATTTTACTGCAGAGGTCTTCAAACTTGGCAGCTTTAAGACTTGTGGACTTCAACTCCCGGAATTCTCCAGCCAGCTGGCTGGAGAATTCCGGGAGTTGAAGTCCACAAGTCTTAAAGCTGCCAAGTTTGAGGACCCCTGTTTTACAGTATCCTTCCCCTGCCACACCCACCAAGCCATGCCCACCAAGCCATGCCATGCCCACCAAGCCACACCCAGAGAACCGTAGTAAAAAAAATTGAAATCCCCCACTGAAACAGCTGTCTACATTTCTGTGCCTTTGCACTTGTGTTGAACTGAGCATAAATGCACAGTAACAGCAGAGATGGCTCCCCCAGTCACGGAAATTGTGGTGCTGAAACTGGAAACTCACACTCCTGGCTTCACGCTTCCAGGAAAACCACCTTGTGCCCCATGACTCAGGAAAAAGATATCCAGCTTTTCATCTTCATTTATGTGTCAAATTTGGAGACCGCCCATCTCACTCGCAGAGCCACTCTTCATCCTGCGCTCAGGTTGCAGAAATAGTCTGGCTCGCCTTCCCTGTCTCTGTTCACCGTCAGATGGCTGGGAGTCAGTTTATGTCATCTCCTGTCTAGATTCTAAGCAGATCTATAAAACACATCAGTTGGAATTGGAGGTGCACACAAGGGAGAGTGGAAGGGAATCAAATTAAAGAACGAACGTCAAGCACATTGTCTCCAGATTGTGTTTCTGGCCTCTGGTTGAGTACAGGTAGTCCTACTTTCATAATCATTCATTTAGGAACCACTTTGCAGTTATAACCACACTCAAAAAAGCAATTATAGCTGACCCTCACTCTTACGACCAGAATAATAGAACAGAATAACAGAGTTGGAAGGGACCTTGTTGGTCATCTAATCCAACCCCCCACCCAAGCGGGAGACCCCCCACCCAAGCGGGAGACCCTACCATTTCTGACAAATGGCAGTCCAATCTCTTCTTGAACGCTTCCAGTGATGAAGCTCCCACAACTTCTGAAGGCAACTTCTGTTCCATCGGTTGATGGTTCTGTCAGAAAATTTCTCCTTATTTCCAGGTTGAATCTCTCCTTGTTCAGTTTCCATCCATTATTCCTTGTCTGGCCTTCAGGGGCTTTGGAAAATAGCTTGACTCCCTCCTCTCTGTGGCAACCCCCCAAATATTGGAAGACTGCTATTGTGTCTCCCCTGGTCCTTCTCTTCACTAGACTAGCCATGCCCAGTTCCTGCAACCGTTCATCGGATGTTTTAGCTTCCAGTCCCCTAATCATCCTGGTTCTCTTCTCTGCACCATTGCAGAATCCTCACAGCATGTGATCAAAATTCGGACTTCCCAACAAAACCACCCAAGGAGCCTTGTACACACCCTCCAGACCCTCCAACAGCACGCAAACCTAGGAGTAAACCAGTGGTGGGTTTCAATTTTTTTTTACTACTGGTTCTGTGCGTGTGGCTTGGTGGGTGTGACATATCTTCATGGGTGTGGTTTGGTGGGCGTGGCAGGGGAAGGATACTGTAAAATCTCCATTCCCACCCCATTCCAGGGGAAGGTTACTGCAAAATCCCCATTTCCTCCCAAACAGCTGGGACTCAGGAGGCAGAGAATAGATGGCTGAGGGGCCAATCAGAATTTTTACAACTGATTCTCTGAACTACTCAAAATTTCTGCTTACCGGTTCTCCAGAACTGGTCAGAACCTGCTGAAATCCATCTGTGAAGTAAACACAACCCCGGAACGGGCTAAAACCACAACATAGAGTTAGCGAAAGGCACAATGTGGGGCTGCGAAGAGGGATGGCTTGGCTTGGCTTGGCTTGGCTTGGCTTGGCTTGGCTTGGCTTGGCTTGGCTTGGCTTGGCTTGGCTTGGCTTGGCTTGGCTTGGCTTGGCTTGGCTTGGCTCGGCTCAGCATGGCTCGGCTTGGCATGGCATGGCTTGGCTTGGCTTGGCTTGGCTTGGCTTGGCTTGGCTTGGCTTGGCTTGGCTTGGCTTGGCTTGGCTTGGCTTGGCTTGGCTTGGCTTGGCTTGGCTTGGCTTGGCTCAGCCTCAGCTCGGCTCGGCTTGCTTTCCTCCCCAACCTCTTCTCCCTGCCAACTACATTACTTCCCAGAACGACCTGCTGCTGCTCACAGAGTAACAGTTTCCATTGACTCTTGCTGATGCCAGGTTTCCTCGAAAGCCCCGCTTCTCCGCCCAGCTGGAGAAGGCAACGAGGCTGGCAGCCGCTTCGCCCCTTATTGGCTGGCAAGGCGAGGGAGCCGCGGGTTCAGCGGAGGGGGCGTGCCCGCTTTTTGCCAAGGACAAATCTGCGCATGCTTCTACCGGGGGTGGGGAGGAGGGAAAGGGAGGCTTCCTCTACCCCACCTACCCCACCCCACCCCTCCAGTAGGTTGCTCCGGCTCCAACCTCTCCGCGCTCTCGTCTTTCGCTGCAGCGCCAGGAGTCGGAGGTCGGGCTGGGCGGCGCGCTGGAGCAGCGCCGGGCGCGGAGCCCCCTTCCCGCCGCGAGAAAAGCCAAGCCGCCTCCCTTCGGGGAAGGGGGATCGGGGCTTCGTGCCCATCAGGCGCGGCGGCGGAGCCCCGGAGGAGCGGCCGTTGCCCAATTCGACCCGGAGGCGCCCGCGTCCGCGCCCTCGCCCGCGGAGGGAGTCTCTACAAGGCGGCGCTCTCCGTGGTGCTGAATCGCGCCCCATCGCCGGGCGGCCGTGGTTGCGAGCGCCCCTACGGCTGTCTAAAGGGCTCCATCTAATCCTCTACTTCCCTGGGTCGATCCCAGCCTTGCCCTGCCCGGATCGCCCGGCTCTCCAGTTGAGCGCACCCTTCTCCTCCCCAGAAGACCCCGTCCCCCCAGTTCCGTGGGGATCATGGCTGCGTTGACAAAGGTTGCCTTCGCCTCGACCCTGCTGGAGGCGCTTTGGGGTAGGTGCCGGGGAGGGCGGGGTGGGGGTGGGGTGAAAGAAAGGGTCTCTCCTTCCTGGAACAATGGGAGCCCTAGTGGAAAGACGGGGCCCGGTGGGGAGAGGGGAGGAGGAGGCTGGATTTGGCAAGGCAAGGCAGGAGGACCCTCCGAGGGAGGAGCGGCGGTTGGGAGGCGCGCTCTGGTGGCTTTGCGCCGCACCTTGGGGAACAAGAGAGGCTGCCATGGTGAGAAGCGCGGCTTTCTAATTAAAAGCTGCCTGTTGTTGTTTTGTGGCGGTTTTGCTCAGCTGGAAATCAGGCAGGCAACTCAGGCGCCTATCGGATTGCTGAGGCAGGTGAAGGCTGTAACGGGAGGAGAAGCAAGGCAGGAAATCTGGCTACCGAGAGAGTTTCGGGCTTTTTCTAAAGCAGCCAACAGCCCTCACGTTTGAGTTTTAATCCCTCTCCTTCCAATTCTGGAAGGTTTAGGCATCTTGAATGTTTGTTTTTTCTTCCCCCCGGGGAATTAAGCTTTTTGTGTTTAAAATCCCCACCCCTGTACAAGAGGTGCATTTCTAGACTTCTTCTCAAACGGTATTTTGGTTTGGCTTCTGATTGTTGTTGGCTTGCCAGCTCACAGTGGCCGATGTTAGATCTGGTTTTGCTAAACTTCACAGGGGATGCTAGTCTGTAAAGAAATCGAACCCAACACACACACACACCCCAAAAAAACCAAGACCACCCTAGCTTGGGTCTGAGTCCATTTCAAGTGACACAAGAGTTCACTTCTAGGAATGGGACCCCGGGGCTAATGACTCTACCCTCCACTTCAATTTTGAGTATGTGCCATCAAGTTGGTGTCCATTCTTAGCAAGCTGGTTTGGTCTAGTGGTGAAGGCACCAGGATACAAATCAGGCGACTGTGAGTTCTAGTCCTGCCTTAGACATGAAAGTTGGTTGGGTGACTTTGGGTCAATCACTAGGAGACTGTGATTTCTAGTCTTGCCTTAGGCATGAAAGCTGACTGGGTGACTTTCGGCCAATCACCAGGAGAAGGTGAGTTCTAGTCCTGCCTTAGGCATGAAAGTTGGCTGGGTGGCTTTGGGTCAATCACTAGGAGAAGATGAGTTCTAATCTTGCTTTAGGCATGAAAGTTGGCTGAGTGACTTTGGGTCAATCATTAGGAGATGGTGATTTCTAGTCTTCCCTTAGGCATGAAAGCTGGCTAGGTGACTTTGGGCCAATCACCAGGAGAAGGTGAGTTCTAGTCCTGCATGAAAGCCACTGGGTGACTGGGCCAGTCATTCTGCCTCAGCCTGACTCACAGGGTTGTTATTGTGGGGAAAGAAAGGAGGAGAAAGGAGATTAGGCATCTTCCTCACCTTGAGTCACTTATTGAGTATTAAGGCAAGATTAAAAATCAAATCAATCAATACTCTTCCTAGCACCTGCCTAGTTTTATGTCCTGATCTTCTTCTCTCCCCCCCTCACCTCCCCCCCCATGCTCTTATTTCCCCTTCTGGCCCAATCACTCCACCTTTTGAGGCAACAGGGATGGGAAAGGCCATTTGTCTTCCTTTCTTTTTCCAGCCTTGACAGTTTCACTCAGGTTTCTTGAGGATAGGAAAGAGACAGATTCACAGCCCCTCCCCTTTTGTTCTCTTCCTCATCTCCCCCGCCTTCTCCAGCCCATCTCTTTTCTTTTCAAGCAGCAGCAGCTTGAACGAGATGGCGCTCACCGCCTGGAGGGGCCCAACAATAACCGTGGCCACATTTGAACTCGATGACCTCAAAATGCTGAGCCACAAACATCACCATCCTGCCCTGTCTGGCTACAGCAGAGCCCACAATAACGAAGCAAAGCATGGAAAGTGACCTCGATTCCATCCCCTGTGAAAGAGACTTTTTTTTAAAAAAAGTAATTTATTTATTTATTTTAGTTAGTTAGTTAGTTTGTCAAGCACGTATGAGAAAACAAGGATAAATAAGAACATAGACATAGTGTGGTGGCCCTTCAGCAGCCTGTGCAGCTAGTAGCTGATTCTGACAGTGAGGAGGCTGGTGTGGTTTTGCGCCAGCAGCCTATGCAGCTGGCACTCGAGTTGGACAATGAGGAGGCTGGAGAAGATGTGGTGCTAGAGGCGGGGATTCAGCCAGAGCCTTCAGTAGCTCCCATAAGTGAAGAGGAAGAAGAGGAGGAGCCTCTTCTTGATGCATGGGGGTACAGAGCTGCCAAAAGGCAGGAGTGGCTCCTCAGGAAGAGGTCTCCTCGAAAGTAAGGCTTGGGGCTAATTAGCCACTCCCTTAGCCTATTTAAGGAGGAACGCTGAATGAAGGAATTTGCAGGGAACAACCTTCGTTCACATACCTTTGTGTCCTGTCTTGCTTATCTTATCAGCTTTCTGCAAATTGCTTCTGGGCATTCTGCCAACCACAGTAAGCTTTCAGTTATTATTCTTTGAATTCTTGGCAGCTGTTAATGCAGTTAACTAATAGCCGTAGTTGTAAAAAAACTGGTTTATTTGGTAAACTAAGGTTTGAACAGACTTTGTGTGTGCTGCGTTTTTGGGGGCCTGTAGCTGGGGCAGAACACATATAAACATAAAAGTATTAACAGGTATAAGTACCCTGTTTCCCTGAAAATAGGATTCAACCGGAAAATAAGTCCTAGCATGACTTTTCAGGATGCTTGTAATATAAGCCCTACCCCCCCTCAAATAAGCTCCAGTTAAGATTGTCAGCCAGATGGATGCATTTAGTACTGCATTTCCCCAAAAATAAGACCTAACCAGAAAATAAGACCTAATGCGTCTTTTTGGAGCAAAAATTAATATAAGACCCGGTCTTATTTTCCAGGAAACACAGTGTATACATAATAAATGTATAAGAATAAATGGGAACAGTAGGACAGGGATGGTAGGTAAGCTGGTGCATTTACCACCCACATCCCTTCTGCGTTCCCGTGTCGTATTGTCTGCTTAAATGTCACAACTCCAAATCCCTACAGGAGAGCTGAAAAGATGTCGGGCAACTTTTCTGCTCAAAAAGTGCAGCGATTGGGCGGAAGGAAAAGGTGTTGCAAATGGAGATGGGGGTCGCTATTACTAAAACACAGAGTGGTGTGGATCACTTTGGACATAGAAAGGCCCATTGGGGGACTAAACCTACAAGCCTCTATAAATCATCATCATTGAATCATAATCCCTTGCGGGGTGGAGTCTGGGCAACTGAATGGAGCTGAGTGTTTACTGGCCAGATGCCCTTCCTGCCACCAATGCGGAGTTTTGTCAGGCAGATGAGATCAGGCAGATGAGACTTCAGGGAGTTTTTAGACAATCTTACGCAGAAATCCCCTTTGGTATAAATAAAACTCTAGAACAGTATTGGCAAATCTTTTCGGCACCTAGTGAGCAGCAACCCGGAAGAACAATTCCCTGGCACGCATGTGTGGGAGTACCACAAACTGGAAGAGCAGTTTCCCAGCACGCATGTGCACGCCAGGAAACTCAATATCCGGTTTCCGTGATGGTTCACCATCACAGGTTTAGGCGCTGTGAACAGAATCAAAGCTCTCTATTCTGAACTCCCATGATTCAACATCCCTGAATGACTCCATGGGTTCTTGAAGAGACCCACCCAATTCTGTCCAAAATTGGTGCTTAATATAGATGGTGATCTAAGGATCATCTAGAAAAACAAAGCTTTTCCAATCTCTTTTTTTTTAATCCTTCTCCAAGAACACCAACAGTAAATAACTTTATTCTCATTCAGCAAGAAAAGTATATTGAGCAGTGTGTAATTTCCTGTGTCTTGTGCGTTGATTTTCCTTTTTCTTTCTTTTCTGACTTGGTGACGGTTGGGTCTCTCCTGGCCGCACATCTTCTCCACCTTCAAACTGGGCTGCATCGTCTCCGTCGTTCTCCAGTGGGCATCTGTTTCTCCGTTTGCGTCGAGGTCCCTTCGGAGACCGAGGCTGTGCAGGGATCAAGCATGAAGCTCATGTGCATTTCCTGTATGAAGCGAGAAGAGGTTTCGGCGAACACCATGGTGAAGTGGTTCTACAAGCCCGAAGGAGGACAAGACATAGCTGTGAGTGATTACTTCTGTACCTTGAATGCTTGGACCATGGGAGATGGGGAAAAAAAATGGGAACAGGACAGGGGTGAAATGCTCCGAAGTCTGCTACTAGTTCATTTTGCTACCGGTACTCGGCGTGGTGTGTGCCGAATGTGCACTTCACGCACACATGCGCTGTGCATCCCAAACATTCACTTTGCATGCACATGGACACTGCATGCCAAAAACATGCTTCGTGCATACCGCAGCCACTACTGCACAACACTGAAAAAGGAGCTTAAGAAGCCTTTTCTAAGGTAAGTAGAACAGCGAAGGTGGGGGAACAGCTGTGCCGACTATTTAGATTTGCTAGAAAGCAGAATTTCTTGCTTTCTAACAAATATAAATTGCGTAGCACAGCTGATCGTCGGAAATACCGGTTCGTCTGAATTGGTAGCATTTTTTTACTACTGATTCACCTGAACCAGTAGTAATAAAAGCTAACGGTTCGGGCAAACCAGTCCGAACCATTAGCATTTCACTCCTGGAACAGGGTCACAGAAAGTTCGCAGATTTCAGCTAAACATTAGGAGAACTTTCCAGATTGTAGGAGGATGAATGGGAGAAGAGATCTGATTTATAATACTTTTTTAAATTTTGTTTTTAAATTCACAAACATTTTGAATACAGTGTATTGCCAGGGTATCTCATTTACAAAAGAAAAACAAAGAAAAGACAATAAAAATATTAACACATACTGTATACTGGTAACAATGATAATAATGTAACAGAATAGTTTTGACTAAATTTCTTTTTATATTAGCTTATTTATAATTCTGTTAAGTGTACTGGCATATTTATAGTTATAAACCATCTTTATATTTAATTCATACATAGCAATAATCTTTCTTCATCTAATTTCTACCTCTTATCTCTAACCACTCATAAAATCTATTCCATATCAAGTAATATTCTGTGTCTTCTTTATCTTTAATTTTTAAAGTCAGTCTGTCTATCTCAGCACAGTCTAACATTTTCCGAATTACATCTAGTGGAGTATTCTCATTTTTCCAGTATTTTGCAAATACAATCCTTGCTGCTGTCGGTACATGCAAAACTAAATATGTAATCCAGTGGTGGGTTTCAAATTTTTTTACTACCGGTTCTGTGAGTGTGGCTTGGTGGGTGTGGCATGGCTTAGTGGGCATAGTTTGGTGGGCGTGGCAGGGGAAGGATACTGTAAAATCTCCATTCCCTCCCCACTCCAGGGGAAGGATACTGCAAAATCCTCATTTCATCCCAATCAGCTGGGATTTGGGAGGCAGAGGATAGATAGGGGCGGGGCCAGTCAGAATTTTTACTACCGGTTCTCCGAACTACTCAAAATTTCCCAGCATTATACCCAACAGAAATATCTCTGGTTTCATAACAATATGTTGCTTAATCATCTTTTCCAACCAGATATGTATTTTCTTCCAATATTTTCTTGCTTTCATACATCTCCACCACATGTGATAGTAAGTTCCTAGGGTCTGATTGCATTTCCAGCATCTGGCAGACAGATGACTAAACATTTTTTGCCAGTGTTGCTGGTGGTAAGTGCCACTTATAAAACATTTATTTATAATGCTTTTAAGAAAGTGGGTTTTTTATCCATGGGAGATCCTGCCGTGATAGGAAATGACCAGGGTAATTGGAAATTAGGATTCAGAGTTTTGGAGAAGATGACAGAGGGACCTGAATATTTTCTTCCTGAATATAATCACACTCTCGAAAGGAAACTCTTTTTAAAATGGTATCTTTGTTTATGGAACCTCATCCATAACAGCAGGATTTTGTTCCTATACAGCAGTGGCCAAAATTGTGGAAACCTTTTGGGAAAAGCGTTGGGTTTTTTTTTTCTTTTTGTAAATATTTTTTTATTTTTTTCAAACTTAAACATAAAATATAACTTTCAAGAGCAGAGTCTCGATCTGGTCATAGATGGTTACTGTGCTTACATTCCTTTAACAAGCTACATTCATAAAGGGTAGGTGTGTGATAGTGATTGGAGCCATGAATTAAATCTGCAGAGATCTAGATTTGAATCCATGCTCATCAGCCCTTACAAGCCCATGGGGTGAGTTTGGGCTAGCCAACATAAATCAACATCGCAGAATTGTTGCTGTGGAAAAAAAAATTGAAAAATGGAGAAAGGAGGAATCTGCATTCTGCCTTAGAGGAAAGACAGGATGTAAATCTAGTTTGGCTTTTTTGGGGCAGGGGGGCGGGGAGGAAGGGGATGAGAGTATAAAAATAGAGCTGGGTTTATTCCTAGACTTGGGGGAAAATCTATGGCATTCCAAATTACTTTGATCACCCCCTCAATTTGGCTAATGCATCTACAGTCTGCTTGTCACAGAATATTCTCCATCTTTCCATCCTCCTGCCTAACTCTTTTTTCTCTGTCACAAAAAAAAATAAAAATAAAAAAAATGGTAGGAGAATTCAGGAATTACAAAAGGCATTTAAGCTCTCTAAATATTGTCCAGTTCTGTGGCCTCCATATTGCTCCAATTCATGGGTTGATTTCCAAATCTGCTAAAGCAAACAGAAACTAAACTTGGTGGTTAAAATGCCTATAGAATGAGCACGTTTATTTATTTATTTATTTATTTATTTATTTATTTATTTATTCGATTTATATGCCGCCCTTCTCCAAAGACTCAGAGCGGCTTACAATGCGTTAAGCAATAGCCTTCATACTTTTGTATATACCTGCTTAGTAGGGCTTTGGCCCCCCCCCCAAGCGGTGTTCTTTTTTATACAAAGTCAGCTTATTGTCCCCACAATCCATGTCCTTATTTTATCTCCCTCGGAAGGATGGAAGGCTGAGTCAACCTTGAGCCTGGTGAGATTCGAACTTGCAGTAATTGCAGGCAGCTGGCAACATGAGTAAGAGCTACTCAGGACATCCATAAGCAATAATAATAATAAAATGACGACCTCAAAATAAAATAGAAAGAAAGCAAAGGTAATACCAATAATTCCCAAACTTCTGGAGTAGCCCTTGAGCACTATCATCTGTTAATACATCAGGTTAATGTCAGGGTTCCAGGTAACACCTCCAATGAAAGAAGACTCCAAGGCTTGAATTTCCTCAAAGTTCCTTTTTATTGAAGATGTCATCTTGACATGTCTGGGAAAACCCGAATCTGAAAGTTTCCAGGTTTTCCCCACATAAGTGAAAGCTCAAGTCCCTGCCCAGCACCCACATATCCATCACATGGTCCAAGCTGGAGATACTTCCCAGTCATCTGACTCCAGGCATCCTTGACTCTCTGAGAAAGGAATGTTATTTTGACTACATATCACCCATACTCTATGCAATCCCCCCTCCCATTTTCCCACAGTAGAAAATGTGGCAGGCCTGAAGGCTCAAATGTAAAACATGACTTCCAGATCTAACATTGTCACTGACAATTTCATTATCGGTCAATTGCAAAAGGCAGCTTTACTCGGAACAGCTTACATCCAGTGACAATGCCTCTAACACCACCAAAAATCAACCACCAAAAATCAACATCGGTCTATCCCAGGAAGCCCTTAGGAAGAACCCAATAGATAAATAAGAATGCTAAATCCAGTCCGAACATCTGAGTGACTGGGCGATAATCAATAATAATTATTTAAGCAATCGCTTCAGAGGAAGAGGAAGAGAATACGAGATGTCATCAAAGATAAATAGCTGTTTGGAAAGCCAACCTGTATTTCTCTACTCCCAATCCCTTTATTCCTTTAATTAATCCTGTCACAAGTAATACTTCGTTGATAAAGAAGGAGGAGGAGGAGGAGGAGGAGGAGGAGGAGGAGGAGGAGGAGGAGGAGGAGGGGAAGAGGAAGAGGAAGAGGAAGAGGAAGAGGAAGAGGAAGAGGAAGAGGAAGAAGAAGAAGAAGAAGAAGAAGAAGAAGAAGAAGAAGAAGAAGAAGAAGAAGAAGAAGAAGAAGAAGAAGAAGAACCAAAAACCATGGACTCTGCAGTTATGTGAAAATGCTTAGGAGAAAAATGCAGATCTTCCAACATTAAAATCCTATCGGACAGTTATGTCACACCCAAAGCCTAGGAAAAAATATTTTCATGAACATACAGAGGTGGTGAGCCCTGTTTTCTAGAAGCTTTAGGATTTCCTGGGTCCAGAGACCATATGAGATTGACCGCTGGTGAGGGGAGCTGCCCTTAATAATTTAATTTCCCAGTTAAGATCTGAGAAAGCTGCTGGAAATGGTTTAATCTCAGTAGAGCTGATAAAAAAAAAAATGATGGGGCTAATCTGAGGCTCACCGTTCACATATTTTAAGTAAATCCCTAGGGATTGTGGGTTGTATTTATCCTCCCCTTTTTTTAGAAACAGCAAAGGATGACCTAGAAAATTATTGGCCAATAAGCACAATCAGTAATCTTTTGACTAAGCACTTATACAGTAACTGTAAATTCGGGGATTGCTGGAATATGATGCAGATGTTTCAGGCAAGGAACAAATTTGGGAAGGTCAATCTACCAGTTTGTCTGAGCCGGATAGAACCGGCTGAATTTCACCACTGGGTCAAATTATTCTCCAAAGCACCAGAGGGCAGGAGAAGAAACAATGGTTGGAAACTAATCAAAGAGAGAAGCAACCTAGAACTAAGGAGAAACTTTCTAACAGTGAGGACCAGGGGTGGGATCCTCCCAGTTCCACCCAGTTCTGCTGAGCCAGTAGCGGTGACGATATGACGTTCTGCCTTTTATTTGGCCCGAACCCCAATCTATTGCTGCCTCCTGAGTCCCAGCTAGAGGGAAAAAAAACTGTTTAAACTCTTGCTGCGGGACTTCAAAGGGCCGCCCTATAGCTGATCAGTGTTAAAAGAAAACAAATAAGTAGACCGGTGCCTGCAAAAATAAATGGTTAGACCAGTACAGCTCTGTAAGCAGTTAAAAGCCTGGTAGACCAGTACCTCTGCTAAATCCTAAAGAATTGTCACATGACCATCAAGCCATGCCCACAAAATAAGCAAGCTCCAAAGACCAGCCGAGTCTCCTGAATTGTGCGCATGTGCACTGGAGGCCCAAACATCAGCTGGGACACGCGTGCATGCACAACTGCAGGTGAGTTGAACGGCATCTGGAAAGATGGCTCTGAGTGCCACCTCAGGCACTCGTGCCATAGGTTCACCATCATGGATATAGGTCAGTGATGGCTAACCTTTTTGCCATCGCGTGCCAAAAGCGGGGGGAGCATAGGGGAGGTCGAGCACGTGCATGCCCACCCCCACCCACCCCCACACATGCATGCGCGACCCCCCTGTGCTCCCCCTGTTTTTGGCACATGATGGCCCAGTGGGCCCAGTAGGTCCGTTTTTCGCCCTCCCCAGGCTCCAGAGTCTTTCTAGAACAGAAAACGGCCTTCCCCACCCACCTGGAGGCCCTCTGGAGGCCAGAAAGAGCCTGTTTGCCAACTTCCAGTGTGGAAGTTGGCAAACAGAAAGCCCGAAAATCAGTTGGCCTGTGCACTCATGTGCGCTGCAGCTGAACTAGGGCAATCCTCACGTGCCCACCAATATGGCTCCGCGTGCCACCTGTGGCACTCGTGCCATAGGTTCACCATCATGGGTATAGGTTCTCCTGCTGGGGCAACAGGCTGGACGAGGAGACGTCCAAGAGCCCTTTAAGCTCATTCATTCTATTCTTCTACCCCAGAATATTCAAAGGAGAGCTTCGGTATTTTTCAAAATGTATCTAGGAATAAAGAAAGTTCCCCTCTACCAATTCTTTGAAGTCAGGTCTTCGATGTCATTTTTATAGGAATCATATACTAAGGATCTTTTTTCAACTTGGCTTCCATTTTAACGTTTTTAAGGGCTATCTTTTGCATGCCTTACTGCATGCTGGGCTCTCCCTGGAGACAAACACGGGAAAGGTGGAAGCTAAGATATGGACAGCCACGCTAAACTCCCTGATTACCCATTTTCTAATACTGTAATACTCTTAATACTGTAGGATTAGTGCCCCCAAGCGCTTGTAGATGGATATCAGCCCTATGGGAAAGAACCTGACTGTAGCAATTATCTCCACTTGTGTAATCTCCTGTCTAGTCACTCTCAGTGGGATGTGGCCAACTCAGAACTTTCATAAAGCCTCACATCAAAAAAAAAATGAAATCTACACCTCTCCATCTCTACCCAAAGTCCTACACACCAGGGATGGGTTCTAAAAATTTTAACTACCAGTTCTGTGAGCGTGGCTTATTTTGTGGGTGTGGTTTGCTGGTCATGATGGTCATTCACCTGATACGCCAGTTGTGCGCCTTTCTGGATCGGGACTCCTGATACACAGTCACTCATGCCCTCATTACTTCTAGCCTGGACTACTGTAACACTCTCTACATGGGGTTCCCCTTGAGGAGCACCCAGAGGCTCCAACTGGTCCAGAATGTGGCCACGCGGGTGATTACGGGAGCGACATGGCGCTCCTATGTAACACCTCTCCTGTGCGAGCTGCACTGGCTTCCGGTGGTCTTCTGGGTGCACTTCAAGGTGTTGGTTCTCGCCTTTAAAGCGCTCCATGGCTTACGGCCAGGGTACTTGCGAGACCACCTGCTGCCACCGATAACCTCCCATTGGCCAATACGCTCTCACAGAGAGGGTCTCCTCAGGGTGCCATCGGTCAAGCAATGTCGGCTGGCATCCCCTAGAGGGAGAGCCTTCTCTGTGGAGGCACCCGCCCTGTGGAATGAGCTACCTCCCGGAATACGACTGATCCCGGATCTCCGTACTTTCCGTAAGGCCCTGAAGACTTTTTTGTTCCAGCAAGCCGGCTTAGCCTAAATAGGTTTTTTATGGGTTAGTTTTTAAATTGTACAGATATGGGGTTTTAAATTGGGGAGGACGATTGATTTAATTTATTTTTGCTATCTTAACTTTTATATTGTATGTATTTTAATTTTGGCTGAATCCCCAGGGAGAAGGGTGGTATACAAATTCAATAAATAATGATGATGATGATGATGATGATGATGATGTGACAAGCAATTCTTTAGGATTTAGCAGAGGTACTGGTCTACCAAGCTTTTAACTGCTTGCACAGTCATACCGGTCTACCCATTTGTTTTGGAGCGCCCTGGTCTACCACCACACTGCCTTTTACTGCTGATCAGCTGTAGGGCGGCTCTTTGAAGGGCCGTGGCAAGAGTTTAAACAGTTTTTTTCCTTCTAGCTGATCAGCTGGGACTCGGAAGGCAGCAAATAGATTGGGGGCAGGGCCAGGCAGAGGTGGTATTTACCAATTCTCCGAACTACTCAAAATTTCCACTACCAGTTTGCAAGAATCAGGGAGAACCAGTAGCAACCCATCATATCCGAAAAAGCAGAAGAAACACATCCGCTGCTAATTTTAAACAATTAGCGGTCCCTACATGTAGAATGGTATGGGGACATGGTGGCTCAGTGGCTAAGATGCTGAGCTTGTCGATCAGAAAGGTCGGCAGTTCAGCGGTTCGAATCCCGAGTGCCGCATAACGGGGTGAGCTCCCGTGACTTGTCCCAGCTTCTGCCAACCTAGCAGTTCGAAAGCACGTAAAAAATTCAAGTAGAAAAATAGGGGCCACCTTTGGTGGGACAGTTTTCCTTTTTGCTTCCTTCCACTCACATATTTTAGCCTGGGAAATTGGGGGGGGGGGGGTTGTTGGAGCGTTAAAAATTTAGTCATAACAACATTCCATATTGAAGGACACTTTTGCCTGCATCTGCTGGAGACTGCCTGGAGATTGAATCCAGCTGAATGTGAAGAGTTGATTGGACTATGTGATTGTTCTATTCTCAGAACAACGTGGGCACAAAGGGAGGAAAGACAGGAAACGGTTAACAAGCTTTATTAACTAACAAAGAACAATCAACAACTGTCTCGCTCAGTACTAACTATCGTGAGCGAGCATGCCTACACTGACAGCTCTTTTATATAGGAGCTGTCAGCGGCTCAACCAATCCGTGAACTCTGTTCTCCCGCCAGTCGCTTGCTGGCTGGCGGACCAATCAGCTGTGCCTCTTTATCATGCGCCTGACTACAGGACACAACAGTGATGAACTTGTGGGTGTCAGGCAGGGCTGTGAACTGTTAGCTGGGTGTGGAAAACCTGGAAGCTTTCAGATTCAAGTTTTCTCAGAGGTGCCAACATGACATCTCTAATAAAGGGAGCCTTGGTGGTGCAGAGGACTAAAGTGCTGTTAAAGTAGCACTTAGCTGCTAGCTGCCTGCAATTACTGCGAGTTCAAATCTCTGCAACAATGGTGCCCGCATATTTATTTGTGTTCGATGCATATGCAGCCCTTCTCCGCCCTTCGCCGGAGACTTAGGGTGGTTTACAATGCATTAAGCAATAGCCTTCATACTTTTGTATATACCTGCTTAGTAGAGCTTTTGGTCCCCCCCTAAGCGGTGTTCTTTTTTATACAAAGTCAGTTTATTGCCCCCACAATCCGGGTCCTCATTTTACCTACCTCAGGAGGATGGAAGGCTGAGTCAACCTTGAGCCCGGTAAGATTCGAACTTGCAGTAATTGCAGGCAGCTGGTGCTATTTAACAGCACTTAGTCCACTGCGCCACCAAGGCTCTTTATGTGGCAGAACATTCTGTGCCCTTATAGACCTCACCAGCCACGGGACACACCATGGACAGCCCACAACTCATTAAATGTCAAGATCCTCTTCGAACACAATGGACCAATCATTTTGTTGGAGGTTTTCAAGAAGAGATTGGATAGCCATTTATCTAGAATGGTATAAGGCAGGGGTCAGCATCCTTAAACACTCAAAGAGCCACAAAGGCCCTAACAGGAAGCCCCACTCCTCATTCAATTCTGATTCCCCCTACCATAGAGTCTCCTCCTAGCACGGTGTCCTAACTATCCTAACTGAAAGTCCTATCAATTGTAGAGGAAACTGGTGACTGGCAGCAGAGGAATGAAAGAGCCACATGCTGATTCAGAGTCGCAGGTTGCTGACCCCTGGTATAAGGCAGAGGTGAAACGCTCCCGGTTCGGACCGGATCGCCTGATCCAGTAGCGATGGAGGCAGGTGATTCGGTTAACCGGTAGCAAAAATCCCTGCCCCCCTCACCATGCCCAGCTGAGCCGCACGATCATCAGAGCCTTTTTATTTTTACTTTTAAAAGCATTTCTTCTACAACCTCTTCAACCGAAAAAATGCTTTTACAATTTTTTAAAAAAAGCCTCTGATGATCCCGCAGCTCAGCTGGTATCGTCAGAGGCTTTTAAAAGCATCTTTTTCTGCAACCTCTTCATCCGGGGCAATATGCAAATAATGCTGACCCTGTAAACCAGCCAAAAAGTGTCATAAAGTACTACAGGATGGCATATATAAGCACTACAGGATAGTAAATGAGGACTAGATTGTTGGGGGCAATATGCTGACTCTGTAAACTGCTTAGAGAGGGCTGTAAAGCATTATGAAGCAGTATATAAGTCTAAAGGCTATTGCTATTTTTTCCCTTCCTTCCTTCCTTCCTTCCTTCCTTCCTTCCTTCCTTCCTTCCTTCCTTCCTTCCTTCCTTCCTTCCTTCCTTCCTTCCTTCCCTCCCTCCCTCCCTCCCTCCCTCCCTCCCTCCTTCCTTCCTTCCTTTCTTCCTTCCTTCCTTCTCCTTCCCTCCCTCTCTTCCCTTCCCTTCCCTGTGGTTGGAATACAATACTACAGGATAACTCTGCCCAGAGCCAGAAGTATAATCCTGACCAACTCAGGGTTGACTCAGCCTTCCATCCTTCCAAGGTCATTAAAATGAGGACCCAGATTGTTGGGGGAAAGATGCTGACTCTATAAACCGCTTAGAGGGGACTGTAAACCACTGTGAAGTGGCCTATAAGTCTAATTGCTATCGCTATCTAAGTCTAAGCGCTATTGCTAAAGTTGAGGTCTCCTTTTTTTCTGAACCTTTACAGATCTACGAATTCAACAATGAGAAACGGGAACTCGAGAGTCCTTTTCAGGGCCGGCTCGAGTGGAACGGGAGTGCAGATATGCAGGATGTCTCCATCTCGGTCCTAAACATTTCTCTGAACGATTCAGGGATCTACACCTGTAATGTGACCCGGGAATTCCTTTTTGAGACCCACCGGCCCATCTTCACCAGCTCGACACTGATTCATCTCACCGTGTTGAAGGACGGTAGGATAACACAAGGGGTTGGTTATTGCTCAAGCAATGTTTACGTTAACAGCCTCAGCTCTGCTGAGATTAAACCGTTTCCAGCAGCTTTCTCAGATCTTAACAGGGAAGTTAAATTATTAACAGTGGCCAAGGTTTATTTTGGGGTTACAAACATAGGGAAACAAAGGGGTAATGGAGAGTACATTATGAGTGGTTTTATTTATTTATTACAATGGTGGGATTCAAATAATTTAACAACCGGTTCTCTGCCCTATTGACTGGCTGGAAGGGCGTGGCCAGGGGGTGTGACAGGCAGGACTTGACCCTCTGCAGCCCCCTGGGAACAAAAACGAGATGTGGGGGAATGCACTGCCCTCCTGCACCCTGATTTGGGGTTAGGAAGCCTCCCTGAAGCCTCCTGGGAGCGAAAACGGGCCACGGGGGGTGCACCACACCCCCTGCACCCCCATTTTCATGCATGCACCTGCCTTCCACATATGCAACTGGCCTTCTGTGTTTCTTTCGCGCATGCAACCACCCTCAAAAATGTGCCTAAATAGGATGGCATAGAGCTTGGGCAGGCCCCACCCGAGATTTCCGCTACCGATTCACCTGAACCGCTCTGAACCAGTATGAATACCACTTCTGTTTATAAGGAATATTTTGCCTTCATCATCATTTCACGGAAGATTCAGCCAACTGCAGAAACTCAGGGTTATTCGAGATCTGCCTGCAAAGTTAAGCTCCACATACTTGATTACATGAAAGGAGTTTTGCTCATAGGGATCAATCCTGGAATTATCTCCCTCTCCCACCCACCCCTTTTTTTAAATCTCCTCTACAGCTGGAAGAGACTTAACAGCTCTCATCTCTGCAATAATGATGTATATACTCTTGGTCTTCCTCACATTGTGGCTCTTGATTGAGATGATTTACTGTTACCGGAAAGTTTCCAAAGCAGAGGAAGCCGCCCAGGAAAATGCGTGAGTTTGCAAAAAATCTGGACATCTTGGGGAAAAAAAAGTAGAATTTAGCAGTGGGGGGAGCGGGGGAATGGAGAAGTAGCTCGGGCTGTTACAACTCAGGGTCGGCCAACCTACAATCAGCATTCAGATCCCTTGTAAGGTGTACCTGTTTCTCTACTGCAGCCAGAAAGAGAAGAACAAACTACGGAGTTTGTTCGTTGCAATGTACAAGGACATATATTCAAGTTTGCAGCTACTAAGATTGTTGGCCGAGCAGGTACAAAAATAGCCAGGGAAATGATTGAAGCCTGGGAAACAGGGCCCCCTGTCAGTCAACAGGAGTGCTCATCTACCACCAGCTTGTCAAGTACCATATTTTTCGGAGTATAAGATGCACCGGAGTATAAGACACCTATTCTGCCTACCAGGTATTCATCTGGCTAGTCCTTAACTTGGTCAGCTTCAGCACATTAGTTCGCTCGCTGGTTTTGAGGTTTGGGCTGGTTGGGGCTGAAAAAACAGCTTCTAAAGCACAGCTGATCGTTGGAGGGAGCGGTAATTAGAAAAGCAGGCAAAGCACGGAAGATCACTTTGCTTGCGTTGAGGCTGAAAAACAGCTTCAAAAGCACAGCTGATCCTCGGAGGGAGCTCCGGTGCCTAAAGCAGGCGAAGCGCAGAAGGGGAGGCAGGTAGACAATTTGGCCACCATGCATGGGATTACATTTGGCGTATAAGACACACCCACATTTTCAGCCTCTCTTAGGAGGGGAAAATAGTCTGTCTTATGCTCCAAAAAATACGACACTTAAGAGGGCTTGGCAGCACGAGGAAACAATAGCCAGCCATTAACACCCCAATCACAATTTTAAAAAGCCACACACAACTTGGCCCCATATAAAGACCACACATAGAGTAGCCCAAGCACACACTCTGCTAGAGAGGGGTTCCCTGTGGATCGGCTCCAGCATGAATCCAAAAGCTCATAAGACTAAATCTCTGATCCCAGTGTCCAACCCAGATTGGATCCTACAAACCACGTGTCCCCAACCTTGGCAACTTTAAGAGTTGTGGACTTCAACTCCCAGAGTTCCTCAGCCTCGGCTAATTGAATGGACTTCAACTCCCAGAATTCTCAGCAATGAATAGCTATTGTTGGCTGTGGAATTCTGAAGTCCACATGGTTAGAAATGGCCACGGTTGGGTAACCCTTACTTAAGTGATGCCACCTAGCTGTCCCTCAATCCGTGGGGGTTTCTTAAATGCACATTTGAGTATTTAGGGTTCTTATTTGCAAATTTAACACCCTTTTTTTGTTCCTTAGTGCCAACTACCTCGCCATCCCGTCAGAAAATAAAGAAAACTGTGCTATACCAGTGGAGGAATAGGAGGGGAATTTGCACCAGAGTGCCGTTTGCAACGAAGGTGAGACAAAGCTCCTTTTATGATAAAGGAGGAGTTAGCTCAGGATATTCCATCTAAAATAAAATAAAATAAAATAAAATAATAAAATAAAATAAAATAATAATAAAATAAAATAAAATAAAATAATAAAATAAAATAAAATAAAATAAAATAAAATAAAATAAAATAAAATAAAATAAAATAAAATAATAAAATAAAATAAAATAAAATAAAATAAAATAAAATAAAATAAAATAAAATAAAATAAAATAAAAAAATAAAATAAAATTAAAATAAAATAAAATAAAATAAAATAAAATAAAATAAAATAAAATAAAATAAAATAAAATAAAATAAATAAAATAAAATAAAATAAAATAAAATAAAATAAAATAAAATAAAATAAAATAAAATAAAATAAAATAAAATAAAATAAATAAAATAAAATAAAATAAAATAAAATAAAATACACACACACACACACACACACAGATAGCAGTTAGCATTAGCACTTAGACTTAAAATAAATACATACATACATATATACATACATACATACATACATACATACAAATAGCAGTTAGCATTAGCACTTAGACTTATATACTGCTTCACAGTGCTTTTTACAGCCCTCTCTAAGCGGTTTTACAGAGTCAGCCTCTTGCCCCCAACAATCTGGGTCCTCATTTTACCGATTTAGGAAGGATGGAAGGCTTGAGTCAACCTTGAGCTGGTCATAATCGAACTGCTAGCAGTCGGCAGAATTAGCTTGCAATACCTCATTTTAACCACTGTGCCACCATGGTTCTTAAGAGTTGTATTAGCTTTAAAAGATCATGTGTGATTCAGAAGATTTAAGAAGACAGAAACACAATGCGTTTGAAGGGTCTTCTTTTTTAAAAAAATTAAATGTTACATAGTGAGCCTTCTAAAATATTTATTTGGTTGGTTGGTTGGTTATGTTCTTAGCTGCCCATGTCACTTAAATGATCCTGGGCAGTTTACCACTCCGAATTCACAATACTATTCATTTTTCCTAACATATACTTATAAATTCCATTTCACCTCACCTCTCCAGTTGATGCAAACCCTACATTTTCTTTGTTCTGAATGTTACTGTTCACTTTTTTAAAAAAATCCAACCACATTTTTAATACGCTCTTTCCCCTAATATATTAGGGGAAATATTATTTATTTATTTATTGTTTATTTTATTCAATTTGTATACCGCCCTTCTCCTGGTGGACTCAGGGCGGTGCACAGCCAAGAATAAAAAACATCCCAATACAAAATTTAAAATTTTAAAAGAATTAAACAATTTTGGCCCAAAGTGAAAACATCCTGACTAAAACCCATTTACAATTAAAATTATCTAAGGGGGGGGGGGTTACGCCAGCCCAGCTTGATGGAATAAAAAAATTTTTTTATTCTAAATAATTATTATCTAATTATTATAATTATTATCTAATTATATTCATATTAATCAGTCACTTGTCTGAAATGGTGTAGGATCTCCTGTTTGAGTAGGGAGCTGGACTAAAAGATTTCCAAGGTCTCCTCCAGCTATATTCTGATAATGCAGGGGTGTTTTTCCCTAAGGAGTAAATAGCCAAATGAATGAAATACTATAAATGGAGGACATCAATATATAAATAATGGAAGCTGCATTGTAGAATTCAGGGATCTGGAACTTGTGAAGAACTGGATGTCAGTCCATGGATCCATTCCAAAAAAAAAATAAATAAATCATCTTCATTGAACGACCCCATAATTCCTTGTGAGGTGGAGTCTGGGCAACCAAATGGAGCTAGCAGATGGCCGGATGCCTTTCCTGTCACCAATGCAGAGTTTTGTTCAGCAGATATATTCTCAGTGTGCCGAGAGAGAGAAATATCTGTCTGGTAAAGGTAAAGGTTCCCCTCGCGCATATGTGCTAGTCCAGTGATGGCTAACCTTTTTGCCATCACATGCCAGAAGCAGGGGGAGTGTGGAGGGGTCACGCACACACGTGCCCATACCCATAATTCATATCCTCCCTGTGCCCCGCCCCCTATACATGCATGCATGACCCACTGCTCCCGCTTTTGGCACACGACAGAAAAAATGTTTACGGGTGGGCCCAGTAGGCCCGTTTTTCACCCTCCCCAGGCTCCTGAGGCTTTCTGGGAGCCTGGAGCGGGTGAAAATGACCTTTCCCACACAACCTTGGAGGCCGGAAGCAGCCCGTTTCCTGGCTTCTGGTAGGCCCAGAAGGCCCGAAAACCAGCTGGCTGGTGCACGCATGCGTGCTGGAACTGAGCTAAGGCAACTTGTGGTACCCATGCCATAGGTTCGCCATCACGGTGCTAGTCGTTCCCGACTCTAGGGGGTGGTGGTCATCTCTGTTTCAAAGCCAAAGAGCCAGCGGTGTCCGAAGACGTCTCACTGGTCATGTGCCCAGCATGACTAAACGCCAAAGGCGCACGGAAAAAGGTGCTCCCTATTTTTCTACTTGCATTTTTTACGTGCTTTCAAACTGCTAGGTTGGCAGAAGCTGGGACAAGTCATGGGAGCTCACCCCGTTATGCGGTGCTAGGGATTCGAACCGCTGAACTGCTGACCTTTCGATCGACAAGCTCAGCGTTTTAGCTACTAAGCCCCTACGTCCCTATTTAGGATCGAACTCACAGCCTCCTGATTGTCCACCCCTAGGCCACCGCACCACACTATCCATTCAAAAAAGAAAATGTTGAGTGAATTTCTCCCACAGTCTCTTGGTTGTGGGGCTCACACACCAGGTAGCTCACTCTCGCCGTTTCTTTTTCTTTTCAGGAGCCTGTCTGAAGACTCAAGGACTAACAAATCACTGTGGCTGGATTGGAAGGAATCCCGTTCCAACGAGGTGGAGTCACGAGGCTGTCTACATTTATTTCCTTCTCCGGGGAGGCATCCGTGGCTTCCATCATGAACGATTAAAGGCCTTCCTTTGAGGCAAGCCGAGACGGACAAAGTGGGCAGGCTGGCACCGTTCATCCCATCATCGTCCCAGTTTTGTAAATACGAACTGCCTCTCCTCTCCCTAACATAGTTTTTTTTTTTTTCCATTGGGGTCTTTGCCATCTCAGCTGCCTCCAGGACAATGTTCTCCACACCGGACCTTCATCTGTCTTCGTTCTGGAATTTAATTTAGTGTCCCAGTGTCCCTGTCCCAGCATGGCTTTGCAGGCAGGCAAAGCTAAGAATCAGAAATTTTGGGTTCATTGTGACTAAGTGGCTCAGTGGCTAAGACACTGAGCTTGTTGATGAGAAAGATCGGCAGTTTGGCAGTTCGAATCCATAGTACAGGTCTCCTGAGTGAGCAGGGGGTTGGATTAGATGACCTCCAGGGTCCCTTCCAACTCTGTTATTGCTTTTGTCAACCCAGGAGAGGGAAGCAGAAGAATGACCAAAGTAGCCTTGAAATTATCACCATCCAGGCATTAACTGGAGCAGAAATCTTCCACCGTTTGCATAATTTCCATTCGTCTCCCATCTTGACCTATGCCACGGTCAATCCAGGGTTTGTCTGACTCCTGGGTGAATCCCAAGTTTGGAGAATAGGTTTCTGATCATGCGAGCAACAGGTTTAGGCCAAGGATTCTCAAACTTTTTAAACAAGGGCCCAATTCACGGTCCCTGTTGGGGGAGGGGGCCGAAGTGGGTGGATGGGCGTGGCTAAGTGGGCATGTGACTGGGTGGGCGTGGCTAGACAGTCATGTGACTGGATGGGCGTGGCCAATTTAGCAATCCAGAGCAACAAGTTTAGATCAGGGATCCTCAAACTTTTTAAACAAGGGCCCAATTCACGGTCCCTCAAACTGTTGGGGAGGGGGGTGAAGCGGGTGGGTGGGTGTGGCTAAATGGGCATGGGACTGGGTGGGAGTGGCTAGACAGTCATGTGACTGGGTGGGCGTGGCCAATTTAGCAATCCAGAGCAACAAGTTTAGATCAGGGATCCTCAAACTTTTTAAACAAGGGCCCAATTCACGGTCCCTCAGACTGTTGGGGGGGAGGCAAACTGGGTGAGTGGGCGTGGCTAAGTGGGCATGTGACTGGGTGGGCGTGGCTAGACAGTCATGTGACTGGGTGGGCATGGTCAATTTAGCAGTCCGGAGCAACAAGCTTAGATCAGAGATCCTCAAACTTTTTAAACAAGAGCCCAATTCACAGTCCCTCAGACTGTTGGGGGGGAGGCGAACTGGGTGGGTGGGCGTGGCTAAGTGGGCATGTGACTGGGTGGGCGTGGCTAGACAGTCATGTGACTGGGTGGGCGTGGCCAATTTAGCAGTCCAGAGCAAGCTTTGGAAATGATGGTAGCAACGGCCTTCCATCCTTCCGAGGTAGGTAAAATGAGGACCCAGATTGTGGGGGCAATAAGCTGACTTTATATAAAAAAAACCGCTTTGGGGGGCCGAAAGCCCTACTAAGCAGGTATATACAAAAGTATGAAGGCTATTGCTTAACGCATTGTAAGCAATGCCGCCCTTCCAGAGAAGGGCGGCATATAAATTATTTTTTTTAAAAAAAAGGGCTGACAGAAGAGCACTCTTCACCAAACGCTGATATCCGAAGCAGGGCAAGTGGTCACTCTTTGCGGCTAGAGACGGTCACCGCAGTGGCCAATGCAGCCAGATTAGGAGAAGACACACATGGTGCAGTCTTAGTCAACCTTGGTTGGGTTGCAGGTAGAGCAAGACTGGGGGGTTTCATCACCCGGAAATATTTCAGACTTTCTGTTTCCTTGTTGCCCAGTTTTGGAGGATGGAAATAGTAAGTGGTGGAAATATACTAATATAGCTTCCCACCAGGGGTGGGATTCAAATAATTTAACAACTGGTTCTCTGCCCTAATGATTTCTTCCATCAACCAATTCACCAAGCTGGTCAGAAAGTTAACAACCAGTTCTCCCGAAGTGATGCAAATCCCACCACTGGTTCCCACCACATACCAGTAGCCCAGAAGAGATAAACTTAAGGTTTTTTTTTTTCAATCTTCTAATCAATCTTTCTGAAAGGAATTAGCAACTCAGTGCCTGTCACCAAAGGTGCTTTTATTTTAAAGGCGAGACGGATTTTCCTTTGAGATGTTTCATTTCTCCTCCGAGAAGCTTCTTCAGAACTGAAGAAGCTTTTTGGAGGAGAAGCTAAATGTCTCGAATCAGAAAATCTAGTCGCCTTTAAAATAAAAGCGACTCCATAGTCAACCCAGGGCCTGTAATTTCCACTAGATGGCACTCCTAGACTTCTGAAATTCAGTTGATAAATCCTCCCTTTCCCCCTCTCCAAAATGTAGTAGATTGAAACGGTTTTGAAGGTTGCTCAGGAGATTTGGGACATTTTAGATCACGCTTGCAATGCTGTGAATTTGGAAGATGGAACGTACTGCCCCCTGAACAGCTTTTCATGAACTTAAATTTGATGAGAAAGTTGGTAGGATGACAGAGTTATCGGCTGGAATTTACTCGTACATATATTTTTAACATAGGTGGCTCAGGGGCTAAGATGCTGAGCTTGTCGATCCAAAGGTCGGCAGTTCAGCAGTTCGAATCCCTAGTGCCGTGTAACGGGGTGAGCTCCCGTGACTTGTCTCAGCTTCTGCCAACCTAGCAGTTCGAAAGCACGTGAAAAATGCAAGTAGAAAAATAGGGACCGCCTTTGGTGGGAAGGTGACAGCGTTCCGTGCGCCTTTGGCATTTAGTCATTCGGTCACATGGCCAGAGAGACGTCTTCAGACAGCGCTGGCTCTTCGGGTTCGAAATGGAGATAAGCACCGCCCCCTAGAGTCAGGAACGACTAGCACATATGTGTGAGGGGAATCTTTACCTTTAATGGATCAGTGCCTGGTTTCCATTTGAAAAAGGAGCTTGTTAATTCGGCTTTAGAGATACGCTTCCCCTTAGGGTAGTTAAAATGGCAGCCATTTTAATCGACTCTTCGGTCACGGGACACCACAGTCCCGAATGGAATGGGAATACAAAAATCTCTTTCAAAAGAGTTGTGGCTGTAGTTGAAGTAGCTATGAAAAACAGGGCTAAATCAACCTTTATTTTTCTAAGTGGGCTTCATCCACTCAGTGACTGTTAATGAGCTCTGAGATTCAGGTGGAGGACGAATACTCGAGGCCTTTGGGAGGTTGAGTTTTTTATCATAATGGCTTTGCATAGGTCTACAGCAGAGGTCCTCAAACTTGGCAGCTTTAAGACTTGTGGACTTCAACTCCCAGAATTCTCCAGCCAGCCGGCTGGAGAATTCTGGGAGTTGAAGTCCACAAGTCTTAAAGCTGCCAAGTTTGAAGACTTCTTGTCTACAGCATCCATATCATTAGAAGGAAGCTTATGACTAGTTCCTTCACACAGTATGTTTCCTTGTTGTAACTGTGTAGTCCTGCCAAGCTCAGAACAAACCATCATTTTTTCCTTTTGAGACTATCCCATCCATCATTTGATTTTTCCTAAGCCAAAAAAACAAATAAATAAATAAATTCCCCATAAACCTTGGAGAAAATCTGCAACGCAACCCTTCCCTTCCCAAATTGGAAGAAGAAATAAGAAACAGAGGACAGCCAATTAATGCCCAAAGACTTACAATGTGATATCGGATCCTTTGATATTCAGATTTAACCCTTTGATATTTAAAATACCAGTTTGCTTTCATGTGCTGCCTGACGTAGAGCTATTGAGGTTGTGCCGTGAATTGAACGCACCTATTATTCAGGTTTTTCTAGCAAAACCCCTAGGATTTCCAATCTTCTTCAATCAGATTTAAGGATTCCCAACCATCTACTACAGGCTGGAGAGGACTCACCTTCGTGGTAATGTCGGGATGGGTAAATCTGTGATCCACCAGACATGGGCCTACAACTCCTACAGGTGCCATATCTTAGCCACACCATATGAGCTGGTGAGAACCATAACAGAACCTTCACTTCAGTGGTGGGTTTCAAATTTTTTTATTACCAGTTCTGTGGGCATGGCTTGGTGGGCGTGGCATGGCTTGGTGGGCGTGGCTTGGTGGGCATGGCAGGGGAAGGTTACTGCAAAATCCCCATTTCCTCCCAATCAGCTGGGACTTGGGTGGCAGAGAATAGATGGGGGCGGGTCAAGTCAAAATTTTTACTACCGGTTCTCCGAAGGACTCAAAATTTCCGCTACCAGTTATCCAGAACTGGTCAGAACCTGCTGAAACCCACCTCTGCTTCACTTGGGAAAAATCATAGATTCATCACCATTTCTTCCAAGTTCATTTCTTTCAAAAAAACAAACAAACTTGCATGTTGACATTAGTGAAGATCCACTTCCTAATCTACTCCAGTCGTGTCCTAGAGCGAGGATGTCCAATCTTGGCCACTTGAAGATCTGTGGACTTTTAATTCCCAAAATTCCCCAGCCAGCCATTACTGACTGTAATGTGAATTCTGGGAGTTGAAGTCCACAAGTGTCCACAAAATTGGACAACCCTGTACTAGAGTCCTTTTTTTTAGACTTTTACAACAGCAACAAAGGGTATTATTCTCAGAGAGACAATAGTTCTGAAACTCGGGAAGTTTTTCCCAGAAATAAATGCTTCCTAATTCTACTTGCTTCCATAATTTAAGACAGGACTTTGGGAGATCTGTCTTCCAATCGAAGCAGTTCATGTGGAGTTCTGATCACTCTCGTCTGGGTATCAGCCCACTGAAGAAGACACTTGGTTAAAATGATTTTGCCTCTATGGGAGAACGCCCAAAAACCAGGCGTAGAGACTGTAGAAAGAGACAACAATAAAACAACGAAATAATGAGAGCACCGATAATAATAATAATAATAAAAAACCAATGACACCTCCGGTTTTCTGTTCATTATATTTTATTCATACTTTTATTCCATTTCTTTTTTCTAGCTACTTTACATTAAGATTTTGGCTTTGTAGCCTGTATAACTCCTAGCTTCTATCAACTCAAGCTTGTGGTGGCTGATGATTTTCTGTTTCTGTTTTTTCATTTTTGTTTTTGTAATCAACTGATATTAGACCTCGCGCACAGCGCAAAGTTTAGTATAGATACAGACTCGCACAGACGGATCCTATGCACACGCACACTTGCGCACACAATCTCACACACGCATACACACAATCGGGGGGTTGGGCAGGGGGGTTGGGTTGGAGAGACAGATTTCTTTAGCATGTGGCCTGGCTCCAGAGTTATGCTGTTAATTGTCCCAGATCCTTCCATCTGTCATGAATGCAGGGAAGGCGGGAAAGGAAATATTACTTGGCCTTCTAGTCCAGTCCCTTTATAGTCCCCCCCCTCTTTTTTTGGGGGGGGGAAAAGGGGACTCCTCTTTAGAGAGTCGAAAAGCAGCTGGAGAAAGTGGCAGCTTAAGAAGATGAATTGTGGGGACCAAAATGTCATGCTTAAGGTGAGAGGAAAAAGGGGGGAAGAAGAGAAATGGATGGATGCCCATCATCCTTATCATGCAGGGAACCATCATGAGATGGCTACCCTGTTTCCCCCCAAAATAAGACAGCCCCTGATAATAAGCCCAATCGGGCTTTTGAGTGCATGGCAATAAGGCCAAGCGCTTATTTCAGGGTTCAAAAAATATATAAGACAAGGTCTTATTTTCGGGAAAACACAGTACTTGTTTCTGTTTTGGAACTGGATTATTGGAAATTGAGTACCTCCCCCAACTCTGCCCTACAAAGAATTGCTAGGGAAAATATTGACCCATGGAGAAACATCCCCAGAGCATCCCATTGGTACTCCCAAGTGGACATCTGAAGTTGGGAAGGCTGTCCTTCAAACCTTACCACGCCTCGACTGACCAGAGTAAAATGAGGTAATGTAAACATGGAGAATCACCATCGTCAACCATCACCGCCGTTATCTTCGCAGCAGCGGTGGTCAAAAAAAAAAAAAAGGAAGAGCAGCAGATTGAGGGTGATAAAGAAAGGGAGAACTTGCCTTCCTTGTTACCACTTCAGAATGCACCATTGGCCAGAAGATGAAGCATTAAGTCGGGCCACTTAAGAGGGCAAAAATCCCAAAGGAGCCAAAGTTCCATGTTGCTTGTTTTCAAGAAAGGGGTGGGTAGGTAAAGGAGAAACATGTTCTCAACAAGCCGGGACAGTTAACCCTCTCATTTGGCTGATTGGCACATCTAGGGATGAATGGCACAAGAAGAAGAGTCATCTGTGCTTCCACCAGCATGAGCCAGAGAGCAAAGCCTGAGCAACAACCTTAAAGAGGAAAGCGTGGACATGAGGAAGACGAAGAACCACATCAGAACATGGATGGCTAGGGACTACGAAGGTCTCACCAAGACCTTCTGAAGTTGTGGAGGTCCCAATCGACCAGTTCTCTCAGCAGAAGAAGTCCCTCTGGTACCTCTTCATGTGCTCTGCTACAAAACTGAGAAGCCAACCATGGTTTTTATGGATTGACTGATGCTGGAGCCAAAAGGAATGGTCAGCTACGTTAAAAATGAAAATCCCAGGACTTTGGAACCTAGAAATCAAAACTGGAAGTGGAGGAAGAAGACTGCAGAAACTATATCCCGATACCAAGCGTCCCTTGACAAAGCCCTTCCATAAATGGACAAGTTTACCAGCGCGGAATGCATAGTAAAAGAAAAGAAAAGAAACCCCAAGGGGCTCCATTTGCTGACCACAACTCTGATCGCGAGAAAGGTGGACGACGCACAACGAGTGTGAAGAGAAGCCAAAACAAATTGAGAGGAAGAGCCAGGTCCTTTCCACACACCTATAATATGTGTCTCCTGAATAATAAAAAATTTCCATTTTAATCCTCCATATAAATGAAGCAAAATCCACTTTCTGGTAGGTGTATTTTACACCATGGTGAAGATCTCCCATTCCTTTAATTCTGTTCCGAATGGAACAAACACGGTTTAGGCTGATAGGCAAAACTCTGAGGGATTAAAAGCAATGCAGCTGCTCCTCCCTGCCTCCCAAAAAAGAGAATTTTGAGACTTTTCTAGGGGGGTGGGGGAGAGTGAGGGAGAGAATGCATTTTGTTGGGGTGAGTCTGTTATGAAATGACCACCAATCCTAAATTCTCTGCAACGTCTCTTAAAAAAAAAAAAGAATCAAGCGAACTAAAAAGTCTACATGAAACAGTTTTCTTCAGTCTGTCCTACAAACCGTTGTGCTCCCAACCCACTCTTTCGAAGAAAATAATATTTTTGTTTAAATAACAGTAATTCATAACACCCTTGTTTAAGTAGTCTTGGGGAGGCAAAACCTCACAATTCCTCTTCCCTTTCCATCCTCCAAGGAGGAGGTTCCTACGTGACTTCTTTTATGTTGAACGGAAAGTTTCTGGTGTCCCCCAAACCTAACTGTGCTCACGAAGAAAGGATCCAGGGCCTGAAGACAAGCAGTGAATAGATCCCCAAAGATTGCCAATCAGCAGAATCGTAAGACCCTGTCTTATATTTTTTTGAAGCCCTAAATAAGCGCTTGGCCTTATTTTTTGGGGAGGTCTTATTATTTTGGGGCGAGTGGAGCAAGACGGGGCTCCTCTTGCTGTCTTACCTGATTGCCAGCTTTGTCTCCCTAACCCTAACCAGAGGAAATGGCGGGGACCGGCTGCACATGCATTTAAATATTTTCAGGGAGGGCTTATTTTTTTGGAAGGGGCGTATTTTAGCGCATGTGCTCAAAAGCGCAATTGGGCTTATTATCAGGGGATGTCTTATTTTTGGGGAAACAGGGTATATATATGTGTGTGTATATATATATACACACACACAAACACCCCATTTCTCTGAAAGTAAGACACAACCGGAAAATTAGCCTTAGCATGATTTTTTAAGATGCTTGATATATAAGCCCTACCCCAAAATAAGCCCCAGTTAACATCATCAGCCAGATGGATGCAATTAGTATGGTATTTCTCCAAAACTAAGAACTAACAGAAAATAAGTTCTAAAGCATCTTTTGGAGCAAAAAATAGTATTAAGACCCGGTCTTATTTTCAGGGAAACACTGTGTGTGTGTATTTGGTTTTTTTTCCCTTCCTTTTCGTAGGTTTTATGTGTATTTCTCTTTAGCCAGGTTTTTCCTATGTAAACCAAGATTTTTATACAGCCCTAGTTCAGTGGATTGTGATTTCACTGAACTAGAGCTGCATAAAAATCTTGGTTTACGTAGGAAGAACCTGGCTAAAGAGAAATACAGATAAAGCCTACGAAAAGGAAATAAAACAAATACTGTACCTTTACAGGGAGGATTCATGGGATGAGGGTGTGGCTAACTGATGAGGGTTTATAAGCCCGAAATAGATCTATCTTAGTCTCCTTTGTCTCCCAATGGGCAGCAGAGTGTTTGCTGGCTGCCAGAAAAAAAAAGCCTAGAAACTAGTGGATTGTGATTTCACTGAACTAGGGCTACATAAAAATCTTGGTTTACGTAGGAAGAACCTGGCTAAAGAGAAATACACATAAAGCCTACGAAAATGAAAGAAAACAAATACTGTACCTTTACAGGGGGGATATATGGGATGAGGATGTGGCTAACTGATGAGGGCTTATAAGCCCGAAATAGATCTATCTTAGTCTCCCAATGGGTAGACCCAATGAGAACACCAGCCTGAAGATGACGAATGAGACTTCGTCAAAAAGTCGCCAAGACACTTCCAATTTTACGCAGGAGAAGACCCGAATATTCTCCCCACTGGTGACCACAAGCTATTCTGACTTCCTAAAGGGAATCTTTTTTTGATGACAGAAATATTTGTCTCTGGTTGCTATATCTCTTGCCAGTTAGCCCAGCCAGCTAGCAAAAGAAAAAAAGAAAAATGCAAGAGGGGGGAAGAAAAGAACTTTCCTGCTTCTCCAGTTGGAGCATGTGAATTTTTTTTAAAAAAAAAAAAACAACTGCATTTCATTCACTTCCAACTTGCTGAACGTTTGCTCCTGGGTGTAAAATCCAGCAGCTTGGATGCCAAAGTAGATACTTTGCATTCATGTTGATCAACCACCCTGGAAACAAAAGGAGAACATCTGGATATGGATTCTGCCTTGGGCTGACCTGCTTTGTCTGTCAGTTCTTGAGGTTTTCTTGTGGTGCCTCTACTAGTCAATCAAGGAGAAGGTTGTGGTTGACTAAGGTTTGCTCCTTTTTATCTTTCAACGATGTGTAGAGAGAAGATGCCAACTTTCATCACACACACAAAAAAAGCCCAATTCAGTTAAATAATTCCTGCCAAAAATAAATTCTCTTTCTGACTCAATAACCTGCAATATAAACAATATTCTGATCACAGTTGCCAAAGAGCATGGTATATGGTGCAGATCAGGGATGGGCTGCTGGGGGTTAGCAGGGATTCAGGAGAACCTATCGCTAAGATTCTGTGCAGTTCAGAGAACCCCCAAATTCCACTCCTGGTTGGCCCCACCCACCCTGCCCCGCCCCGCCCCTCCCAGGAGGCCCCATGTGGCCCATTTTGGATGCAGGTAAGTGTACATGTGGAGGCTCAGGGAGGGTGAAAAACGGGCCCTAACGGAAGTTTGAGAAGGCCGGAAATGGGCCCATTTCCAACCTCCAGCGGAAGCCTGGGGAGGCCGTTTTCACCCTCCTGGAGGCTCGAGAAATGCCTCCAGAGCCTGGGGAGGGCAAAAATGCCCCCCCCCCGCCACTGTGGTGCAGGAAGCCAATTAGGCCACGCCCACCCAGCAACCGTGCAGAAAACCCCTTGCTAAAATTTTTGAAGCCTAACCCTGGTGCAGATCAGTTAAACACTGATAGGGCACCATCTTTTTGATTTTTTTGCCTGGAAATCTGTAGTTTTACACCAGAAGGCAGAGAGAATCCACCGGCTCAGCTTTGGCCTTCAAGGAAACGATGGCCTTTCCCACGAGAAAACGGACCTCCCGCCCACAAAAACGTCTTCGGTTTGCTTCATTCCAAATTAGAGAAATGTTTGCTGTGACCAAATCCACAAAAGAAAAGCATCATCGTTTGGTGGGACGTATATTTTTCCTAAAAAATAAAACGCTTTTGTATTTTCTTGTTCACAGCTCAGCCAACATACGTTCTCGTGCTTGTGTTTTGCGGAACTGCGATGCTTTGGCCTCTGATCACTTAAGGACCACCGGGAAGGACTTTCTTTAAAGCAGGGGGAATCCAACCTCAGAAACTTTTAAGATTCGCAGCCTGGTTGAACTTCAACTCCCAGAATTCTCCAGGCCAACACGGAAGGCTGGCTAGGGAATGCTGGGAGTTGAAGTCCACAAGTCTTCAAAGTTGCCGAGGTTGGATGCCCCTGCTTTAAAGGATTAAAATGCATTCTTGCATTTGAAATCAGCTGCTGAAGAGGAACTGCGTCGAGCAGTTGCTGAATGCACCTTCGGAAGTGTCCTTCAAATTTTTACAAGAGCTTCGCGTGAATGAATGCAAGCTGAGAGACACAGCAAAGTGAGGCCCATCTCTCACTACAAAAAGCAAAATTATTTCTCCTTATGCTTCCTCCTCAACTCTCCATCTTGACATGGGTACAAGAAACGAGACAGCTTAAATAAATAAAGAAGATCTGGAACAAAGACTTCAAAGCAGACATTTTAAAAATCCCTTGGTGAGCTGAGGCAAGTTCCTGGGTTGCAACTCAATCTGTTGTTGCCTCTTTTTTGTTTTGCTGTGGACATTTACACACGAGAGCAGTTCAAGCTCCCTTGATGTGGGTCTCCATTGGTATCTCTGCAAGATACAGATAGCCCTTTAAGCAGAGCGACAGCTCTCCCTTGAGTAACTACTTGAAGCTGCAAAGGTCAAAGGATACGACAACAACCACCAGAGAAGAGGCCATCAAGATGAAACAAGGAAAGGAACAAAACGTGACTCAAGGATGGACAACCTTGGCAACTTTCTGACATGGGGACTTCCAACTCCCAGAATTCCTTTAGCCAGATATTCTGGGAAATCCACAAGTTGCAAAGTCGCCATCGTTGTGGCCACCCACCCCCTGGGGGAACTCGTCCTTCACAAAGGGAGTTAGCACCTGAGTGAGCTGCACACAAGGCCCTTCCATGCGCACACAACACAACAAGCTTCCTGTCTCGTCTCCTCAAGCAAACTCATCCTGTCGCACGCCGGGGCGGCCCGCTCCCCGCCGAAGTAGCAGCGTGGGTAGGGGGGGGAAAGCATGTGCCAAGTCCACTTGCCAACGAAAGAGAGATCCTGCAAAGGGACCCTTTGGGTGGAAAACAAGCAACAATGCTCTGTTTGGCAGCCGGCTTGAAGACTTACCCGGGGTGGGGGTGGGGGGAAAGCCGGCCAACCGCATTCTTGCCGAGAAAAATAACACAACAGTTCCTCCATGCCAGAACAAATAGGCCATTTGTGCCAAGACTAGTTGAAGATCAGCTCCAAAAGAGCTTCCTACGTCTTCCCCGCTCCCGCCCAAGAGAGGCAGACAAACAAATAAAGAGCCAGGAAAATGCCTAGAAAGATGCATGAATCCAGGAGGGCCAGAGTGGATTTTCCCACAACGCCTCAGTGCCGGAAAAGACCAATTGCTCCTTCACATTCTGGCCCTTCCTTGGTGACGTTCCTGGTTCCATCCAGTGTTTAAGAGTTCAGTCGGCACCGTGTTTCTCTTCTCGCTACGCCAGCTGTTTCTTTCTTCCGTAAAAATCTGGAGATGATGAATATATATAATTCTCTATATATTCATTATCTATGTACATATATTGCACGCAATCCTCTGGCCACATGTGTTCCCGCCTGCTAGTAGAACCGTTTCCGTTTCTCATCTGACTCGGGCCGATATTCGCGAGAGCCGATGCCTTTCTGAAGGTTGATGAGGGAATCCTTCATCTGTAAAGCAAAGACACCGGGGTGAAATTCAAATAATTTAACAACCGGTTCTCTGCCTAATGAACAGCTGGGTAGGTGTGGCTCAGTGGACATGTGACCGTGTGGGCGTGGCCAACTCAACATCACTCACATCGATGGGTGTACCACCTTAGCTGTTACAATGTAATAAGGGTTAACCGGAGAGGCAGTTTCTGTAAGCAGGGCAATAAAGATTAGGCTAGAAATAACACCAGAATGTTTCCTTCCTGCCTTCCTTACAGGATTAGCCCTGTAAAGTGGAAAAAAACAAAATAAGTTTTCTTCCAATAACCGGTTCTCCGAACTGCTTAGAAAATTAACAACCGGTTCTCCCAAATAGGTGCGAAGTGGCTGAATCCCACCACTGGGTGAAATCCAGCAGGTTCTGGAGAACCGGTAGTGGAAATTTTGAGTAATTCAGAGAACCTGTAGCAGAAATTTTGAGTAGGTCGGAGAACTGGCAAATACCACCTCTGGCTGGCCCCAGAGGGGAGTGGGAATGGAAATTTTGCAGTATCCTTCCCCTGCCACACCCACCAAGCATCACCACGCCCACAGAATTGGTAGTAAGAAAAAAATTGGATTTCACCACTGAAAGACACCATCTTGGAAACACAAAACAGGGTGGCCCTGGAAGTTGATGCTCAAAACCCAGCATGCAAATAACACCGCTGTGGAAGAGTTGTGTGGCAACTGAGCAAATCTAGCAGATTTATGGCAGAACCCACACCCACAGAACTGGTAGTAAAAGAAAAATTGAATTCCACCACCGCCTACAACCTGTGGCTTCTCCCCTAGGTTGGAGGTAGCTCTCACCTGATCTAAAAGAACCACTGATGATTTGATGATCTCTCGCCATTTTTGGAGCTCTGTGTCATGATATTTCTGCTGGGACTCTAATAACTGGGCCCACTCACTCTGAGATTGGGGTAACCTGTTGAGACCAAGAAGCAGAAGAAAAAAAAATGAAAGCACTTGAAGCCAGTTGGGACCCTTTCTTACGGCCAAAACTTCCCCAGGATTATAGGGCAGAGTATCTTGCATGTCAACATGAGCTCCTTGAGGAAACCCTAGTGAATAAATTTGGTTTGGTCTGGTTTGATTCTGCAACCCAACAAGACGGAAACAAACTTCAGAGGATAATTGGAACTGCAGAAAAAACAATGGCTACCAATCTGCCTTCCATTGAGGACCTGTATACTGCACGAGTTAAAAAAAGGGCTGTGAAAATATTTACAGACCCCTCGCATCCTGGACATAAATTGTTTCAACTCCTACCCTCAAAACGACACTATAGGGCTCTGCACAACAGAACAACTAGACACAAGAACAGTTTTTTCCCGAACGCCATCACTCTGCTAAACAAATAATTCCCTCAACACTCTCAAACTAGTTATTAAGTCTGCACTACTATTAATCTTCTCGTCGTTCCTATCGCCCATCTCCCCCCACTGATGACTGTAACCTTGTTGCTTGTATCCTTACGATTTATATTGATTGTTTCCTAATATGATTTGATTGCTTATTTGTACTCTATGACTATCATTAAGTGTTGTACCTTATGATTCTTGATGAACGTATCTTGTCTTTTTATGTACACTGAGAGTAGATGCACCAAAGACAAATTCCTTGTGTGTCCAATCACGCTTGGCCAATAAAGAATTCTAAATGGGTTTCATCGTAAGAACAGACATGCTGCAGATCCCATCAGCTAAGGAATGTCGGCTGGTAGGGACCAGGAGATGGGAGTTTTCTGCAGTGGCTCCTGGAATACCCTCCCTTTGGAGATCAGAATGGCCCCCAACCCTGGTAGCCTTCGTAAGTCCATGAAAACCTGACTAGGTTCCCAAAACGGGGGTACTGAATATCTCAGGATCCCATTTCCTGGCTTTATTGTTAACTGGCCAAGTATCTCGGCTGCTATGGATATTTATTTGGGGTGTTTTTATTGTTTTAAAATGCTATTAGGGTTGTAATATCGTGATGAGATGGGTGCAAACAAATTTCACAAATAATTACAGTCCCTTCTGACTTTGCTATCCTTGAGATGTATTTATTTATTTGTAATTGTAAGCCACTAGAGTCATTGATTGAGACAGGTGAGAAAGAGAGGAGGGGAAGGGAAGGGAGGACGGAAAGGGGGGAGAGAGAGAGAGAGAGAGAGAGAGAGAGAGAGAGAGAGAGAGAGAGAGAGAGAGAGAGAGAGAGAGAGAGAGAGAGAGAGAGAGAGAGAGAGAGAGAGAGAGAGAGAGAGAAATTTAATGTATCGCATTTATATGCTGCCCAACTCCCAACTGACTCTGGGTGGGAAGGAAGGAAGGAAGGAAGGAAGGAAGGAAGGAAGGAAGGAAGGAAGGAAGGAAGGAAGGAAGGAAGGAAGGAAGGAAGGAAGGAAGAGGGAGGGAGGGAGGGAAGGAAGGAAGGAAGAGAAAAAAAGGAAGGAAGGGAAAGAAGGAAGAAAGGAAGAGAAAGAGGGAGAGAGAAGGGAAGAAAAGAAAGAAAGAAGAGAGAGAGAGAGAGAAGGGGAGGGGAGGGGTGGGAAGGAAGGAAGAGAAGGAAGGAAGGAAGGAAGGAAGGAAGAAGAAGGAAGGAAGAGAAGGAAGGAAGGAAGGGAAGGAAGGAAGAGAAGGAAGGAAGGAAAGGAAGAGAAGGAAGGGAAGGGAAGAAGGAAGGAAGAAAGAAAGAAAGAAAGAAAGAAAGAAAGAAAGAAAGAAAGAAAGAAAGAAAGAAAGAAAGAAAGAAAGAAAGAAAGAAAGAAATTGTGAGTCCAGCCTCAGCTTGTTCCCCACAAGGCAGAATCCTCCATCTGCATCCGTTACCTTTCCTGTAAACGCAGCCCCTGCCATGCCGTCAAAGTCTGAGTGGTGTATTCCAGCATCCACAGTTTGTAGAACAGCAACATATTAAGGATGACCAAAAGCACCAAACTGGGGGAAAATGGAGAGGCGGAAGGAAAAAAAAAAGGGAATTATTGACAAGCCATTCTTTTTCCCTGTCCCATCATTTATTCATTTTTTTTCTTTCGCGGCTGCAGTCAAGACCCTCGGAGGGGCTTCCAACAATAAAGCATCGACAATTTTGCATCACAAAAACACAGTCCCTGAAAGCATGGCTCAAAAATCATAAAATAAGGAATCGAAAAGCGATCGACGCAGACGGTGGCATTGATGACAGAAAGGGTCTCCAGAAAACAGCTCTGCTGGTCATGGTTGCCTGAAGCCTTACAAGGTAGGAGGTGAACAAATTTTGGGGGAGTGGGCAGGAGCTCTTTCACACCCTTGGCACAGTTACCACAGACCTGACAAGGAGAACGCAAGCTCTGAGGATTCATGCCCATGGAGCATTTGAAAATCTGTGGGAAGGTCGCCATTGCTCTGGCATGGAGAAGGAAGAGGCGCTAATCCGTATCTTCTTCCTAACTTCTCCCTAAAGGTTGCCAGAATTACACTCTGTTGTAGTCTCCGAAACAGGAGTGGGCAATGATGACAAATTTATGACCTTGGTTTTCATTTCATTTTATTAGATTTATATACCGCCCTACTCCTGCAGGACTCAGGGCGGTGAACAGCCAGAAGATAAAACATATAGTTTACAAAGTTTAATTTGAAAACTTCAATTCCCAGAATTGTTCTGCCCTAGACGTTCCCAAGAGCATGAAGCAGACTCCTTGTCCCGACAAAAATCCCTCCAAGGGAGAATTTTACAGTCACAGACCTTATCTGGCTTGGAGAGCTGCCAGGTTGATATCTTTAAAACTTGGCAAGGAGTCTCAGAGAATCATAAACCAATTAGGCAAACTAATTGTCTCCTACAAACTCTCCTCCCCTTTTGCTCCTCTTTTATTTCCGCTGGGGGAGGCCATTCACCGATGACCTGTGGCTTTACTCCTCAGTCAACCCTTGTTCCTTAGCTGTTCCCTTCTCCTGGCAGCTCTGAGCATGCATGCACATACTGGGAACAGGATCCAGCTGTTCTTCTGCCTCATTGATGTTTGACTCTGAAGGCAGCTGATAACTGTCAGACGGCCCTGGCCCCCTCTCTGCCTTGGATGCAGAGCCCTCATCAGAGCCTTCCCCAGACTCCAGGACTGGCCCATCTTCTCTCCAACCTCCTCATTGTCTGAATCTGCTGCCAGCTCCATTGGCCGCTGGCGAGCCACAACAAGAATTCCTGAGCCAGCCATGCTGAGAATTGAAATCCATGGGACATAAAAAAATTTGCAGGCCTTCAGGAATGGGCAATAATGGCCCCTCTTAGGCCAGCCTTAACATTTTTACTCTAGTGTTTTTCAAACCAATTTTAAGATGTGTGGACTTAAGATGCCAATTTTAAGATGTGTGGACTTCAACCTCCGGAATTCCCCAGACAGTAATGACGAAGACCTGCGGACTTCAACATTAAAACTTATGGATTTCAACCTCTGGAATTCCCTGTAGCTGTCTGGGGAATTCTGGGATTTGATGGCCACAAGTTTTAAAGTTGCCAAGTTTTATCTAGAGTTTTAACCTTTGTTTGTGACGGGGTTTGATTGTTTGTTTATGGGTCTCTTTTTTTGGTCCATATTTGTCATGGTTCATCACTCAGAGATGTTTTGAGTCTGGCAATGGGGTGTGTGCTTTCTAAAATATAAAGGAACAAAAAAAAATACTGATGGAAAGAGTAGGCTTGGAATTATTCTTCATAAAAGCCGTGGTGGTGCAGTGGTTAGAATGCAGTACTGCAGGCTACTTCTGCTAACTGCCGGCTGACTGCCATTTGGCAGTTCGAATCTTACCAGGCTTAATTTGACTCAGCCTTCCGTCCTTCTGAGGTCGGTAAAATGAGGGATTGTTGGGGGCAAATATGCTGACTCTTTAACTACTTAGGGATGGAAAGCAGTATGAAGCAGTATATAAGTCTAAGTACTATGTGTTAAAGAAGAGAGAAAGGGAGGGAGGGAAGGAAGGAAGGAAGGGAGGGAGGGAAGGAAGGAAGGAAGGAAGGAAGGAAGGAAGGAAGGAAGGAAGGAAGGAAGGAAGGAAGGAAGGAAGGAAGGAAGGAAGGAAGGAAGGAAGGAAAGGAAAGGAAAGGAAGGATCGTGGGTAACGCAGTGGTTAGAATGCAGTATTGCAGGCTAACTCACTGCTCTCTCCAGCAGTTCGATCCTGGCTGGCTCAAAGTTGACTCAGCCTACCATCCTTCCATGGTGGATAAAATGAGGATCCAGATTGTTGGGGGCAAGAGGCTGACTCTGTAAACTGCTAAGAGAGGGCTGTAAAAGCACTGTGAAGCGATATATAAGTCTAAGTGCTAGTGCTATTTGCATTCAGTTTGAAGAACAGAAAAGAATACAAGGGGTAATTTGTTTTTTAAAAGGGAAAAGCCAAAATAAATAATAAAAGCTTCAGCCCAAGAATGGAGAACCAGCCAATCTAAGTCGTGATCAGGCAGCCAGAGTGAAAGACAGCCAGATTTGCCAACCGAGATGCAAAAAGAGAGAAAGAGGCAGAAAAGAAGGACGGTGATAAAAAGGGAAAGAAACCAATACCTGAAACAAATCCTAATGGGAGCAGGAAAGAGAAAAGATGGGGGGGGGAGCAAAGATTAGGATACGAGAACATCACAAGGGAAGTTCTGAAGGACACGTACTGTACAGAGCAGGGAAATCACAGAGTGACAAGGTAGCAGGAAAGCACCCAACTTCGAAAAACCAGCAGAAGGAGGGGTGGCTTCAAAAATGTTAGCAAAGGGTTCTTTGCCTGGTTGCTGGATGGGCGTGGCCGTGGTGGGTGTGGCCTAGTCGGCCTCCTGCACCACAGCGGAGGAGGCGTTTTTGCCCTCCCCGGGCTCTGGAGGCTTTCCTTGATTCTCTAGGAGGGCAAAAAGGGCCTCTCCAAGCTTCAGAGGCCCTGAGTCTATTCTATTCTATTCTATTCTATTCTATTCTATTCTATTCTATCTCTACTCCACTCCATTCCATTCCATTCCATTCCATTCCATTCCATTCCACTCCACTCCACTCCACTCTACTCTACTCTACTCTACTCTACTCTACTCTACTCTTCATTCCAATATTCTATTCTATTCTATCTATTCTATTCTATTCTATTCTATTCTATTCTATTCTATTCTATTCTATTCTATTCTATCTCTACTCATCTCTATTCTACTCCATTCCATTCCATTCCATTCCACCCCATCCCACTCCACTCCACTCACTCCATTCTATCTCTTCTCTACTCTACTCTACTCTACTCTACACCACTCCACTCCATTCCATTCCACTCCACTCCACTCCACTCCACTCCACTCCACTCCACTCCACTCCACTCCACTCCACTCCACTCCACTCCACTCCACTCCATTCCAACTTTACTCTACTCTACTCTACTCTACTCTACCCCACTCACTGCACTCCACTCCACTCCACTCCACTCCACTCCACTCCACTCCACTCCACTCCACTCCACTCCACTCCACTCCATTCTATCTCTTCTCTACTCTACTCTACTCTACTCTACACCACTCCACTCCATTCCATTCCACTCCACTCCACTCCACTCCACTCCACTCCACTCCATTCCAACTTTACTCTACTCTACTCTACTCTACTCTACCCCACTCACTGCACTCCACTCCACTCCACTCCACTCCACTCCACTCCACTCCACTCCACTCCACTCCACTCCACTCCACTCCACTCCACTCCATTCTATCTCTACTCTACTCTACTCTACTCTACTCTACTCTACTCTACTCTACTCTACTCTACTCTACTCTACTCTACTCTACTCTACTCCACTCCACTCCACTCCACTCCATTCCATTCCACTCCACTCCACTCCACTCTATTCTATTCTATTCTATTCTATTCTATTCATGCATGCATGCACATGCACACATTTGTGCACACATGCAGTTTTCAGTTTGGGCACACGCATGTGCGCAGTTTGGTCACTCAGTGTCTAAAAGGTTCGCCATCACTGGCCTAAGCAGGCAATTTTTATTTCTACATGTTCTCCTCTAATTCCAGCCTCGGCCACCAAACTCGGACCAATCAACTCCCAATTTGCATATAAAAAGCCTGAAACACGAAAGCAATCAACTCCCAATTTGCATATAAAAAGCCTGAAACACGAAAGCAATCAAGATAAGGATAAAAATGCCTTAAGTAGTAAACAATCAAGGTGTGGTGCAGCGGTGGGTTCCTCCTGGTTCGGCCTGGTTCGGCCAAGCCAGTAGGGTGACAATTTGATGTCACTGAACCGGTTCTTTTTGTTCGGGAGCTGAGCCCTCCTGCCCCCCGCCCCCCCTCCAGCGTTATTCTTACCTTTTATTTGGCCCCACCCCCAATCTATTGCTGCCTCCCGAGTCCCAGATGATCGGCTAGAAAGAAAAAAACTGTTTAAACTCTTGCCGTGGCACTTCAAAGGGCCGCCCTACAGCTGATCAATGTTAAAAGGCAGTGTGGTGGTAGACCAGTGCCTCCAAAAACAAATGAGTAGACCGGTGCCTCCAAAAATAAATGGGTAGACTGGTACAGCCCTGCAAGCAGTTAAAAGCCTGGTAGATCAGTACCTCTGCTAAATGCTATAGAATTGTCACATGATCATCAAGCCATGCCCACAAAATAAGCCATGCCCACAGAACCGGTAGTAAAAAAATTTAGAACCCACCCCTGGTGTGATGCGAAAATTAAGGTGGTATACCAAGGTTATGTTGGAGAGCTATTGGCGTGCATGAAGACAATAAAGTTTTCAGATGATGCATTTGCTGGGACATATCGTACCAGCAGGTGATGCTGTTGGGAGGCTGGAGTTTGAAAAGACGCTCAAATTGTAACCACAGGGAGTTATATCAAAGTTGGCTTATCCACAACTGTGATGATAAGACTTTCCTTGACTTGTGAAATGAAACAGAGCAAGACCGGGAAAGAAATATAGCATAAATCCATTGCAGAAGGAAAGGAACAAAGAATTAAGAATTAAGGAGTTACTTACACACAACTAATAACAAGCAGTAATTTGGAGACACTCTGCAAGTGGAAGCTGCTGGAACTTTCTTCAGGGATGTGCCGTGTTTGAGTGGAACCTGAAAAGGAGCAGATGTGGTTGACTGAAGGGATGTTGTGGCTCCGTTCCCTGAGCCTGGATTATCAGCAGGAGAGGACTCCGAGAGTGAAGGAGAGGAGTTGGCAAGGCCTTCCTCTCCAGGACTCTCCTCTCCGGCAATGCCTTTGGAGGACACCGAAGGCCAAGAGATAGGCCCGGGGCCAAGCACGTCCACACAGCCACAGGTGGACCAGTAATGAGGAAGATGAGTCTTGGCTGGACCCTCAGCAGCGTCACAGAGATAAGCGCACGCAGCAGAGGAATAGGAGTGCCAGGGATTAGGCTGAGTCACTGGACCACACCCCACAGGGTATAAAAGGGGGTGTGGTGGCCGTTCAAGCTCTGTGATGAGCAAAAACTTTGCATTGCTGGACTTTTTGAATATTCCTGTATCTGTCGTGTTTTTGGCTTTGAAAAACACTCCTTTCATGAGTTAAAGACTTTTGGCAGCCAGCCACTGGGTTTGCTGCCAATTCTGCTATCAGCAAAACTTTTCTCGGCTATTTAATTTCCCTATTGACTGTCTGTGGGGGTGCATGTGTGAGACAGGGACAGAGCAAGGGACACCTTCAGCGGACATTCTTTCCCCCATCCTGTCCTCTCAAAGCTAGTTCTGCAAAGAACAACTTCGGACTGTCTTTCAAGCATGCTGAAGATTTATCACATGTGACTGTCAAGCTTCGAAGTGTATTCAGGCTGCTTTCACTTTTACTGCTTCTCAGCTTGTCAACAAATTATGGGGGAGAGGGGAAGGGGAGTTGGAATGTGGATTGTAAAAATCAAGCAGTCAAGCCGTGAGAACCAAGGTCGAGTCAGCAGGTGGTTGCCAGAGGTTCAAGATATCTTCTCAAAACAATATTGGACACTCCATTGGACAACGTGACCTGCACTAATACGACAGAGGGAGGATTCTATACTTTAATCATATTGAATTGCCCGGGAATTAGCCAGAGTTGGTTTTGCTTTCATTCCGTGCCGAAATGATGTACTTAATAAAGTTTTGCATTAAGAGATCGGATCGTCTCAACAATGCTAGTTTGGTCAATGTTCATCAGTTGGAACCTTGACAGTAACTCGGTCAAGGGAGTTTCCTGTCACAAAGGCACCTTGGAACCAGGCCAGGGAACAATGAAAAAGTGTCTTCAGCTGCCAAAGTGTCCAACAGAAATTAACAGACTTCTCTAGAGGTCTGTGGTTAGGGTTGGAAATCAATTGATCTCCCACACCAGCCAAGGGAGGGATCCAACTTGGTCAGTGAACTGGAGTCCCAAAGGTGATTTTTCCAAAAGGCAACTGGACTTTCTTGTTTTTTTTTCCTTGAAAATGTTTTGCTTCTCCTCCAAGAAGCTTCTTTAGAAGCGAAATGTTTTCAAGGAAAACAACAACAACAAGAAAATCCAGTTGCCTTTGGAAAAGCTCATTTGGGCACCCATGACCTGGATGATTGAATATCTCCATAGACAATGAACTGGAGGTATCTCAACCTTCCTTTAGATCAGAGGTCTTCAAACTTGGCAGGTTTAAGACTTGTGGACTTCAACTCCCAGAACTGCTATGCTTAGTTAAAGATTGTATGATAAAATGGGCACAAAATATTGAGGAACCAGTAATGATGGAAACGTGGGAAAAAATATGGGTTAGAAATGTAAAATTTACGCAAGCCCAAAACTTGAGAGAAAACTTTTACAAAATGTTTTATAGATGGCACCTAGATCCTAAAAAGCTAGCCTGTATATATCTGAACTTGCAATCTAAGTGTTGGAGATGTGATTGTGATGATGCCACTTATTTTCATATACGGTGGACTCGTAAAAATGTGAAAGCATTTTGGATAAAAATATGGTGGGTTATCCAAAATATTCTTAAAAAGAAGATAAAGTTTACTCCACAGTTCTTCTTGCTGGGTATAATTACAGACTGTATGGTTATAGAGACTAATTTGATTTTAAATCTAATAACTGCAGCAAGACTTTTGGTGGCGCAGTATTGGAAGAAGACTAATATTCAATAATGGACACTAAAAGTAGCAAATTCGGCAGAGATGGCTAAAATTTCAGCATGCTTGAAGGATCATTCAAATGAAAAATACATTTTGGAATGGAGAAGATGGATTTATTATATTCAAAGCAAATATCGGATTAAAAAGTTTCAAATAACTTATGAATGAATAAAAAGAACTTAGAAAAGTATTTGAATTTAGTTAAACAACAGGGGGGTTAAAGCACGAGAGGGAGATAGGAGGCTATAGTTAGTTAGCATATGATTGTTAAATGCTATTCCCTGTATTTTGCTCTGGCAAGTAGGGGGGGAGGCTTGGGGGGAGGAGGGAGGTGGGATGGGGAAACACTTGTAAAACTTATTAAAAATTTTTAATAAAAAAAAAAAAGAATTCTGGGAGTTGAAGTTCACAAGACCTAAACCTGCCAAGTTTGAAGACCTCTGCTTTAGATATATAATCCTCCAAGAAGTATACTTCAGTCTACCACTGAAGATGCCTGTGCTACATCTTTGATGAAACCGTAATGTTGGATCTCCTCCTGTCCCATCAACCCCGCTATGCTTCATCTTTTGGAACTGGTCACACCATACCTGCCACACGCTTGATTCGACCTACAACCTCCTCATCTGTGGGAGTGGTAACGGGGCTCAGTACTTCCTCCAGATGAGGCCCCCTCAAGTGTGTATGAGGCCGTTTCCTCCGCCGCACTATGGATTGTTTGTTCGCCTTCTCTTTGGGTGACTGTCTGTGAAGTTCTGCTAGATACAAACTCTCGGTTTTGGTCAATTCACTCTCTGCCGGGGAGAAAACAAGGGAGGAAGAAGCTTGATCAAAAGGCAGTGATCTCCTCCCAACCTCCATTCTAGGTCAGAAAGGAGGCAATTATTTTGTAGGTGAGACAACAATACTGTATTTTCCTGAGTATAAGACTACTTTCTAACACACAAAAATCTTCTCAAAAATCGGGGGTCGTCTTATACGCCAGGTCTCATTCTCCTGTAACCAGGCAGACCAGCCCATAAAGCTCTGACGAGCCTTAAATGGCTCTAAGGAGGGTTGTCTTATACGTCCAGTCGTCTTATACGCCGGAAAATACGGTATTCTAGTTCTCTCTCTGGGAACACTGAGAATTGATCTGCTGAACAAAACTCCACATTGATGATCGGAAGGGCATCCGGCCATTAAAACATTCTGCCAGCTCCATTCAGTTGCTCAGACTCCACCCCATAAGGTATTATGCGGTCATTAGAAGAAGATGATGATGACAACAATATTTTTAAAAAGTATCAACAATCAGGCTCACTGATTTGCAAATTAATTTGCATCCTGCAAATTAGTGAAGCCAATTGAACGGGGGTGAACCTAATTTTTGGAAGACTTGGGAGGAAGGAATTGAAGATATAATGAGCACCATTCTGAAGGATTACAGGTTCTTTGTTTTTCCACCTAAATTAAACAGGGAGATTGTTAACAAATCTCAGCAGTGTAATCCAGGAATATTCCATAGGAGGCAAAACCCAGGTTCAATCAGAACCTGCAGGCTCGGTGACAAACTCTATTTGCTAGGCCAGCATCAGCATTAGTACTTCAAGAGAGCAGAAGTGATCCATCTGTTCAACGATTCCTTGTTCTGATAGCTCTTATGCATCTCTTTGAAAAAGTGCTGATGTATTAGACTGCAGCGCTAAAATTTTAATACGAATTCTTATTTATCAACCTAGAATTTTTAAGAAGTCTCCAGATTTATCTTAGAGCAGGCGTGTCCAACCATGGCTGGCTGGGGAATTCTGAGAACTGAAGTCCACCAGTCTTAAAGTTGGCTTAAGTTGGACATCCCTGATCCAGAGATTGACCGTTGACTCCGACAACACCATCTACATGCCCTACAAAGGAAAAGGTGAAGAAGGTCATTCCATTGGACAGGTTCTACGGCCTCTCACCTAAGTGGCGAAAATAGTCATCAAGACCACTCCAAAAGTTCTTCTCAATGAAGGATTTCACTAGACCCCATGGCTGTTTTCTGTAACGTAGCTCTGTAGAAACCCTGAAATGAAAAATTGTAGAGATGAAAAGAATCTCAAAGACCTTCCTTAGCTCACTGTAGCTTCCCTAATAGTTGGCTGTCCAGGTGCTACTAAGAAACAAGCCACTATCTTCAAAGTATCTAAAGGTAAAGGTAAATGTTCCCCTTGCACATATGTGCTAGTCATTCCCGACTCTAGGGGGCGGTGCTCATCTCCGTTTCAAAGCCGAAGAGCCAGCGCTATTTGAAGAAGTCTCCATGGTCATGTGATCGGCATGACTCAACGCCAAAGGCTCATGGAACGCTGTTCCCTTCCCACCAAAGGTGGTCCCTATTTTTCTACTTGCATTTTTTACCTGCTTTCGAACTGTTAGGTTGGCAGAAGCTGGGACAAGAAACGGGAGCTCAGCCCGTTACGCGGCACTAGGGATTCGAACCGCTGAACTTCTGACCTTTCAATCGACAAGCTCAGCATCTTAGCCAGTGAGCCATCACATCCCTTCAAAGTAGCTACTCAGGTTTAGCTGGCTCAAATCTGTTGCCCTGAAAATTTTCACACCAGTTTTGTTCTTTCTGCTCTAAATCGTTATTCAAAGTAGCTTCTTCTTCTTTGAAAAATTGATGGCTGAGTTAGAGAGATTATATTAAAAAAAATTATCCCGATCTTTACAGAAATGGCTCAGGAGCTACCGTATATACTCGAATATAAACCGAGCTTTTCAGCACATTTTTAATGCTGAAAAAAGCCCCCGGTGCCCCCCCCCCCTCGGTTTATACTCGGGTGAGGAAAAATGTCTTTTTTCCTGCAATCCGTTTTGGGTCCCAGGGGCTGCAGGGAGGCTTGCTAAGGTCAAAATGGGGTATGAGGGGGGCGCCTAGCTCCCTGCAGCCCCCTGGAAGCCAAAACAGGCTGGGCGGGGGGCTTCAAGGGAGAAAGAAACAAAGAAATCTCCACTGTCTAGAGTTTTGCTTCCTCCTATCAAAGGCCTTCTGGGATTCTTCACAGAAAGAGAGAAAGGAGAAAGGGATGAAGAAAGAAAGAGAGAGAGAGAGAGAGAGAAGAAAGAAAGAGACAAAGAAAGAAAGAGAAAGAAAGAAAAAGAAAAAGAAAGGGAGAGAGAGAGAGAATGCAGGTATCTCTCAACAGAGACTTGAAATTGCCTGAAATTAGATCAAGCCCTACCTCCCTTAACCCAATGTATCAGATTAAATTGTTATACTACATTCTCTTGTGTAATTTAGTTATAATGTAAAATTAGTCTATTATGTTTCAAAATAAAAGGGAGATCAAAAATCCAATTAGTGCCATGTAAATTCTGGAATCCCCAGAGACCTTTCCCCCTGTATTTATTAAACAAATTTATATAGCTACCCAACTCATATACAGTGACTTTATCACTTTCGTGTTCCTTTCATGTAGTTCTCAACTCGATTTCCTCCACCAAGATTTATTATAAATAATCTTACCACACGTTACAGCTCTAATTTGCGCCAGTAATTTCCAGAAAAAGATTTACTCCTCTCTTACATAGTTTTAGAAGTAGCTTCATATGTCAGTTTACTTTTACCATTTAAAAATTTTTTTGTTGCATTATATGACTGCAAAAGCCTTTTAGCAGTTTCTTATAACACAAAATATCCAGTAACAATTTTGAAAGTAGTTGTCATAGCCAAAAACATTTAACCTATTGATGCCTCAATTAATGTAATTTTATTGGTATCTATTATTAATAATAATAATTATTATTATTATTATTATTATCATTATCATTATCATTATCATTATCATTATCATTATCATTATTATTATTATTAGTGGGTGGTGGTAAAATTAGGTGCCTCGACTTATATTTGGGTCGGCTTATACTCGAGTATATGCAGGTACTAAAATTGCTTTCAGATATGTACTGTTCTTAGGTCCAGAAACAGACACCATCCCAAGTATTTCAGACAGAAGCCATCAAACATAAACAGCACATGTTAATGTCACAGCCTACAGTTAAGGGAAAACTCACCTGAGTCGACATTTGTTCCTGGCTACACGTGTCAACGTGTAACGATTAATTGTGTAGAAATAATCGTGGTAGGGAACATCATGAGTTAGCACCTCAGCATCTATAACATAGCACTCGCTTTCCTGGCTGGCTTTGTACATTGTCTGGGGAGAGGAGAAAATAGTCACAGATTGGTCTACCGAGGAGGACACAAGAGCTGTAGCACTTAGACTTATATATCACTTCACAGTGCTTTGCAGCCCTTCCTAAGCAGTTTACAGAGCCATCATATTGCCCCCAGCAACCTGGGTCCTCATTTCACCAACCTCGGAAGGATGGAAGGCTGAGTCAACCTTGAGCAGGTCAGGATCAAACTCCTGGCAGTGGGCAGAGTTGGCCTGCAATACTGCCTTCTAACCACTGGGAAGGGAAGGGAAGGGAAGGGAAGGGAAGGGAAGGGAAGGGAAGGGAAGGGAAGGGAAGGGAAGGGAAGGGAAGGAAGGAAGGAAAGTAGCTATATCACTTAGATTTATATACTACTTCACAGTTCTTTGCAGCTCTCTCTAAGTGGTTTTCCAGAGTCAGTCTCTTGCCCCCAACAATCTGGGACCTCATTTTACCAGCCTCAGAAGGACGGAAGGCTGAGTCAACCTTGAGCCTGGAGAAATTCGAACTGCCAAATTACAGGCAGCTGGCAGTCAGCAGAAGTACCCTGCAGTACTACACCCTAACCACTTGGTGGCTCTTCGCGGGACCATGTCCATATTTCAAGAAGAACCTCAACTGATAAGCCTTCAAAAGCTAAAACCGAGCTTCTTACCTGAGTTTCAGTAACGGTGGCAGTTTTTGGAGCCAGGGGGTTTGTGAGGGTGATAGTGTAGAGAATAACTCTGCTTTGATTGCCAGTTTCTTCCTTCTTCCACGGATGAAAAATAACATCTAAGGAGAAGGGGAAGCAAAGGATTATTATTATTATTATTTTGCAGCGGTGGAGGGGGAATGTTGCATCATAGAAGGGAGGAGATAAAGTTTCAGTTCCCAAGGGAAAGAAAAAAAATATTCTCCCACGGCCAACTCCAAAGATCAAGTGTTGCCGTTGACCCCACCTCCACCTTAGCTGGTTGATCCAACACAACAGACACAGGACGTGATTGTTTAGCACAAATCCTTAACTTGGCTCAGTTCCATTTAATTCAAAGGACCACTTCATCCTCCCTCCTTTTTAAAAAAAAATAAAACCAATGCCGGGCCATAGATCAGGGGTCTCCAACCTTGGCAACTTTAAGCCTGGAGGACTTCAACTCCCAAAATTCTGGGAAATTCTGGCTGAGGAATTTTGGGACTTGAAGTCCGCCAGGCTTAAAGTTGCCAAGGTTGGAGACCCCTGCCATAGATAACTGTTCTTAAAAAGACTTGACTTTCTTCTGAATTCTTTCAGATCCAGAGACTGAAGGGCAGTATTAAGAGGAGGACATAAGGGCCAAAATAATACCTCCCAAATTTGATAGGAATCTCAGGAATCTAAAAAAAAAAAAACCCATCTTAAACAAAGCCTTTACGCTATGCTTTATTTTTATTTATTTTTTTCGAAACCAAGTTTTTTCTCTCTCTATCTTGTACTACGATTTGCTCCATTTCAGCCAAAGCAACACAAAAAAAGGAGGAGGAGGAGGAGGAGGAGGAGGAGGAGGAGGAGGAGGAGGAAGAGGAGGAGGAGGAGGAGGAGGAGGAGGAGGAGGAGGAGGAGGAGGAGGAGGAGGAGAGGAAAGAAAGAAAAAAGAAGAAAGAAAGAAAGAAAGAAAGAAAGAAAGAAAGAAAGAAAGAAAGAAAGAAAGAAAGAAAGAAAGAAAGAAAGAAAGAAAGACAGACAGACATTGGAAAGTTCTGACTCAGCCTTCCATCCTTCCGAGATAGGTAAAATGAGGACCCAGATTGTGGAGGCAATAAATTGACTTTGTATAAAAAAGAACACCGCTTAGGGGGGACCGAAAGCCCTACTAAGCAGGTATATACAAAAGTATGAAGGCCATTGCTTAACGCATTATAAACCACCCTGAGTCTCTGGAGAAGGGCGGCATATGAATTGAACCAATATATAAATAAATAAATATCCGTAAAACAAAGTCAGTAAAATGGTAAGGCGGTCTTTTAAGTCTACGGAGATTCTCAAGTCCTCCGGGTCGTGGTTTGTCCCGAAGGAGCTTTTTCAAAACGCGGCTAGACTTTCTTGTTTCTTTTTTCCCTTGAAGACGTTTTGCTACTCAACAAAGAAGCTTCTTCCGAGATGCATGGAGCTGAAGAAGCTTCTTGGATGAGAAGCAAAATGTCTTCAAGGAAAAACCAAGTCCAGTTGTCCTTTGAAAAACCACCTTCGCAATGGTCCTTAAGTGTGTTTTACAGGACACACTTGTATACAGAGGTGAAATTCAAATTTTTTAACTACCGGTTCTGGGGGTGTGGCTTGGTGGGCGTGGTGTGGCTTGGTGGGAGGGGCAGGGGAAGGATACTGCAAAATCTCCATTCCCACCCTACTCCAGGGGAAGGATATTTATTTATTTATTTATTTATTTATTTATCAAATTTCTATACCGCCCTTCTCCTTCCGGACTCAGGGCGGTGAACAGCCAATTTAAAACCAATAACAATACAATGAATTAAAACATACTAAAAATCTATATAAATTTAGGCTGATATATCAATAAAACACTAAAACACTAAAAATTAAATAATTTAAAATGATTTAAAATTTAAATATTTAAAAATTTGTAAAAATATTTTTAAAAATAGGAGGGATCAAGCAAGTCCGGCAAGTTGGAAGAAATAAGTCTTCAACGCCCGACGAAAGGTCCGGAGGTCAGTGATAGTTCTTAGATCTGGAGGGAGATCGTTCCAGAGGGTGGGGGCTACCACAGAGAAGGCTCTCCCCCTGGGGGTCGCCAGCCGGCATTGTCTGGCTGACGGCACCCTGAGGAGGCCCTCTCTGTGGGAGCGAACCGGCCGGTGGGAGGCAATAGGTGGCAGAAGGCGGTCCCGTAAGTACCCTGGTCCTAAGCCATGGAGCGCTTTAAAGGTGATTACCAACACCTTGAAACGCACCCGGAAATCAACCGGCAACCAATGCAGCTCACGCAGGAGAGGTGTCACATGGGAGCGCCCTGTCGCTCCCATAATCCCCCGCGCGGCCGCATTCTGTACCAGTTGAAGCCTCCGGATGCATCCCAAGGGGAGCCCCATGTAGAGAGCATTACAGTAGTCCAAGCGAGACGTGACGAGCGCCTGAGTGACTGTGCGCAGGGAGTCCCGATCTAGAAAGGGGCGCAACTGGCGTATCAGGCGGACCTGATAAAAAGCCCCCCTGGCCACAGCTGTCGTATGATCCTCTAATGACAGCCGTGGATCCAGGAGGACGCCCAAGTTGCGCACTCCTTTCCGTGGGGGCCAATGATTCGCCCCCAATAACCAACGATGGAGTCAGTTGGCTATATCGGGACGCCGGCAGCCACAGCCACTCAGTCTTGGAGGGGTTGAGTCGAAGCCTGTTTCTCCCCATCCAGACCCGCACAGCTTCAAGGCACTGGGACATCACTTCCACGGCATCGTTGGGGTGGTCTGGGGTGGAAATGTACAGCTGAGTGTCATCAGCGTACTGATGGAATTCCACCCCAAAACCACGGATGATCTATTGTAAAATCCCCGTTCCCACCCCACTCCAGGGGAAGGATACTTCAAAATCTCCATTCCCTCCCCACTCCAGGGGAACGATACTGCAAAATCTCCATTCCCTCCCCACTCCTGGGGGAAGGATATTGCAAAATCCCCATTCCCACCCTACTCCAGCGGAAGCATACTTCAAAATCTCCATTCCCACCCTACTCCAGGCGAAGGAGACTGCAAAATCCCATTCCCACCCCACTCCAGGGGAAGGATATTGCAAAATCCCCATTCCCTCCCCACTCTGGGACCAACCAGAGGTGGTATTGCCGGTTCTCTGAACTTCTCAACATTTCCGCTACTGGTTCGAGCGAACCTGTCAGAACCTGCTGGATTTCACCCCTGCTTTTATATGTTTAATATACAGAGGTGGTATTTAGCTGGTTTGGAAAAGTTTACCCGAACCAGTAGCAGAAATCAGCTCTATGCCATCCTACTTAGGCATGTTTTTAAGGCGGAAAGCGTGAAGAAGGCCGGGCGCATGCATGGACAGGGCATGGCAGAGGCGCACGCACAATTACGAATCAGTAGAGAAAGTAAGTGAATAGCACCAAAGAAGTCCTGTTGGGATTTTAAAAGACCATAGATAGTTAAAAATAATAATAATGTTGATTGTGTCCAGGGACTTAAAGAACCTAAGAGGATTGTAAGCAATCCTTGCTAAACTTTCTCAGAGGATTGCATTTCTCTGGTGAATCCACCAGAATAAACAGAAAGCTGATTCCGCTTCTGAAGCCCAATCTAGTTAAATCCCTTTTACAATAAACGGAGCTTCTTGAAGAAATAATCCAATGCTAATTGTGTAAACAGGGAAAATATTTATTCTTCCGGGTGGAAAAAAGGCTATTTTCTACAAGTACGGCTTTCCCCCCCCCACCTATAGTGAATGTTTATATTAAACATGGCCACAATAAAACAGGAACATTTCAAAAATCAATTCACAGCAAATCTTATTCATGCCTCTTTACTTCTATATAACTATATTAGAAGTACTGTCTAATCCATAATATTATCAAAGAAGAGAACTAAGCAATGCAGGAAGTTCAGAAAGAAGTGAGATCTCATTGTTGCTTAGGCCAGGAATTTAAAAAATGAATTTTAGGAGGGTTCCTTCCCCGACCCCCACCCCCACCCCTACCCCGCATCCCAATCTAAATTTTTGGAACAGAAACCTTTGAAACTGCTGTGTTTTGGAGGTTAAAAAGGTTTATATGTTGGAGAGTTCTGGTCCATTCACACAACATTAAAAGCTTTGCAGATAAGCTAGAAAAACACACGGCACCATATTTGTATCTAAAATGGGTTTGAAATCCAACATGGGTGAGATGAAGACAGCTGAAAGACAAATATACAGGCAGTCCTCAATTTATGACCTCAATTGAGCCCAAAACTTCTGGCGCTAAGTGAGTTTTGTCCCATTTTACGACCTTTTATTTTTGCCACATTTGTTAAGTGAACCAGTGGGGTTGTTAAATTAGTAACATGGTTGTTAAGTGAAGCTGGTTTCCCCATGGACTTTGCTCGTCAGAAGGTCACAAAAGGGGGTCACGTGACCTTGGGACACCACGATCGTCATAAATATGAATCAGTTGTCGAGCATCCAAATGTTGATCATGTGACCATGGGAATGCTGCAACGGTCGTAAGTGTGAAAAATGGTCATTACGTCACTTTCTTCAGTGCTGTTGTAACAGTCACTAAAAAAAAAAAGGTTGTAAGTCTTGGTCTACCTATATGTGCTGATGAGGGCTTACCAGAAAACCGTCGTTGCTCCATGAAATCCCTTAAGAACTGAGAGTTTGTGAAGAGCAGATCATAGAGCTTATCCACGCTAAAGTTGAAGACTTCATTCATGTATTGTCGTCCATTCAGATCATCATAAAAGGCCTGGACCTCCCCTGAAGGACAAAGTGGAAAGCTAACAGGTCAGACTCCTAGGAAACATATCTTGACAAAGCAATACGCAGAGGATTTTAACTCCTTTTAAAACAATATAACACTGATGCTCCAATACTGTAAACAGATTTAGGTCCAAACAGCTAAGCTCAACTCTGTTCAAAAAATGAACCATCAATTCAAAGCTTTAGAGGTCTTCAGGACAACATCATCATCATTGTATTTTAAAGACCCCGTAATCCCTTGTGGGGTAGAGTCTGGGCAACTGAATGGAGCTGAGTGTTTACTGGCCGGATGCCCTTCCTGTTGCCAAGGCAGAGTGATATTCAGCAGATATATACTCATCGTGCCCAGACAGAGACACGATGCCTCTACCTAGGATCAAACTCACAACCTCCTGATTGTGAGGCGAGAGCTCCATTTCTAGGCCACCGCACGACTCTGTCTTCAGGACAATAGGACCCACCAAAAATGCATCATTATGAACATTACCATTTGAGATGCTTCTTCATAACTCAACTTTCTTTCAATAATATCAAACTTTTCTCTAGCTTAATTCTTATTATGGAATTTGCCACAAGAATATTCATGGAGCCTGTAACCATTAACCTAAAAATACAGATTGCCTAAGTAATTCAACACAGAAATAGTAATCCAAAAAATTTCCCGTTTCTCAGAAAAAAAAAATAAGATGAGAATACAGAGATGCTGAATATAAAGTGACAGGGAATTCTTTAACTTGGAAACCCAAGTCAACTGGGTCAACTATGGTATCAAAAAAGGGTAAGACACAGAAAGACAATAAACCCTAACCCCACCATGACACCTGTGGATGCCAGCCAAGCACCTTCATCATGAGTCTCGGAGGAGTCACTGAGTTCAGTTGGAATGTCCTCATTGTCATTGAAATCCAGAGAAGGAGAATTCACAGGGGCGATGATGTCAATTTTGTCTCCAATGAGGTTTGCAATTGTCATCTCCTTCTCGGCCGGTGTCTCCAGAACCTCTTCTTCTTCAGGAGCTACCCCTTCATACTAGAAGGATATGAAGAAGAACATTAATCATTGTTACCTTGGGAAAGCTGGAGGGAAGGGGAAGAGGAGGAACAGGGAGAGGATGAAGAGGAGGAGGAGGAGAGAGAGGAATAGGAGGAGGAGGAGGAGGAGGAGGAGGAGGAGGAGGAGGAGGAGGAGGAGGAGGAGGAGGAGGAGGAGGAGGAGGAGAAGAAGAAGAAGAAGAAGAAGAAGAAGAAGAAGAAGAAGAAGAAGAAGAAGAAGAAGAAGAAGAAGAAGAAGAAGAAGAAGAAGAAGAAGAACAAAAACAAAAACAAAAACAAAAACAAAAACAAAAACAACTTAATAGTAGTTCTTTCTCCAGTACTAAAACTGTGGCCCAGCTTCCTTTCATGTGAGCATTTAGAAACCAAAACCTAAATTTAAAATCCATAACTGATAGACTCCATGAATAGTGAGTTGACTCAAGGTTGACTCAGCCTTCCATCCTTCTGAGGTAGGTAAAATGAGGACCTGGATTGTGGGGGCAATAAGCTGACTTTGTATAAAAAAGAACACTGCTTAGGATGGGCCAAAAGCCCTACTAAGCAGGTATATACAAAAGTATGAAGGCTGTTGCTTAATGCATTGTAAACCACCCTGAGTCTCCGGAGAAGGGCGGCATATAAATCAAACCAATAAATAAATAAATCGAACCAATAGTGGGCACTTCTCTTCCAGGTGCAAATTAGACATTTAAAAAACCGAAAGGAAGAAATACCCACCGGGATCGGAGCTTCATTGTTTGTTGTAGGAGTCAACGTGCTGCTGTTGGTAAGAGACTTCTTGGGAAGCTGAGGGCTCACTTCAGCTTTGACCTCCGTGCTACTTTTGGAGGAGCTGTCGTTGACTTCGTTTTCTTCCACTGGGATCTCCTCACAGTAACTAAAAGAAAAAAAAAAGCAAAATCCAGGTGAACTGGCTCAATTCCATAATTAGTCTTCTTATCAAGCACTGAAGAGCAAACCATGTGGAATAAAAACGTTCAGCAGCTGAGACCACCAAAGAGAGACTCCAGAGAAGCTTCAATTATCATCTTGACTTTGATTTTGATACACCTATTTTCTAGCCAATTTTCATTCCAGAACATCTACATACATTCTCATATCTCTCATGGGCTTAAAGCATGGGTGGGCTTCAAAAATTTTAGCAAGGGGTTCTCTGCCCAGTTGGGTGTAGACATGGTGGATGTGGCTAGTTGGCCTTTTGCACCATGGTGGGGGGGGGGTGTTTCTGCCCTCTCTGGGCTCTGGAGGCTTTCCTCTAGCCTCCGGGACGGCGAAAACAGCCTCCCACGCTCCGGAGGCCCTCTGGAGGCTGGAAATGGGCCTATTTCCAGCCTTCCCAAACTTCTTGTAGGCCTGTTCTTCGCCCTTTTCAAGCCTTCGCACAACCCTGTACTTATCTGCATCTAAAACGGACCATGTAGGGAGGGGCAGGGTGGGCGGGGCCAGTCAGGAGTGGGATTTAGGGGGCACAGAATCTTATCTAGAAGTTCTCCTGATCTCCTGTGAACCCCCAGAAGCCCACCCCTGGCTTCAAGTATATTAGAGATGGGATGAACAATGAGAAGGTCTTCTGAAATTCTGGCTCGGGAATTCTGGGAGTTGGAAGTCTGCTCAGCTTAAAAGTTACAAAGGTTGAGTAACACCACACTGGCATACTGGGGATATCCCTGGTTTTGTGAGCATTAATGATTGCCGTTTTCCAGTCTTGTTTTCATGGCTTGCTTTAGGCAGAAGAGCTTACCCCATGGTGTTGAAATCTTCATCAGGGGGAACGTAATCTTCATCATCGCTCGTCAACCCCAGCTCGTTGCCGTAACACTGATGTACAAAATGCCAAAGCTCCTTTGGACACAAGGGCTGGAGAGGAACAAAGCAATGAATCGGTGTCTCCCATGGAAAGCAATTGACAACATCCCTGATACTTTGCTCATAAGAGTTTTAAGAACATGGCTACCCAAACATCTACGGAGCTTCTCGGTCATCCAGGACATGGTTGTCCCAAAGGTGCTTTTTCAAGAGGCAACTGGACTTTCTGGTTTTTCTTTGAAGATGTCCAGTTGCCTCTGGAAAAAGCACCTTTGGGACAATCATGATCCGGATGACCGAGAAGCTCCATAGACGTTGAGCTATGCAACAGAGCTGAAGAAGCTTCTTGGAGGAGAAGCGGAACGTCTTTCAAAGAAAAACCAAAAAGTCCAGTTGCCTCTTGAAAAAGCACCTTTGGGACAGGGCTACCCAAGTGGATGTTGTGGGGTGTGTGGATTTGCAAAACAAAACAAAAAACAAACATGACATTGGAAAGCAAATCTTCAACCCGCTCTCTTGCAGGAAGCTACCCACAATGGATCTGCAGTTTTAGCTCTTCCTCCTCCACTGCCTTTTGTTTTTAAATGCATATGATAATTATCCAGGAACAAAAACAATTTGAATTGCAGCTGTGTTTTGTGTGTGTGTGTGTGTGTGTGTGTGTGTGTGTGTGTGTGTGTGTGTGTGTGTTGATTCATCCCTGGACGGCATTAGACTGACTACAAGGCTTGCATTGTTGAGAAAGGTGATACCCTTTTCGAAAATTAGCAGGTGAAAAAGATTAAACCCATCGGAAGGATGGATATCGAACCCAAACTGAGAAGCTTATTGGGGTGAAATCATCAGCAATTTTAGGAGTTCTCAGATCACTTCAAAGAAGCAAGAAGAGAGGCGAAAACAGAAGACCGGAAGAGAAGTTTCCTCCACAAACTTGGACGTGTCAGTCTGAATCTTGCACATTTTATTTATTTTATTTACTTCATTTATTTGTCAAACACGTATAAGATTACAGCTATAAGTATAAACATAATTATGAATACAGGATAAGGATAAGAATAAATGGGGACAGTAGGACACGGACGATAGGCACATTAGTGTGCTTATGCACGCGCCTTACAGACATCTTAGGAATGGGGTGAGGTCAACAGTAGACAGTCTACGGTTCACGTTTTGGGGGTTTGGGGAAGAGACCACAGAGTCAGGTAGCGCATTCCAGGCATTGACCACTCTGTTGCTAAAGTCGTATTTTCTGCAATTGAATTTGGAGCGGTTAACCTTAAGTTTGTATCTATTGTTGTGATTGAAGCTGAAGTAGTCATTGACAAGTAGGACATTGTAGCAGCTCATTTTATGTACTACACTTAGGTCAGACAAAAGGCAGCATGGTTCTAAGTTGTCTAAGCCCAAAATTTCGAGCCTGGTGGCATAAGGGATTCTGTTGCGAGCAGAGGAGTGGAGGACTCTTCTCGTAAAATATCTCTGGACTCGCTCAATTGTATTAATGTCCAGTATGCAGTGCGGGTTCCAGGCAGATGAGCTGTATTCAAGAATTGGTCTGGCAAAGGTTTTGTATGCTCTAGTTTGCAGTACAATATTACCAGAGAAGAAGCTACACAAGATTAAAATTAAAACAATGAAAGATGAAAGATGAAAATTAGCAAGATTTTACACTGGAAATTTTCCAGACACTGTTGGAATCTGGTAACAAGCTTGTTTCCTGGTGTCAAATGGCCCCTTGGGGATAATACTGGAAGGTCAAGCCAGGTCATTAGCCCTTTAGCCAGAGAAAAACTAAGAAGAAGAACTAGTTTACATAACCCACAGACAAGGGCAGTCTCACTGCATTTTTTGTATTTGCCAGTTGAGCTTCCATTCTGAACATTATGGTAGTTTTGACAGAGGACTTTTATCAACAAGAGATAAGCCCGTCTTGAGTTTCTGAGCTATTGCGCATGTCTACATTCTTTTCTTTCTATTTTTCTCTTTTGTTCCGTCTCTGAGATAAACTGCCGGTAAAAATGTAGTTAGCTAGGTTTTTTTTTTTTTACTTTTGTAACAATAAATAAAATGTTTCTTAGTATTTATACTTTGGGTTTTCTTTCTTTAAAAGTATACACCATGGAAAACAAGATTCAATCACCTCTAATTAATTGCATTTTCCCCAGGGGGGTGGGGAGGAAGCTGATTCACACTTCGACAGGCAGACAGTCTTATTTGAACTGCCACCTGGAATTTTGAGAACATGTTAGAACAGGAGTGTCCAACCTTGGCAACTTTAAGACTTGTGAACTTCAACTCCCAGAATTCCCCATGCTGGCTGGGGAATTCTGGAAGTAGAAGACCACAAGTCTTAAAAGTTGCTAAGGATGGACATCCCGGACTTAGCCAAGAAGGGTGTGTGTTTGTTTTTGCCACTTTGAGCAATCTCAAATTGGAGGAGAAAGAAATTTCTGGAGGGGTTTACTGGGCTTCTCTTGCCCTAGAACCGTGATGGCGAACCTGTGGCACGCATGCCCAAAGTGGCACGCGGAGCCATGTCACCTGGCATGCGCGGTATCGCCTGTTCTTCTTTCGGGTTTCTGGCATGCATGCACGCGTGACAACCAGCTGGCCTTTTTGCATGCAGCACTGCAGAAAACTAGAAGAGCCAGCACTGCAGAAAACTAGAAGAGCTGGTCTTCCATTTTCCTGCATGAGCGTGCGTGCTGGCCAGCTGATTATCGTGTGCGCATGCGTGCCAGAAACCCGGAAGAGTAGCTGGCTGAAACCGGAAGTTCAGTAGCTGAAACCGGAAGTTCATTTTCAGGCGTGCACATGTGCCCTGAGCAGTTCCTCTTCTGGGTTGCAGCCCAGATGCGTGTGCTCTCCCTTTTCGGCACTGAGTGCCCTAGAACCTATAAGCCACAGCATCTAGGATATTCATATTGGACAACCCTGTGTTAGAAGCACTCTCTGAAAATGTTGACCATGGATCAACAGGCAAATTAGAGACCTTTGTCAGAAGGCCAACATGTCCTCTGCCACCATCTTTGGCCTTCCAAGAAAGCTTCTACTGTTCTAGGGAGCCCCAAAGATGTTTTCAAAAAGGCAATGACAGATGTCTGGTTTGGCATTGTGGCGAGACAGTCGGGGAAATAGCGAGCTCTCATGAGTCCTGCAAAAACCCCGGCTGCTGAACCACCGCCGATGGGTCTTCGGACCGGAACCATCCTTCAGGGACGGGGTAGAAAGAGAGGCACCTCGGACAACCAAGAGGAACAGGCAAGTTCCTTGGAAGTCGGAGGGAACTCTCTGTGAGTCGGCGGTGGGGGGTGGCAGCCATGGCAGCTGCCACGAAGCTGGGACAACCAGATTAATAGATGTGCTGGAGGAGAGTGGAATGGAATGGAGCTCTTTGAAGCTGGTGAGTGACAACCAACTGAGGTTTGTAACAATGTTTAGAGCAACATTCTTTAAACTATAAAACCCCTAGTTACAAAATAGCATCTGAGGAATACGGGGGCTTAGAAGACTTTGAAATGCAATTTTTAAAGAGACAAAGACCCGACAAAAACTGAATTTTGAATAGGATTAATTGGAAAAGTTAAACATGGAGCCATGGTTAAAAGATTGGACAGAGTTTTAAATTTGAACTGGATTTTTTTTAAAAAAAAGAAGAGAAGATTTGATATTTTTAAAGTTGAAAAGAAGAAAACTAATCAAGGACTGTTATGTAATTGAAACAAAATGGATACTTGCGTGACTAAGGGAAATTGTGGATTGCAGAGAGACACCTTCTGGTTTAAAAAGGAACACTGTAACTTGCTTTTTGTTTTGAAAAGTTGTGAACTCTACAGATAATCATCGTGGGAATTGGCGGAGGATGGCTTTTTTCTCTGCAGGCAGCTTGACTTTGGTGAAAAGAAGGGGAAATTATAATGGAACTCCTAAAACTGGTATAATATTAACTTAAAAAAATAAACTGGTGCAGGAATCAAAGAAAGAATAAGCTGATGTATATTGCTTGGAACAGAAGCAAGAAAAAGAATTAAAATGACATATGGAGGACAAAAGTAGAGAATACTGAAACTGAAAGGAAATATACACCTGCAGACAAGGAAATGAAGACACAAAACACAAGCAACTGGAAATAAAGAAGATAAAAACAATGTGATTAAAAATGATTAAGCAAAGAATAGGCGGATAGTAATAATAAAAAGGAGATTTTTATAGATGATATTGTATATAATGAAGAGTTTTGATTTATAACATAACTACATGGGGATTAATAAGGATTAATAGAAATATGAGAAGAATATGTTATCAATATTTAAAACTGAAAAAATGGAGGCTAGAATATATGAGAAATAGATTATTCTCTAAAAAGAAATTTATTAATTCATATAAGGATGTATTTGAAATAAGACTTATGTCTCAATGTTAAATTGTTATAAAGAAGATAATGACAATGTGATTAAATATGAATAAGTAATGTATAGATGGATGGAAGCAACCAAGAGATTGTTAGGAAAACAAAGATGAATATGCTGGGATTAACAGTGAAATTAAGATGATCACATTGGGATTAATAGCAAAAACAAAGTTGATTATGCTGGGTTCAACAGCAAAAACAAGGATGATTATGCTGGGTTTAACAGTAAAAATAAGATGATTATGCTTGGATTAATGGCAAAAACAAAGATGATTATGTTGGGTGTAATAGTAAATATAAGGATGATTATGCTGGGATTAATAGTTAAAATAAAATGATTATGTTTGGGATAAATAGCAAAATGAAGATGCTATGTTGGGATTAACAGTTAAAATATTGTTTAAACATTGATAACAATTGTAATATTTGAATATTTTTAAGAATACATCCATCTAAACAAAAAGAAAAGGAAATTGAAATGATATTAAGGTAGGATCTAAAGATTTAAGTAACAGGTTTTTGGATAATGGTTTTGTTAAATAGACAGATTTTAGGGAAATAATTGTGTAAAATATTAACTTGTGTTATTTGAAAAGGTAAAATAATACGTTGGGATAAATAGTAAAAATGAAGATGTTATGTTGGGAGTAACAGTTAAAATATTGTTTAAACATAGACAATAATTATAATGATTTGAATATTTTTTATGGTAATTTGTGGAGATTTGAAAAAAAGTTTCCCTTAAAAAGGTGCTATAATTGTACAAATTTATGACCAGATCAATGCTTCGTTCTGAAAAGATGTATTTTATGTTTATGTTTTAAAAATAAAAAAAAAATCTTTTTAAAAAAAAGGCGACGACAGATGCATACATTGGGGGGAAACAAAACAACCGCTATACAAATGTGTGGCACAACACAGGAGAATCAACGCATGAAGACACAATTCAGCCATCCATGTGAAAGAAAAGGGCTTCTTTGCAAGAAAGTCCAGTCCAGCCTGAATCCACGAGATGGGCAGCAAATAGATCAATTGATAAATAAGATAAATCACTGCTTCCTACCTTTTCAAGGAGGGCATTCTGCCACAGGCGAAACATCATCATGTACGTCCTATCCCGGGCACCAAAGGAAGTGAAAAAGTGCTGGGAAAAGCAAATAAATAAATAAATAAAAATTGAAAGGTGAGATAAATCAAGAATTATGCGTTAAAAGATTGCATTGAAATACACTAGCAAAGAGAAAGAAATTCAGTGCCCATGATACAGAGGTTGAAAACTCTTATCGGAAGTTGAAAACTCTACCATAGCAAAGAAATTAGTAGTTTATACCAATTTCGGAGAAGAGGTTGTAAAAAAAAAATGCTTTCAAAAGGCTCTGACGATCCCAGCTGAGCTGCCTGATCAGCAGAGGCTTTCTTTTTTTAAAAAAAAGCCTCTGAGGATCCCAGCTGACTTGCCTGATCGGCAGAGGCTTTTTTTTCCTTTTACAAACATTTTTTTCTATAACCTCTTCGGCCAAAGAAGATGTAGAAAAAAGGCTTTTAAAAGCCTCTGATGATCCCAGCTGAGCCACGTGATCATCAGAGGCTTTTTTTTTTTACTTTTAAAAGCATTTTTTCGACCAAAGAGATTGTAGAAAAAATGCTTTTAAAAATATAAAAAAGGTTCAGATGATCCCAGCTGAGCTGCCTGATCAGCAGAGGCTTTTTTTCTTTTAAAGGCCTCTGCCGATCAGGCAACTCAGCTTGGATCGTCAGAGGCATTTAAAAGAAAAAAAGGGTTTTCTTATTTTTAAAAAAAGCCTTTGATGATCCCAGTTGAGCCGCGCGATCATCAGAGGCTTTTTCTTTTACTTTTAAAAGCATTTTTTCGGCCGAAGAGGTTGTAGAAAAAATGCTTTAAAAAAAAAAGCCTCTGATGATTGTGCGGCTCAGCTGGGCATGGGGAAGGGGAGGGGCAGGGATTTTTGCTACCGAATCGGGAGCATTTCACCCCTGCTTTGAGGGCGACCATAATACTGATCTGGCCCTCAATGAAATTGAGTTTGACACCCCTGATTTAGATGATGTAAAGGCTCTGGGAATAAAAGATAAGCAGGAACTCTTCAGGGTGGAGAAATGTTTTGCTGGCCATGCCCAGAAGGTCTCCTGATTTTGCCAACAGTAAACAAGTTTTGCAAGATTTTGCTTTGTCCCTAACCTTTGGAAAAAAAAAACTTGTTTAACTGGTGAAAGCAATGAGTTCAGAGAAGGTCAGAAGGTCTTACTACAGGAGCTCTAAGGCATTTTCAAGCTGTTTTTTAAAAAACTGTGCATGTTTCTAGACAAACTGATCTTTGAACATGTTGATTTACTTGACTGTGAGAATTTAACGCAGCTTCGGTCCTGTCCAAGATTTCCTGTTTTCCCCTTAACCCCCAGGTTTGTCCTTCAGGGAAGTTTTCTGCTCTTGCCGGTGTCCAATGGGGAAGATCGTTAAGAACATACCTTTTCAGTGTCTGTGCAAACTTGGATAGCATTAGGAATGAGCCGTGCAGTTTTCTCCTTGGTCATGGTGCAGATGTCCTTCAAACGGACAGTCAACTTTACCAACAGATCAATGGTCAGAAGCATCATGGAGGGAGAGAAGAGAAGAGAAGAGAAGAGAAGAGAAGAGAAGAGAAGAGAAGAGAAGAGAAGAGAAGAGAAGAGAAGAGAAGAATGAAATTAGGAAAGAATAGAGTAGAACAGAACAGAACAGAATGAAATTAGGAAAGAGTAGAGTAGGACAGGACAGGACAGGACAGGACAGGACAGGACAGGACAGGACAGGACAGGACAGAACAGAACAGAACAGAACAGAACAGAACAGAACAGAACAGAATGAAATTAGGAAAGAGTGGAGTGGAGTGGAGTGGAGTGGAGTGGAGTGGAGTGGAGTGGAGTGGAGTGGAGTGGAGTGGAGTGGAGTGGAGTGGAGTAGAGTAGAGTAGAGTAGAAGAGAAGAGAATGAAATTAGGAAAAAGTAGAGTAGGGCAGGGTAGGGTGGGGTAGGATAGGATAGGATAAGGTAGGGAAGAGAAGAGAAGAGAAGAGAAGAGAAGAGAAGAGAAGAGAAGAGAAGAGAAGAGAAGAGAAGAGAAGAGAAGAGAAGAGAAGAGAAGAGAAGAGAAGAGAAGAGAAGAGAAGAGAATTATTTATTGGCCAAGTATGATTGGACATACAAGGAATTTGTCTTTGGTGCATAAGCTCTCATTGTAGATAAAAGCTATAAGTGATAAATCATGATTACAGTCATCATATGAGCGCATTCATTATAAATCAACACTTAGTGATAGGAATCAATATATATCATACTAGGAAACTAAATAAAACAATATAAACCATAAAGATACAAGCAACAAAATTACAAGGGGAGAAAATGCAAACTTTCAGGGTTGACCCACGGCAGGAGAAGTCCATGAGGCGGGTGGGGTGGGGTGGGGTGGAGAAGACAACTCACCAAGGTTTCCCAGCGGAAGATGTTGCTGTAGAAACAGATCCAGTTTTCAGAGAGGTAGAGTCGACCTTGCAAGAGAATATCTCTTTGAAGGGCACAGGAGTAATCTGTAGGAAAAGGCAGAGGGAGTGACTTGAATGATGTAGCCAAAAGGATATAAATATTTATCAAGAACCTAAATAGAACTGGGTGCTACTATACACAGTAGAAAGTAAACAGAGACATGTTGGGTCGCTTGCAGTCTAAACAACGACAGCAGAAAAACAAATTTGGGAAGATGGACGAGGAAGATAAACAAAAGGGAAGGAAAAAGAAATTTTTTAGGCAGCGGGAATTATTTAAGCATCTTTCAAACAGGTCCCCGTTACAAAGATCATGGACAGACTAGAGATGAGGTAAAGGTAAAGATTCCCCTCACACATATGTGCTAGTCGTTCCCAACTCTAGGGGGCGCTGCTCATCTCCGTTTCAAAGCCGAAGAGCCAGCGCTGTCCGAAGAAGACGTCTCCATGGTCATGTGGCCGGCATGACTCAATGCCAAAGGCGCATGGAACGCTGTTACCTTCGCACCAAAGGTGGTCCCTATTTTTCTACTTGCATTTTTTACATGCTTTCGAACTGCTAGGTTGGCAAAAGCTGGGACGAGTAACGGGAGCTCATCCTGTTATGCGGCACTTGGGATTCGAACCGCTGAACTGCCGACCTTTTGAGCGACAAGCTCGGTGTCTTAGCCACTGAGTCACCGCGTCCCTTCTTAAAACGAATTGGTACTATGTAAAAAGTATGTTGAAAATCTGACCATGGATTCTGGTCTTCTCTCTCCTTGGTTAAAACATCGATTTAATCAAAATTATTTCAGCAAAGGTTCCCCGAGAGTAGTAACTCATAGGATTTCCTCCCTCCACCCCGCTTGCTAAGCTATGTTTTCATGCTCCCTATCGTATTCAGGGAGAGCCAGTTTGGGATGGGTTAAAAACATCAGGCTAGAAACCGGGTGACTGTGAGTTCTAGTCCCACCTTGGGCACAAGCCTGCTGGATGACCTTGGGCCAGTCCCTTTCCCTCAGCCCTAGAAAGGAAGCAATGGCACACCACTTCTGAAAAAATATTGTCCTAAGCCTTTCCTCTCAAATAATAACGTATTGCTATTAAGTAAGAAGATTGTAAAGTGGGAAATCTCTCGATAATCCATAAGTAAAGGCTACTTCCTCTTCCTGGGTCAAAGGTTGTTCCAAACCAGTTCTCGAAACAGATGGGTGATAAGGTTGGATGGAACCAAACAGCTCTTGGCACCACCTTATTTGTTGTTTTTAATCTACATTAATTAGTTTAGTTTACTTTACTTTACTTTATTGTCATTGCACCTCGTACAACGAAATTAAATGCCATCTTCAGTGTACATTACAACTATAAAAATAAAACCCAGACAAACATCCTTCATATTCAATGCAATTAAACTGAAAACCCTTGGTGTTGCATTAATATTGCACTATACCAGGGGTCTGCAACCTTAGACACTCAAAGAGCCATTTGAACCCGTTTCCCACAGAAAAGAAAACACCGGGAGCCACAAAACCTGGGTGAGCATGGCCAACTTGACATCACTCATTTCCACCAGTCACATGACCCCTCCCCCTAGCCACGCCTACCCAGTCGGTCATTAGGGCAGAGAACCGGTTGTTAAAAAACACCGGGAACCACAAAACCCTTTTGACACATCTCTCCCTCCCTCTCTCCCCCTCTCCCTCTCTCTCTGTATCTCTCTATATATCTCTCTCTCCCCCTCTCTCTGTATCTCTCTATCACTGTCCCGGCCGCTTCTCCATCCCCCGCCGTCACCCTTACCTTCTCAGGCCAGGCGAGGAGTGACTGGGAGGGGAGGGCGAGGGATGGGGCCAGCCAGTGGTGGGATCACCCAACAGGGAGCCACAGCAGAGGGCCCAAAGAGCCGCATGCAGCTCCGGAGCCTGACCTGCACTATACAGTAGAATTCAATATAGTTACTGCTCTGGGATAGAAGCTATTTTTCAGCCTATTTGTCCTTGTTTGTATTATCCTGTACCGTCTGGCAGACGGTAATAGTTTTAAAAAAAAAAAGGGTGCCTAGGATGAGATGGATCTTTAAGAATGTTTTGAACTTTCTTAAGGCAGAAAGAGCTATAAAGCTCTTCCAAGGAGGGGAGAGGGCAACCAATGATCCTCTAGGCAATGACATTCGCCCTCGGGAGCGCTGTCCTATCTGCCACCGTGCAATTGGCAAACCATACACAGGTGGAGTAAGTTAAAATACTCTCTATGGTTCAGCGGTAGAAGCTCACCAGCAGTTTTCCATTCAGTTGTTGTTTCCTGAAAAGTCTCAGGTAGTATAATCTCTGCTGGGCCCTTTTGACCGGTACTGCAATGTGAGCGCCTCCAGGTCAGGTCCTCTTTTAGGATAACACCCAGAAAGTTAAAACTGGCTACTTGCTCCACTCAGTCTCCATTGATAAGCAAGGGCTGGATGTCGGATCTATTCCTTCTGTAGTCCACTCTAAGCTCCTTGGTCTTATTGGTGCTAAGGACCAACTTATTGTCTCCACACCACGAAAGCATAATTAATTCAAGCTACACAATTCATTCAAGCTAAAAGCCACGATTTTCACGCTCGTGCACTCGTAACGTCTAAAAACAAGGAGTGTCTGAGGCTTAATCTAGAATGGCTATTGCCGTTGGAAGGAGAAGGGAGACAAGATCAGGCTGCAGAAATCTAGATAGCATTAACGGTCGTCAAAGAGATACAGAAAACTCATTCTTTGCTGGCATCCAATCCTGGTGTAGATTTCGGCAGCCAAGATATTACACCCGTTAAGATCCACTAAAGAATAAAATCTTTGCTGTTAATTGTTAACCGATTTAAATGGAGTTTTATCAAGTTTGGCCCTTCACATAGTTATAGATTTTTTTAAAAAAAAACAACATTACTTCTGTTCACTTGGAAAGGGGATACGGCCTGTTTTACTACTAGAGTTTGCTAATTAGTTATCCTTAACGGTCATTAAATTGGCTCACATAAAGCTTTCTTTTCCTTGCCACTGGAAGTCAAGTTCCTCCTTCAATTACGAATCTAGTAAATCAAGTCACAGAAATGCAATATTGATTCAGACTTCGAGCTAATTAGGCGATAACAATTGTTACAGGGCCAGAGGCTCAAATCCCTGACTTTTTAACACTTTGGAGGCCAAATTTTCCTTAAATATCAAAATGGATTTTTTTTCCTGGATTTGTTTTAAATATTGTATTAATCGTAAGTTCTTTTTTTATTTGTTTCAGGCAAAAGTCTATCAGGAATTTCTAGTCAGCAATAAATGTAGTTCCGGTATTGTATTTTCTCCAGTCGAAGAAGTTAGAAGTTTAGTTTTCAAAATTTTTTAAAAAGCGGCGTAGTTCAAAAGAGGTTTAGTTTTCAAAATCTCCGGTCTTGGATAAGGAGACTCTCAATCGTCAGGTCAAAGTTATCCAAAAAGGCAGCTGGTTTTTTTTTTCTCTTGAAAATGTTTCACTTCTCATTCAAGAAGCTTCTTCAGAACGGAAGCCAACCCCAAGAAGTTCCTTGAATGAGAAGTGAAACATTTTCAAGAAAAAAAACCAAGAAAGTTCAGCTGCCTTTTGGAAAAAGCATTGTTGGGGTGCTCTGATGCGCTGAATCAAACCAGATGACCAAAACTGCTTGATACCTTGAATATCCCTACGTGAGAGAGGGTGAGATGGAGACAGCTTCTTTCTGGGCAAAGAACGAATCTTTCTCCAGCCTCAACTGACGGGGTTGGCTTTTGTAACCCCGGAAAACCTGGAAAGAAAGGAGGATTCTCTTACCAACAATGAGGCGCTCCGTCTCGGGAAGCTGCTTGAAAAGTTTCCTGAAGTCTTCATTCCGTTGTTTGTAGGTTGGACTCAACACCTGGGAAGAGTGGAAAGCTCATTAGAAGGAAAGGGGGCTAAAGGAAGATCAGAGTAACAAGCTCGGGGAAGTTCTCTAGTCTCTGTCTAAGATGAGCTCAACTCTTGGGAAGGAGGGAGAGGGAGGTAAAGAAGGAGGGAGGGAGGGAGAGAGAAGGAGAGGAAGGGAGGGAGGGAGGGAGATTAGGGGGAAAGGGAGAGGAGGGAGGGAGGGAGAGAAAGGGGAGAGAGGGAGGGAGGGAGACCAGGGGGAGAGGCAGAGAAGGGGAGAAGGAGACAGATGGAGAGAGCGAAGGAGAGAGAGGGAGAGATTTGAAGTAAGCAAGAAAAAGCAGTTGATATGTAGACAGAGAGACGATGATAGATAGATAGATAGATAGATAGATAGATAGATAGATAGATAGATAGATAGATAGATAGATAGATAGATAGATAGATAGATAGATAGATAGATAGATAGATAGATAGATAGGTAGGTAGGTAGGTAGGTAGGTAGGTAGGTAAGTAGGTAGGTAGGTAGGTAGGCTGGCAGGCAGGCAGGCAGGCAGGCAGGCAGGCAGGCAGGCATATATATAGGTATAGAAGAGAGAGAGAGAGAAAGAAAGAAAGAAAGAAAGAAAGAAAGAAAGAAAGAAAGAAAGAAAGAAAGAAAGAAAGAAGGAAGGAAGGAAGGAAGGAAGGAAGGAAGGAAGGAAGGAAGGAAGGAAGGAAGGAAGGAAAGGAAAGGAAAGGAAAGGAAAGGAAAGGAAAGGAAAGGAAAGGAAAGGAAAGGAAGGAAGAATAAATGGTCAGGCAAAAAGACCATTCATTCCATCCCAATTAATGATGCCTTAACACGGAATAGTAAAGAAGGTTCTATCTGCACCAAACCATTATTGAAAATTTTTATTAAAAGGAAAATCTTGTTTTGAGAGCCGCATCCTCATCATCCTCATCATTTCTCCTTCACACCGAGAGTAAAGCGCTAAAGCGATAGTAACAGGACTGAAACTGGTGAAACCTTCTGCGCATCAACAACAAGCCGCTTCTAAGCAAGAGGGAGAAGAGCATCTCAAGGAGGCCCGTTCTGGAGAGGACAACACTCACAGCTGGAATTTCTTCCCAGGCTGAATCACAATAATCTTCAGGAAAATCATGCACCCATTCCAAGTGAGACAACAGACACTGGTCCTCCAATTCTAAGAGAAGGCTCGAAAGAATCCCGCATTCGGAGAGGACCTCCATAGCTGCAGTTACGTCTTCCGTTCTTCAATCTTCACCAGGACAAATGTCCTTCACTTTCCACAACAACTGTCACCAAAATAAGAAACCCACAGTGGGTGCTCGCTTAAGGGCACTAGACCAATTTCCCCCATCCACTCATGCGTGAGTTTTTTGGGAGACGCCAAGAGGGTGGGGAAAGCAATCCACCTCTCGTGGACAATTTAAGAAGACTATGTTTGTTCCACCTTCAAGTCCAATCACAGCTCCTTAGTTTCACCACGCTGCCTTCATAAAAGTGCCCCGAGCTGAAAGAACTCCAACGTTTCTGCTCTCTGGAAAAAAGTTGTGTGCGGGATCAAGCTGTACGCTCTGAAGGGGATCATGCTTCTAATTCCAGAGGATTGAACGGTGTCAAATCTTCGCAATTCTAAAACCAGAAAGCACCAATCAAGTCCATCACGAGCCAACTGCACTTCAGAGGTTTTTTCCTCCGGCAAAAAAATCAATCTTGCAAGAATCTTCTCAAATCTGGGACTTCTGAGCTGCAAATATTCCTTCTAGTTCGGAGTTCTCCCCTCTCTGAGTCCAGGATGAGCACAACTGTAATTTCTGAACTCACACACGGGGGCTTTCCTTGTTTCCTCTCTTCTCCGAAGAGACAGCTTTTGCTCTTCGCTTATTTATTTGTTGTTGTTTTTTCTACTTCTCGTAGAAGAAACGGGCGGGGAAAAGACAACGAAATGTTTAACACATGCCTTACATTTCAGACTCTGGGTGATTCTGTTGGCCAATGCCCTGGAGTAACCCAGCCTTGGCCCTCCCATCCACAGCAGATGTTTCCTGTAATGCAAAGTTCCTGGGCTGAGTTTGTTTTGGAGGGTGGAGAGAAGATGACACCAGAGAGCCAATCTCGGAGCGTGAAATCCCAAATCCTCCCTCGCTGGGGGACTGTTTTGACTGAACGAGCTAGGCTCGCTTCGCACGGACCGTCGAGAACAGCATAGATGGATTCAGGGAGAAGAAACGAAGGTCTCTTTCGCTCAGCTTACCTTTTTACCACCTTCTCTAGGAAGTAAATCAAGAACTTTGGAGAACTTCCTTCGCTGTTTGCTCACGTCTTCATATGAATCCCTTCTCGGACTTTTCAAACTGATACTGTTCGGCTGAAGTTTGAACTTGAATGACTCACTAAGAGGGGTAATTTAGGAACTGAAAGCGTGATGCGAGTTGATAGTAAAATGTAGGCCCAAACCACGAACTGAAGCGAGGTGCATCGGGGTGTGAAATGAATCAATCGGTCTGAAGCCACTCTGAGGACTTTCCAGAGATTCCGATGACAATTCCCGTTTTTGATAACTATTCGCCTCTCTTTGGTTTGAAGCAGCTCAATAAGTCCAGGAAATTTTTTCCATGGAATGGAAAAGACTCATGACTGGAAGATGACTTATTATATACTTATCGTATGGCGCATTCACGTCACATTTCGATAAAAACACAAGAGATAAAAATACGAAATGCAAAATCTAAAATATTATAAACGTACATCTGGATTACAGATATGATTTTTTCTTTTTGCTTCATTTGTCAGAGCCAGGACATCAGCAGTCTCTATTAGAGTTTCTATTACTCTGGCACTATATGTTGGATAGATGATTTAAGAATAAGTGGAGGGTAGACGTTACATAATAAAAGGAGAATATTTGCAGCTCAGGGGTCCTTGGTGCTCTCTGAACTTGCTGCTTTTCTTGCAGACTGTTTCATTACCCAAACTTGGTAACATCATCAGTGCTACCGGTGGTAAGGACTGCAGTTGGCTGTCAGTTTATATTCTGGTTTATATTCTGGTGTCAATATTGGTTGGGAGTGATTTTAGAGAATCTTAGGGAATCAACCGAAGAATCTCTAAGACCACCCCCACCAATACAAGCCACCAGAAAGAAAACTGACAGCAAGCTACACTCCTTACTAGCACTGATGATGTAACCTAGTTGGGTAATGAAACGTCTCCATCAGGGGTGAAATCCAGCAAGGTCTAACAGGTTCCGGAGAACCGGTAGCGGAAATTTTGAGTAGTTCAGAGAACCGGCAAATACCACCTCTGGCTGGCCCCAGAGTGGGATGGGAATGGGGATTTTGCAATATCCTTCCCCTGCCATGCCACGAAGCCACGCCCACAGAACTGGTAGGGAAAAATTTTAGATTTCACCCCTGGTCTGCATTACATGAGGATGGAGATCATTTAAAACCCCAGTGAAGCGGGCGTGGGTGAGTGGCGGGAATGATGATGCCAGGTTTAATCTTCCAGAATTCAAGACCAGCAAATGGGCACCAGCTGGGAGTGCATGAAAAACAGCTATTAAGTGCAAAGGAAGAAATGCAGGTCGTCCCTGACTTACGACCAAAAATGAAGCCCAAATTTATGTGGATAAGTGAGAAATTCGTTAACGTGAGCCTTCTCGCCCCGCGCGTTAAGGGCACCACTGCAGTTGTGAACCTGGATTCCCCATCGACTTTGCTTGTCAGAAGGTCACAAAAAGTGATCAGGGCAAGCCCAGGATACTGCCACCGTCATAAATATGAATCAGTTATCAAACAAAGGAATGCAAATCATGTGGCCCAGGGGTGAAATGTAAAATTTGTTCCTACTGGTTCTGTGGGCGTGGCTTGGAGAGCGGGTGTAATGTGACTGGGTGGGCGTGGCCAACTTTTTTTTTTTTTAAACTTTTCAAAGCATTCTTTCTAATGCTTTGAAAAGCCTCTCTGCTGATCAGGCAATTCAGCCGGAATCCTCAGAGAGGCTTTTTAAAAAAATGCTTTGAAAAGCCTCTCTGCCAATCAGACAACTCAGCTGGGGTCGTCAGAGACTTTTCAAAGCATTTTTTTTAAACCACCTCTTCGGCCAAAAGGTTGCAGAAAAAAACGCTTTGAAAAGCCTCCGACGATCCCAGCTGAGCCGCATGATCATCAGAGGCTTTTTTTTTTTTACTTTTAAAAGTTTTTTTTTTTTTTTTGTGGGAAGAGCTTGTAGAAAAAATGCTTTTAAAAGTAAAAAAAAAAAAAAGACTGATGATCCTGTGGCTCAGCTGGGCATGGGGGGGTGGGCGCACAGGGATTTTTGCTACTGGTTCTCTGAACCACCCGCCACCATCGCTACCGGATCGGGCGCATTTCATCCCTGACGTGACCACGGGAATGCTGCAACGATCATCAGTGTGAAAAGTGGTCGTAAGTCACTTTTGTTCAGCGCCTATTTATAGAGTATGTATTCGTTGACCAAATTATTACTGGTAGTCCTTGACTTAAGGCCACAATTGAGCTCCAAATTTCCGTTGCTGAACAAGGAAGTCATTCAGCGAGTCACGCCCCATGTTACAACCTGTTTTGCCACAGTCATTAAGCAAATCATTGCCGTTAAATGAATCGCATGAATCGGGAAGCGAATCTGGCTTTCCCCCACTGACTTTGCTTGTCCTCTAGGAAGGTTGCCAAATTACATGCCTTCAACCAAGCAACAGCTGACGGTAGGGTTGCTGCAATAGTCATTAAGTGTGACAGTCAGTCATAAGTCACTTTTTTCAGGGCCGTCAAACGGTCACTAAACAGATGGCTGTAAGTCAAGGGCCAACTGTATTTCTCTGCTTTGACGTCACATGCTTCCATGGTCTCTCTAAAGGATCTCAGAACAATGCATGGCCTTGTATCGTCCATTTTATGAGATTTAAACTGGACATGCTAGCCTACATCTCTGGAGATCAACCGGACGGACTCAAGGTTAACTCAGCCTTTCATTCAGTATTAAGTATCTGGGGATGCAGATCACTAACAATCTGAAAGGGGTCTCTCCACACATCATCCTTAGTGAAGCATGCAAATCAGTGTTTGCATTTCCTGCGTCGGATGAGTAGAGCACCTCTTTCTCCTTCGGTCCCATTTTAAAAAAAATTTTTTTTTAAAGGAAAAAAAGCCTCTACCGATCAGGCAAGTCAGCTGGGATCGTCAAAGGCTTTTAAAAGCTTTTTTTTTACAACCTCTTCAGCCAAAGAGCCTGGATAGCTCAACAGGCTAAAAGCAGACTAAAGCCTGTTATTAACATCCAGCTGCCTGCAATTACACCAGTTCGAATCTCACCAGGCTCAAGGTTGACTCAGCCTTCCATCCTTTCTAAGGTAGGTCAATTGAGGACCTAATTTGTGGAGGCAATAAGCTGACTTTGTATAAAATATACAAAAGTAGGAAGGCTATTGCTTAACGCATTGTAAACGCATTTCTCCGAAGACTCAGGGCGGCGTATAAATCTAATTTTTTTTAAAAAAAGAGGTTGTAGAAAAAATGGTTTTAAAAGTAAAAAAAGGTGGCCACGCCCACTCAGTCATATTACCTCCCACCCACCCCCACCGAGCCACGCCCACAGAACCAGTAGTAACAAATTTTACATTTCACCACTGCAATAAAGTTATTCTAACCCTTCTGAGGTCAATAAAATGAGGACCCAGATGGTTGGGGGCAAGATGCAAAGGATGCCCCTGCATTGTATATCACCCAGAGATGCTACAAAACCTAAATGCTGTGGCTATGTCTGCGCCAAGAAAAATAGAATATGAAATATGAAATAAAATAAAATAAAAAACACAATACAACAGAACTGTTCAGGGTTTGGCCCCTCAAAAGCAAGGGTGTCAAAATGGCGGCCCCCGGGCTAGATGTGTCACGCGCAGGCCACGCCCACCCCAGCTCTGCAAATGGGGAAAACGTCGCGATACGTCACGTGACAGCAACGTGACATGGCAACTTTGATACCCGTGCTCTAAGTGAAGCAGGAGGTCGCCCAGGGTACCAAATTTCAAGAAAAGGACCTTTAAGAATTAATTTTTTTTTAAAAAAAAGTTACAGGTAGTCCTCGACTTATAACATTCATTTAGTGACGGTCCAAAGTTACAACGACCCTGGAAAAAGTGACATATGGCCAGAGGTTTTTCGGTTTTTTTTACACTTACACCGGCAGCATCCCCAGGGTCACGTGATCAACATTCAGATGCTTGGCATCTGACTCGTATTTGTGACGGCTGCAGGGTCCCATGGGGTTCCTTTCTGTGACCTTCCGACCCGCAAAGCCAATGGGGAAGCCAGATTCACGTAAGAACCATGTGACTTACTTAACATGAGCCGAGGTGGCGCAGTGGTTAGAGGGCAGTCCTGCAGGCTACTTCAGCTGACTGCTAGCTGCAGTTCGGCAGTTCAAATCTCACTAGGCTCGAGGTTGACTCAGCCTTCCACCCTTCCGAAGTGGGTAAAATGAGGACCCAAACTGTTGGGGGCAAGAGGCTGACTCTGTCAACTGCTTACAGAGGGCTGTAAAGCACTGTGAAGCGGTATATAAGTCTAAATGCTATTGCTATCTTCCTTCCTTCCTTTCTTCCTTCCTTCCTTCCTTCCTTCCTTCTCTCCCTCCCTCCCTCCCTCCCTCCCTGTGGTTTGAATGCATTATTGCAGGCTAATTCTGCCAGTTGCCATGAGTTCGATTCTGATCAGCTTAAGGTTGACTCAGCCTTCCAGCCTTCCGAGGTGGGTAAAATGAGGACCCAGATTGTAGGGGGCAAGAGGCTGACTCTGTCAACCGCTTAGAGAGGGCTGTAAAAGCACTATATATAAAAGCTATTCCTTCCTTCCTTCCTTCCTTCCTTCCTTCCTTCCTTCCTTCCTTCCTTCCTTCCTTCCTTCCTTCCTTCCTTCTTTCCTCCCTCCCTCCCTCCCTCCCTCCCTCCCTCCCTGTGGTTTGAATGCATTATTGCAGGCTAATTCTGCCAATTGCCATGAGTTCGATTCTAATCAGCTTAAGATTGACTCAGCCTTCCATCCTTCCGAGGTGGGTAAAATGAGTAAAATGAGTAGCCAGATTGTTGGGGGCAAGAGGCTGACTCTGTCAACCGCTTAGAGAGGGCTGTAAAAGCACTGTGAAGCGGTATATAAGTCTAAGTGCTATTGCTATTAACAACTTGCAGCGATTCGCTTTCTAACCACAGCAAACGGTGCAGAACTCCCTTAGCAAATGTCTGACTTAGCCATAGAAACTTTGGGGCTCCATTGCGGTCATAAGTCAAGGACTACCTGTATTTGGGGGTGGGGGTAGAGCCAACTTCATGGTTTACATAGGACACCAGCTGCTAAAAGTAAGCTTGGTCTACACCCAGGTGAAACCAGAATAACTGGTAGAAGGTAGATGGAACACATGTGAAAACAATGGAGTCTTTTCAGTGCTGGATTGATTGATGGGCGGGTGGAGGGATGGATCTATGGATCGATGGAGGGATGGGAGAAACCTCAGAAAGATGCTTATCTCTCTCTCCCTGCCCAAAGTGGAAGTCAACGGCCCTTGGAGAAGCAGAGAAGGGTGTAAACATTAACTCTACCGCAAACAGAAGGAGCTGGGACAGTCCGGTACAGGAAGAGCAGAAAGTTAATGACTGGGTGGTATTGAGATGGATGACGTATCAGGAGACACAATGGCTCGGTCTCTTGGGTTGGTTGACTTCCTTCAATGCAAGGTGGTTTTGCTCACAAAAAAAACCCAGCCGAACACGGTAGGAGGAAATCAAAAGAGGGCATAGGACAGAAGCGGTGGCAGGTGAGGAATCTGTCCAAGTCAACAAGAACCATGAGAAGGGACGAGGGTCATCAGATCCAAGAGCTGTGAATCACGAAAGGGCAGAGAGCGGTCAGAACGCGAGATGGTGGAAAAGAGAAGCTACCGTGCGGATCTTAAGAAAAACTAGAAGGCGAAGGGAAGAATTTCATGATGAGTATCATTGTACTGTAGCTCAGCTTTATAATAAAAAAAACAACAACAACGCACCTATTTATGAGTGCAAAACATACACAATTATCCTCGGATGCTTTTGTTTTATTTGCACTGAGCCAAAGGCCTCGGCTACAGGTATCGGCAGATGACGAGCCAGCCAGTAATACTGGAATACACTCAGTCAGAAACATATTTAACAGAATAACAAGAGTCGGAAGGGATTTCGGAGATCTTCCAGTTCAACCCCCTACGGGGCAGTGGGTCCCCCTGTATTTCACACCAGTTAAAGAAGGCATTAATAGGTATTCATTAAGATAGGCTCTAACGTGAAAACTACTTCAAATAGGCCCAAATATTTAAAAAATATAAAATATAATACTTTAAAAAGAGAACAAGTCGCAGTCTTACTAAGTCACTGAAGTAGTAAGTCACAAAACAAATGCACTTTAAATTAATCCCCAACTACCATGTTTCCCCGAAAATAAGACCCTGTCTTATATTTTTTTGAACCCTGAAATAAGCGCTTGGCCTTGGTCCAGGCAGATGGCCCTAGCCCCATCTCTGCCTCTGACGTAAAGCCCTCATCCGGGCCTTCCCCTGACTCCAGGACTGGCATATTATCCTCCCCAGCCTCCTCACTACCCCCTATTCCACTGCCAGCTCCACGAGCTGCTGGCAAACCACAACAGGAAATTCTGAGTTCTGTTACAGTCTTAAGTCAAGGACCTCCCGTTTAGTCGATTGTCACCCACCCAACACAGCAAATCCTCATGGGGGAGTGGGCTACGGAGACAGCTACGAAGCTGAGATGCCTGCTAATATCGAGGCTGACGTGCTCAACTCAAGTTTAAATGGTCAAAGCGTGCAAAAGAATATGATTCTAGCTAGGCAGATAGCGCTTGGACGGACACAAGATTCTACCAATGAAAGCCTACGGGGGAAGATTTGCTTGAAAAGGTGGGAAGGTGAGATGAACTTTTTCTGCGGCTCAGAAAGTTCATGGGGACCATAGAGACGGGAAGGACAATTAGCAGAAGGGACATCACAACAGTAGGGAAGGCTTGTTGGAAATGAAACCACCAGCAAAAAAACTTGCAAGAATAGAGCTGGGTGCCATCACTCATTTACCATCAGGGGTCTCCTAAGAAGGTACAAGGTCGAAATAAACCCTGGCCCGATCAATGTACTGTCCACAGAACGTGGAAAAAATTAAAAAATAAAGTTTAATTTAAAAAAAAAAAGAAGGTACAAATTCTGAGTCCATTCTAAGGCAGAGGTTCTACAGCTCCGTACATAATGGTTTTATTAGTAACCGTGTTTCCCTGAAAATAAGACCCTGTCTTTCTGTGGTTTCTTTTTGAACCCCGAAATAAGCGCTTGGCCTTATTTTCGGGGAGGTCTTATTATTTTGAGGCGTATGGAGCAAGACGGAGCTCCTCTTGCCATCTTACCTGAATTCCAGTTCTGCATTTAAATATTTTCAGGGGAGGTCTTATTTTTGGGGAAACAGGGATAATAAGTGGCCCACGCAATCAACAGAAACATGAGTTAAAATTTTGGGTTTTTTTTTTTTCCTTTAGGATTTAAGAGGAGAGGCGTCTCTCAAATCTGGGTAGTATCCAGCATTCTTTTTTTAATGTTTCATTTTGGACCATTAGAATTATAAAATAGAAGCAGGCAGCCCTTCGGGACTCAAGAGCGCAATAAAAAGTGGGATTTTGACATCTTGGATTTAGGAGGTGGGATGTGGGGGGGGAAGGAAACCAGCCCTATTCTATCAGCACTGTTTTCATCTGGGGGGAGGACGAGCGGGAGGACAAGCAAAAAATTAAATTCAGCGACAGAGCAGTCTTTGCTTACTCTTCGGAAGTGTTTTCTTTCATGCTGAAGGTGCATGGAGGAGAAACAAGGTGACATAAATAAAATAAGAAGGACATAAATAAAATAAGAAGGTGCTGCTTGCTTTACATGCACGAATGAAATACAAAACCCGTCATCGAACGTTAGTCAAACCATCACCTAGTCTTCGAGAGCAATTGCAATGTTTTCTTTTTGGCTTGAGCCATCAACCTCTTAATATCGCAAACTTCACACTGATGATTTGTCCTTGTTGGAAGATGTTTTGGCAGGACCATCTATGAAAAGACACTTGGGAGGCCTTATTGGCCGGCTACAGTGATGTTGTGAAAAGGAAATGACGGTTGAAGTCTACTTGACCACTGCCAATCATGAATAATCTCCCACAATGCAATTGCTCACGTTGTACAAACTTAGTAACTCACTACGAGCCAATTTCAACACTCTCATTAGGTGTGGGAAAAGCTAGGCCTTAGGCACAGAAGCCAACTGGATGACCCTGGATTATCCTCAATCTCAGCAGGACAAAGATGGTCTGAAAATGATGGCCAACACACATGGGCTTGTTCATGTGGTTGTCAAGAGTTACATTACGATTAGTTTGTTTATTTATTTATTATATTCGTATACCGCCTTTCTCCCAACGGGACTCAGGGCGGTGAACAGCCGAGATTAAAAATACATATAATACAAAAGTTAAGAAAGCTAAGATAAATTAAATCATCGGCCTCCCAATTTAAAACCCCAAGTTATAAAATTTAAAAATTCCCATTAAACCCATTTAGGCTAGACCGGCTTGCTGGAATAAATAAGTCTGTAGGGCCTTACGGAAAGTACGGAGGTCCGGGATCAGTCGTATTCCAGGAGGTAGCTCATTCCACAGGGCAGGTGCCCCCACAGAGAAGGCTCTCCCCCTGGGGGCCGCCAGCCGACATTGCTTGACTGACGGCATCCTGAGGAGGCCCTCTCTGTGAGAGCGTATTGGCCGGTGGGAGGTTATCGGTAGCAGCAGGCGGACTTGCAAGTACCCTGGCCCTAAGCCATGGAGCGCTTTAAAGGTGAGAACCAACACCTTGAAGTGCACCCGGAAGACCACCGGGAGCCAATGCAGCTCACACAGGAGTGGTGTTATGTGGGAGCGCCAAGTTGCCCTCATAATCACCTGTGCAGCTGCATTCTGGACCAGTTGGAGCCTCCGGGTGCTCTTCAAGGGGAGCCCCATGTAGAGAGCGTTACAGTAGTCCAGGCGAGACGTGGCGAGGGCATGGGTGTCCGTGCATAAGGAGACTTGAAGACAACAACACTTACATGCTGTACACACACAAAATCTAGAGACATAAAGGAAATAAAAGAATTCAGATTGAATTCTTCCATGCTTTCAGGGGACTTTCCTCTTTACACAAGGGACATTATATAAGATACTTAAAGACACAGGGACAGTAAATTTGTTTGATAGTAAACCTGGACTGGCACCAGGTTTTTCTTGTTTTGATGTTTTAAAGTTTTAACTGGTAGTGTTTTTATAGTTTTAAAAATGATTGTATACAGGAGTGGGCTTCAAAAATTTTAGCGAGGGATTCTCTGTCCAGCTGTTGAGTGGGTGTGGCTATGGTGGGTGTGGCCTAGTCAGCCTCCTGAACCATAGTGTGTGGGTGGGGTGTTTTTGCCCTCCCCAGGCTCCAGAGGCTTTTCTTGAGCCTCCGGGAGGGCAAAAACAGCCTCCCCAGGCTCCGGAGGCCCTCTGGAGGCCGGAAATGGTTTTTACGAACTTTTGGTAGGCCCGTTTTTCACCGTCCCTGAGCCTCCACACTCACCCTGCACTTACCTGAATCCAAAATGGGTCACGTGGGGACTCCTGGGAGGGGAGGGACAGGGTGGGCAGGGCCAGCCAGGAGTGGGATTTGGGGGTTCTCCGAACTGCACAGAATCTTAGCTAGAGGTTCTCCCGAGTCCCTGCGGACCCCCAGCAGCTCACCCCTGATTGTATACAACAATTTTAATTCTTGATTGGGAGCCGACCAGAGTTGGCTGAAAGATGGCCAGCTGCATAAATGTTTTCAATAAATAAATAAATTGATCTGACGGTCACTGGTCTGTTTTAAAAAAAATATTAATGAAATGACAAGTCAAATAGTCAGACTGAAGGAAAGACTAAAAATAGAGGGTGGTCTGCTTCCCCAAGAAATTATATCAGAATGTCAATTTTGGGCATCCAAACCCACCAGAGTAAAAGAGAAGAATGCAACAAATTTAATTCGCTTGGCATACGTACAACGGGGTGGATATCAGCAGTCTATTTCTATGCTTTTCGTGGCACAATAATATAAGCCAAAGAACGTTAGTAAATGGAAAGCAAAAAAAAAAGAGAGAGAGAAAGAGAGAGAGAGAGAGAGACTTCCTAAGGAGAATTAGTCCACCGTGGGATCAATTCACCAGCTAGGAAAACAGATCTTAAACATGCAAAATGCAGAAAGCGCATTTCAACTTAATAAATGGAAACACAAACAATTCCTTTGTGTTTCTGGAATGGCCCAGAGGTGGGTTTTCAGCAGGTTCTGACCACTTCTGGAGAACCAGTAGCGGAAATTTTAAGTAGTTCGGAGAACCAGGAGTGAAAATTCTGACTGGCCCCCACCCCCATCGATTCTCTGCCTCCCGAGTCCCAGCTGATTGGGAGGAAATGGGGATTTTGCAGTAACCTTCCCCTGGATTGGGGAGGGAATGGAGATTTTACAGTATTCTTCCCTGGATTGGGAAGGGAATGGAGATTTTACAGTACCCTTCCCCTGCCACGCCCACCAAGCCACGCCCACCAAGCCATGCCATGCCCACCAAGCCACACCCACAGAACCGGTAGTAAAACAAATTTGAAACCCACCATTGCCAGGGCCCCTTTGCAGCGGAAACTGATAATCCGATAATCTGAATGTTATCTCCTGTTTTGTACAAACCATGATTTAAAGTTCAGAAGAGGCCAAGTTTGAAAACAGTAACCAAGTTGGAAGGGACCTTGGAGGTCATCTAGTCCAACCCCCTGCTTAGGCAGGAGACCTCTACTAGGGATTCGAACTGCCGAACTGCCGACCTTTCTGATCGAAAAGCTCAGCGTCTTAGCCACTGAGCCACCTAGTCAGGTTATTGTTTAACCAAAAGTTAAAATAAAGAAACTTGTTGCTTTGATATTTAAGGAAGAAAAACCACTTTCGGGGGGGGGGGGGGGACGATTTGCTGGCGTCTTGGCTAAAATGTAAGACACTGCATGGAGTGAAAATAGTTAACAAATGTTTCTTCCATTTAGATCCAGAATTCTCCATGTGTTTTTTTCCCCAGGAAAAGAATCAAATCAGGCTCCCAACATACATTCAACTGATGCTAATGAAAGCTAATTCATCAGCATTTCCTACCTAACACCCTTAAAGATAGAAAACAGAAATCCAGGGACAAAAGGAAAGAGTGTATTAAAAATTGCATAAAATAGAAAATTCGTTCCCTTCTAAATACACCCACATATTCTACATCTGATTTTCTGACCATTTGGGCTTGATAAAATTTGCGCATTTTTTTTCTAAGGCCCTAGCCAAAAAATTCAGGAGGCGTCAGGTGGCCCCTTATCTGCCTGGCAAATTTAATTTTAAAAATGTTATTAAAGTTTTCCTATGCCGCAGCTCACTTCGTCAGAGGCACAATGAATCAGAAAAATGGGCTTGTTAGAAAAGAGACCGCGTGATTCCTTTTGATGTTTTGCAACCACAGATGCTAAGAATCTAGCAGTCACAAGGGGCTTTTCACGCAGAAGAATTTCTATGATTTCATATACCGTACGGTTCTTGTTTAATAAAAAGCTAAGCAACTTCAAAATCTAGACTCATTTCGTATCCTTCTTTTCATGCTGAAGAGTGAAATTGCAAAAGCTTATATCTTCTCAACCATTCTTCCTTTCATGCAAGCCACAAGAATTTACTTATTTATTTATTTTTTTTTAAAAAAAGGCTGAAATACTTACATTGTACCAACTCTGGCTTTTCTGTGAAGAGAAAACAAAAATAACAAACAGAGAAAAAAACAACACACAATTAGTAGGGAAGTTTCAATGTTTCAGGAGTAGGCAAAGGAAGAGGAATGGGGAGCGGGGGTGGGGACACCGACCCAAAACTTTGGAAATTTTGGCTAACATCCCTGGAACTAGACATGATGGAGAACCCAAATAGAAACTTCATGGCTTCTAGGAAGTACTTGTAGGATTTTAATCACAACTTGTTGGCCAAATTAGAACACTGATGATCAACAGCAGTTGATCCCAAGTCTCACCCAAGAATGTCATTTACACTCATAATTTCTTTCTAAATCAGGAAAATCCAAGCACCGATCAACTGCCTTTCATTTCTGAGTTTTTATATCAAACACCAAATACACAATAGAAGGGACACAAGAGGCCCTAACTACGCATTTTGAAGCTAGGACCTGAGGCCTGTGCTGCAACATTAGAAGTCCAATCGGATTCGTTGTGCAGGCTTGGAAAAACGTGTCCCGTTGCTTACTCATTTCAGATATTAATTTAATTGACAGAAATGATACGGCCAATTTATCTTACATTTATTTATCTCTGGGGCTCGTAGTAAGGATATACAAGATATTGAAATGGCAGGAAGTGGGCGTCCTTGAAGAGAACTTTTGAGGTTTAATCTGATCGTCAGAACCTGTCCTATGTTGTGTAAAATTCTTTGGTTGTGTTTTCAAGAGTTCTGCCTGCTGGAGAATAAAAGCTGAACTAAAGACCTGGGGTAGAATTGAAGGGAGTATATTTTGGGGTGACACAGTAGGCAAATTAAACCACCCAATTCTCTCAATCTGTTTATGTCTAAATGGCATCTGTTCATCAACTTCTTCAACTCTGGGGTGTAAATCATTTTTATGCCTTTATGTTTCTTAAGTATCGTTGCTTCTACAGAGGAAAAGTCAACACGGACAACCAATCGGGACAGCCTGTTTTGTTCTGTCTTTTGTAAAGTTATAGAATACTTCTGTGGTTTGGGAGAGTTTGAGGGGAGGAAATGCCTTCCACGGCTAAGCCTACATTCACTTCTGTTTATTTAACCAAACAAAAGATAGCTTCTTGGGCTGTTCAGGTGTGAACAGCTTCATATAGATCTCATCTTCGTTTCTTTCAGCCTAAAACACAGGATGATTTAGCCTGGCTGAATGTGGCAACCTTAAAAAACACAGAAAAAGGAGAAAAATTCAGGCTGAGGAAGGGAATCAAAATGTAGTAGTGAGAAGCAGGGATGGGTTCCACTTACATTTACTACTGGTTTGCAATGGGAGCATCATCATTGATGATGTCTGAATGGGTGGGTGGAGCCTCTTGTCACCATTACTACCAGTTCGCAAGAACCGGACTGAACCGGGAGCAACCCACCACTGGTGAGAAGGGAGTCAGAGCCATCAAAATTGCTAGTCAACTCGCGGTGGGTTGTTCCTGGTTATAATGGTGGCGGGAGGCTCCGCCCACTCGCCCCGATGTCATCACTGACGATCTGCACATACCTACAGGACCACCTTCTGCCGCCAGTAGCCTCCCACCGACCAACGCGCTCCCACAGAGAGGGGCTCCTCAGGGTGCCATCAGCCAGACAATGTAGGCTGGCGACCCCCAGGGGGAGAGCCTTCTCTGTGGGGGCACCCACCCCCTGGGATATGTATGATTGCCAACCTCCGAACCTTCCGCCGGGCCCTAAAGACCCCGTTTTTTCAACAGATTGGCCTGGCTGAATAAGACCCTCGATGGGATATTTTAATTTATGGGTTTTAAATGTACAAGGCCAATTTGTTTAATTCTTTTCTAACTGGTTTTAATTTTTCTATGAGTCTGTGTTTTATTATGGCTGTGCACCGCCCTGAGTCCTTCGGGAGAAAGGCGGTATAGAAATCTAAATAAACCTAAACCTAACCCTAAAACATGCTCGGAAGGATGCACGCTCCCGTTGCAAACCGGTAGTAAAGATTAAGTTGAAGCCAACCCTGATTTTCAACTCAGCTCTCAGACTCCGAGAGCTAAGATGATGCTTGCGTTCACTTCAAGCATGGATTTCAGACGGACTTGGATGAAATACGCCCTATTTTGTTGATCGGTTCCAGCCCTCGGATCCACCTTGGAGAAATATTCAGAAATGAAAGTTATCCAAAGGATAGGCTTTACGGAATGTGCCCTTATCTTTGTTTATTCCAAAAGTTTTTGGCTTCCGGTCATTTTCCTGTGTTTTAATTGAGTATTAATTCTTGAGTTCCCGAAAGATCTCTTTTGAGAGTTGATTCTTGAGATGGTTTTTTAAGGAGTTCTCAAGATTCCTTCGGTGCAGACAAGGTGTCTTCTGACATTAGAAACTGCAGGCTAGAGAAACAAAACAAGGGGCATATTTCATGACTGCGGTCTCTACATACGGTATAATAACTTCCCCTCCCTTGGGTGGATTGCAAATGTTCTCACTCTGATGACACATACGTCTTATTTGGTTTGGCCTTATCGTTGCAACTAAAGCTTTACTGCTCAGTTTGGCCCTGATTATCAGGGAGGAGTTTTGAATGGATTGTATCTTGTATGCAGACTCCCTACCAAGGACGCCTCTTTCGAAGAACTCCCATGTTATGTGATTCTTTTTTTTTATTTGATTTAAACCCAGCCCTTTTAATGTTTGTAAGCCACCCAGAGTCACCCTTGGATGAGATGGGTGGCACATATATAATAAAATAAAAAAGAATAAAAAAAGAATAATAAAAAAGAATAGAAGAATAGAAGAAAATAAAAAATAAAATATGAAATATGAAATAAAATAAAATAAAAAATACAACACAATAAAAAATAAAATAAAATAACACAATACAATACAATACAAAAATAAAATAAAATAATACAATTCAATTCAATAATAAAATAAAATAAAATAGAATAGAATAAAATAAAATAATAAAATAAAATAAAATAAAATAAAATAAAATAAAATAAAATAAAATAAGATAATAAAATAAGATAAGATAAGATAAGATAAGATAAGATAAGATAAGATAAGATAAGATAAGATAAATAAAATAAAATAATAAAATAATAAAATAAAATAAAATAAAATAAAATAAAATAAAATAAAATAAAATAAAATAAAATAAAATAAAATAAAATAAAATAAAATAAAATAAAATAAAATAAAATAAAATAAAATAATAAAATAAAATAAAATAAAATAAAATAAAATAAAATAAAATAAAATCTTTGTATACAAATGGTGAAATTTACGTTCTGGGACAATACTTTAATTTTTTTAAAAAAACCTTGGCATTGCTAACAACGTAACAGTAGCGCCCAAGGGTTTTTAAATCCAAGTTTGCTGTTTAAATTTTTCAACTTGTGTGATGAATTTTGGGCTCTGCTGTTGTTATTGTGATGCTTTCTTTCCACATCCTTCATTTTGGCTCCAAATAAGTGAATGACTGAATAAATAAACATTATTATTATTATTATTATTATTATTATTATTATTATTATTATTATTATTATTATTATTATTATTATTATTATTATTATTATTTCTTTATTTATTAAATTTATTAAATTAAATGTATTAAATGTATTATTAAATGTATTTAATGTATTCAATTTATACATTGCCCATCTCCTTTTTGAGCAACTCCGGGCAGCTTATGACTTCATAAAAACAGCAATGAAAACACTGAACATTAAAAGTTAACATGGGAGGATGGGGATGCGGTTGTTTATTTACTTATTTTGAGATTTTTAAGGCCACCCAATTTAGTGTGACTCTGAGCAGCATACAACACAAACACACGGTAACAATAATCTAACTAAGAAGCAAACAACATTTTATATATATATATATATGCGCATATACATATATATACACATGTGTGTGTGTGTGTGTGTGTGTATGCATGTTTTGGTGTATTCGGGTCTTTTCCCGTGTAAGATTGAGAGTATCTTGGTGACGTTTCGACGAGGTTCCACTCGTCATCTTCAGGTTTTGGGCTTGTGTGAGCAAAGCGTGATCAGAGATGTCGTCTCTCTATAAATACTGGTGGGAGATGTGGAGTGCTGGCTTTGTTGTTGTAAGCGTGTTGGTTGGCTATGTTGTTACATCTTGATTAGTAGATGGAGTTGATGTTTGCAGATTAGTTGGCTGTTTCGTAACATCCAGTGTGGTGAGGTCCTAGCTGTGTGCCTATTAGCCTTTTGTGTTGTAACGACCTGGGTAATGGGTTGTGTGATAGCATCCTGAGCTCTAGTGTTGTGACATCCTGAGTCCTGTGCTGCAACATCCTAGGTAGTTGGCTGTGTTGTAATATCCTAACAACAATCTTACATGGGAAAAGATCCGAATATGCCAAGACTTGCATACCTGTATCCATGAAAATCTATGAAAACAAATACACACACACACACACACATACACACCTACACGAAAAGCTAAAACCTACAAGGAAACCAAGCACAGAACAAAACAAACCACTAGTAGTTACTACTTTGATTGAGCATTTTTTTCTAATGGAAAGGAACATAAACAAGGAAAAATGAACGTACAAAAAGGTAAGAGATGGTGAAATACAGGCAGGTAAATGATCCATCTACGGTATCATAAAGATGACTATCTTCTAAGCTTATCATTAGAAATTTATGACCCTGTAAAAGATGTCATATCCGCTTTCTCAACAGAATCCAAGAGTCTGTTTGGAATTTGAACGATAAATCCGAGTACATTGGGTTAATTGAAACATCTGGTTAGTTGTCAAATTGGATATAAGCAAATTTAGATAAGCAGTGTACATAAGAGTTGTTGAAACTCTTAGGCAAGATTATGTTGAAAAGATGGCACACATCTAAACATCTTCTAACACGTATGATGATGGCTTTTCTCCAGTCCATTCAAGAATATCAATGTGTAGGAGAAGACAAAGGAATGGATGGATAAAATTGTCAGGGACTTGGGTACCTTTCTTACAAAGAATGCCAAGAATTTTTAGTCGGGCAATTGGAGCAGGGCAAGACGTACAAGACAGGAAGAGCTGGGAAGAAATTGGGGTTTCAAGGAAATTTTGTTGAATCAACTTCCAAGTTTCAAAATTCCAAGTTGAAAGCAGAGGGCGGAATATCAGAGTTGGAAGGGACCTTGGCAGTCTTCGAACCCAGCTCTCTGCTTCATCAGGAAATCCTGTACCAGGGGCGTCCAACCTTGGCAAGGTGAAAACCAGGGGATGAAATCCAGCAGGTTCTGATAGGTTCTGGAGAACCGGTAGCGGAAATTTTGAGTAGTTCGGAAAACGGATAAATACCACCTCTGGCTGGCCCCAGAGTGGGGAGGGAATGGGGATTTTGCAATCTTCTTCCCCCAGGTGTAGGGACAGAATGGGGATTTTGCAGTATCCTTCCCTTGGAGTGGGGTGGGAATGGAAATTTTGCAGTATCCTTCCCCTGTTACATCCGCCAAGCCACGCCCGCAGAACCGTTAAGGAAAAAATTTGAATTTCACCCCTGGTGAAAACTTGTAGATTTCAACTCCCAGAATTCTGGCTGGGGAATTCCGGAGTTGGAAGTCTATACATCTTCCAAGGACACTTCCAAGGGTGTCCTCCAAGGTTGGACGCCCGTTCCCAGTTAAATGGCTGTCCATTCTCTTCTTGAAAACCTCCACTGAAGGAGGTCCTACAACTTCTGGAAGCAAGTCGTTCCACCGGTGAATTGTTCCAACTGAAAATTCTCCTTAGTCCTAGGTTGAATCTCTCTCTGGTAAGCTTTCCATCCATTGCTTCTCATCCTGCCTTCAAATCCCAGCAAAGATTTACTCTGCCTCAGCAAAGATTCTCGCTGAAGCCTGCCCTTCCACCACAGGAGCGAATTTCTGAATCGATTCTAACTTTTTTTTTTTTGATTCAAGCAAGGGAAGGACGAAGGAGGAAGAAGAAGAAGAAAAAAAAAAGGAAAACCGGGAAGGGCATATTGAGGAAAACAAGAGAGAGTCAAGTTCTTACTTTGATCAGGTTTAATCTGTCATACTGGAAAAAAAAGAAAAAGAAAACCATGAAAACGTTAGAAAGGAAAGAAAAGGAATCTATAGCTTTAAAGGTGGAGAGCAGAAGTGGGTTCCAGCAGGTTCTGACCAGTTCTGGAGAACCGGTAGCGGAAATCTTGAGTAGTTTACAGAACCGGTAGTAAAAATTCTGACTGGCCCCGCCCCCATCTACTCTCTGTCTCCCAAGTCCCAGCTGATCAGGAGGAAATGGGGATTTTGCAGTAACCTTCCCATGGAGTGGAGAGAGAATGGAGATTTTACAGTATCCTTCCCCTGGAGTGGGGAGGGAATGGAGATTTTACAGTATCGTTCCCCTGCCCTGTCCATCAAGCCATGCCACGCCCCCAAGCCACACCCACAGAACTGGTAGTAAAAATGTTTGAAACCCACCGCTGGTGGAGAGGATATAAAACGAGGATATCTGTGCACGGGGATGAAAGACCAGACGTAGTAGAGAGAAAAGCTACAGGGACAGAGGGATAAAAAGAAAATATATGCGAACAATGCCACAGGATTTTACAGCATCCCTTAATTGTGAGGTTTCGTGGCTCTGAACTGCACAAGGTTTGACCAGTGATGTGTAATGGGATAGATGTGTAAAAGTCAAGTGATTTCTGTTCTTAAGCGAGACATTTGTTCAGTGAGTATTGCCCCATTTTGCGAGCTCTCTCGCCACAGTTGTTAATCCTTTTATCCCTGCAGTTGATAAAAGTTAGTAAAATATCTGGTAAGTGAATCCATTTTTCCCCAGGGACTTTGCTTGTCAACAACCTACAAAGGTTGTACGTGTGAAAAAGGGTTGTACGTCGTTTTCACAGTGCCGTTGTAACCTTGAGTGGTCGCCAGTGATGGTATTCAGTCAGTTCTATCCGGTTCGGGCAAACAGGTAGCGGCGGCTGCGGGAGGCTCCACCCACCTGCCCAGACATCATCACGTTCCGTTTTTGACACTCTGCACATGTTGTGCCCGAGCGCTCATATTTGCAAACTGGTAGCGAAGGTAAGTCAATACCACCATCAGCGGTCGCTAAATGAATCGTTGTACGTTGAGGACTACCTGGAATTTTTCCTTGGTTGAGACTGTGAGTTTGTCACATGTTTGGGATCCCAGGAGATCAACTCTCTTAAGTTTGTTTCAGCCCTCCATCTGTTTCCACCCCGAAGGGTCAGTTCAGTTTGCTGAGGGTTAAAGCACTGTCAGTGAGAACTTCCCATATCAATTATCCAAAGGGCAGAGGAGCAATAGATTCCAAGATCCAGGAATCTCAAGAAATGCAGGTTGGTGCCTTAAAATTCCCAGGATCCCGCTATCTTTTACAACGGCAGCTTCAGTGCAACTATCACACAGTGATGAGTTGCTACCAGTTCTACCCGGATCAACAAACTGGTAGCGGCAGCAGTGGAAGGCTCCTCCCACCAATGTTGGATGCTTCTGCATATATGTAGAAGCATCCTGCGAGTGAGCGTGTGGGCATGAGCAAACTGGTAGCGATGGGTTTTGCAATCCACTACTGCTATCACCTGTCTGGAGAAGTGGCTTTTTGGGCAACCCAGTTGGCTGTATGTCCATTATCCTCATGAAAAACAGGGAAGGATCTTAGGAGTAGACTTGCAGCCACTCCTGGAGGGTCACAGATTCTCCATTCCATTTCTCGGAGCCCCTGATGATCAGTTCTGATAATCCCACTCTTGACATTTTGGGGGGCATATGAAAAATGACCCCCCCCCCAAGGTGAGTCCTCTCGGTCAGGATCGAATTGTGAGGCCCTCGGTGCTCTCTGAGCTTGGTTGTTGTCGTGCAGACGTCTTCACTGATGATGAAGTTGGGTCATGAAACATCTACAAAGAAACAACCAAGCTCAGAGAGAACCATGGTCCTCACAACGTAACCTCTGAGCTACAAACATTCTCTTATGTTGCCCCCCCAAGGGTGTTCTTTTTTATACAAAGTCAGCTTATTGCACCCACAATCCGGGTCCTCACTTTACCTACCTCGGAAGGATGGAAGGCCAAGTCAACCTTGAGCCTGGTGAGATTTGAACTCGCAGTAATTGCAGGCAGCTGGCCTACTACTTAAGTGCTACTTAACAGCGTTTTAGTCTGCTGCTCCACCAAGGCTCTTACATGCAGGAGCTCCAAGGAACACCACAAAGAAGGGCCTCCAAACGTCTGAGCTGCTTACAACCTTGGCAATGGCTTTAATTTTTAATTATAGCTCACGGAGGTGAACTATAAATCACACCAGGATGACAAGTGCAGTTGGGTAGGGTCCACCAACCTTTTAAAATTGCCCTTCATTTACAATCTAATCTTAAGTGGCATTGCCTTTAATCTTTGTTTGCAATCTAATGGATCGCTTGCAGAAGGGGAACCTATCGCATGAGTGCTGGAAGTGGCACGCAGAGCCATCTCTCCTAGCACACCAGTCGTCACCTGTTGCTCTTCCAGCTTCCAGTGTACACATGCGTGCTGGCCAGCTGATCTTAGCGCACGCAAGCCTGCCAGAAACCAGAAGTCCAGGTGACTGGAGCGCATGCACACACCGAAAACCGGAAGCTCAGCTTCCCGGCGCACACATACGTGCTGGGGATCTGCTCTTCCGGTTTCCGGTGCTTTCCCGCACACATTCCCATTTCGGCACTCGGTGTCAAAAAGGTTAGCCAACACTGGGATACTCCGTTCCAGGTCCACCATTCACCACCAAATTATTTTGCAATACTTAAAGATACTTTAGATCAGCGGTGTCAAACTCAGGGCCCGGGGCTGGATCCGGCGTTTAGGGTGCTTAGATCTGGCCTTCGGGCCTCCCTGCAAACAGTGAAGGACTGGCCCATGAGGCCTCTGCTAGTGAAAACGAAGCTCACGAGGGCCAAGGGCAGCCCTCTCGAGCTCCGTTTTTGCTGGCAGAGGGCTGCAGGAAGTTGTTGCAGCCGAAAATATGGAAGCCCATTTACCCAGGCAGAGCGCTCGGGCCACCACAGGTGTCCCAACACGAGCGACATTGAGCTGGCCATGCCCACCCCTGTCCCCTGAGCAGGGGTGAAATCCAACTGGTTCTGGAGAACCAGTAGCGGAAATCTTGAACAGTTCAGAGAACCAGCAGTGGAAATTTTGAGTAGTTTGGAGAAGCGGCAAAAACGACCCCTGGCTGGCCCCAGAATGGGGAGGAAATGGAGATTTTGCAATATTACCTTCCCCAAGGTGTGTGAGGGGGAGGTATAGGGATTGTGCAGGATCCTTCCTCCATGATAGGGTGGGAATGGAGATGTTGCCGTATCCTTCCCCTGCCATGTCCACCAAGCCATACCATGCCCACCAAGCCATGCCCACAGAACAGGTAGTAAAAAAATTTTGGATGTCACCACTGCCCCCGAGGTCAAACACAACCCCGATGTGGCCCTCAAAGAGTTTGACACCCCTGCTTCAGATAGTTAAACCAGCCAGCATGTTAATCTTCACCATGAATTAACTGGAGAAGCAGAAGGTTCTCCAGGGCACAAAATTAGTTACATACAGCCAGGACCACATAGTGGCAACAGGCCCTTCCAGGAATAGGCCCTTACAACCCCTTGCAGGCCCCAAGGTTTCATTCCAAAGGATGGGATTACTCTCTCAAAGGATAATCTTTTCAGTTGACTCAAAAATATTTTCCTTGTATGTATATCAGGCACCAACTTGTGAGGCCCGGGTGAAATGAGGACAGGATACGGGTTGGTGTAAAACTTGCTTAGCGGGCCAGATAGGCTAGGAAAGGGCTCCCTCTGTTGGAAACATAGTGCCATGACAGCCTGTGAATCTCATTAAAGAGAGGTCAATCACGAACGAAGGTCCCAGGATCGCAGGATTTAATCCAAGTCACTCATCGAGACCAAAAGGTTTATTCTTCCAACATTTTGGACTCGTGCTTTAGCCCATCCTCAGGGAACTTCTCTCTCTCTCCGGAATGCATGCACTGGGCTTTTCTACGCGTTGTATATTTATATATACTGTGTATCGCTGTGCCCTTAAGACCCTACTATTTCGCCAGGCAGGGCTAACTATCTAATTATTTTACATTAGGAGTTTTAAATTGGAGGTTTTAAATCGGGCCGAAATCGTCTAATATTTTTTAATAATTTTAAATTTTGATATTTGTATATTCTTTGTTTTAATAGGCTGTACACCGCCCCGAGTCCTTCAAGAGAGGGGTGGTATACAAATAAAATTATTATTATTATTATTATTATTATTATTATTATTATTATTATTATTATTATTATTATTATTATTATTATTATTATTATTGTTGTTATTATTATTATTATTATTGTTGTTGTTGTTGTTGTTATTGTTGTTATTGTTATTATTGTTATTATTGTTATTATTGTTATTATTGTTATTATTGTTATTATTATTATTATGGAGTCTTGGTGGCGCAGCGGACTAAAGCGCTGTTAAAGTAGCACGTAAGTAGTAGTTAAAGGAGGAGGAAAGAAAGAAAGAAAGAAAGAAAGAAAGAAAGAAAGAAAGAAAGAAAGAAAGAAAGAAAGAAAGAAAGAAAGAAAGAAAGAAGAAAGAAAGAAAAATTGGAAAGTTCTGACTCAGCTTCCATCCTTTCAAGGTAGGTAAAATGAGAACCTGGATTGTGGGGGCAATAAGCTGACTTTGTATAAAAAAGAACACCGCTTGGGGGGGTGAGGGGCAAAAGCCCTACTAAGCAGGTATATACAAAAGTATGAAGGCTATTGCTTAACGCATTGTAAACTGCCCTGAGTCTCCGGAGAAGGGTGGCATATAAATCGAACCAACAAATAAATAAATAAATTCACCCTGCTGGCTGAGGAATTCTGGGAGTTGAAGTCCACAAGTTGTAAAGTTGCCAAGGTTGGAGACCCCTGGACTAGAGGGTCAATTTTCAAATGTCCTGGTCCATGAGAAACCTGCAGCTGGAAAGGATCTTCAATTTTTCTAAGGTACAATTTATTGGCTGCAAACAGGAAGGAATCAAACAGGAAGGAACCGAACAGAGTAAAAAGAAAGCTGATTTTAGATAGGGCCGTGATGGCGAAACCTATGTGCCAGAGGTGGCACGCAGAGCCCTCTCCGTTGGCACGTGCGCCGTCACCCCAGGTCAGATCTCCGTGGCGTTTCTATCGTGAGCTTCTGTTTCGTCGTTTGTGGGGAAACAGAAGCTCACGAAAAAAAAATCTTACCTCTTGCCAGGCTGCCGGTGTTGGGATGGCTTGCCTCCCACCGGCCAGCTGGTCTTAGGGTCTCTGCTGCGCATGGGAGCATATCCGTGCATGCGCAACAGGGGCGGTATTTACCTAGCTTCGCTACCAGTTTGCAAATGTGAGCGCTTGCGCGCAGAGCATCAAAAACGGGACGTGATGACGTGTGGCCGGGTTTGCTCAAACCGGATAGAACAGACTGAATACCACCACTGATGCATGCATGCATGTCCGTGCATGCACGCATGTGAGCATGCGTTTATGCGTACACTTTTCCGTTTGGGCATGCGCACGTACGCAGTTTGGGCACTCGGTGTCTAAAAGGTTCGCCATCCCTGAGATAGGCGCTTGGAGGCAAAGTAAAAAAAAAAGGAAATAAGAAAAAAAAAGACAGAGGAAGAAATAGGAAGAGAGTTCAATGAAAACTTACAACTGAGGAGTAAACAAAACAGAATCAGCAAGTGTTTTTACTAGTAATGTAGCAATAGCACTTAGACTTATATACCGCTTCATGGTGCTTTTACAGAGCTCTCTATGTGGTTTACAGAGTCCGCATATTTGCCCCCAACAATCTGGGTCCTCATTTTACCCACCTTGGAAGGATGGAAGGCTGAGTCAACCTTGAGTTGAACAGGATCGAACTGCTAGCCTGTTGTGGCCCCGTCCTCTGAGCCTATCCCTTTGGAGGAAGGCAGCTCTGAGCAGGAGGAAGAGGAGCCAGCCAGATCTCCCAGCCCTCCCCCTCTGGCACCGGCTCAGGTGCCAGCTGAAAGAGAGCCAAGTAGTGGGGAAACAGGTGCCTCAGATGAGAGTGAGGGAGAGACGTCATTCCTGGACGCACGCCAAAGAAGGCGAGAGAAAAGGGCACTGCAGCTGAGACGTATGAGGAAATGCTGAGTCATTGGATTGGAGTCATGGGATCAATGACTCACTGGACCACACCCAGAAGCATATGTATATAAGACAGTACGGTGGGTTACGAAGTTCGTGACGAACAAAGCTAAACAAACGGAGCAACCTCGTAGTCTTGGAAGCTAGATGAACGGCAAAGCTACGTAGGAGATTTGCTTGTTTGTGTAAACCAATAAAGTCCTTGGCAGACGGTGTGCATATCGCTGCCAAGGTTGAGATAAGAACTGCGGAGTGTGCCAAGTGATTATTAACCCTCGGCTGGCTGTGTTTTTGTGGGTCTCTGAAGGGGGGGGACAGATCATCGCCGTCTGCAGAGTTAGCCTGTAATATTGCATTCTAACCACTGTGCTACCACAGTTGGTCCTTCCTTCCTTCCTTCCTTCCTTCCTTCCTTCCTTCCTTCCCACCTGCCTGCCTCCATCCCTCCCTCCCCTCCTTCCCACTTAGCAATAGCACTTCAACTTATATATCGCTTCACAGTGTTTTTACAGTCCTCTGTAAACGATTTACAGAGTCAGCATTTTGCCCACAACAATCTGAGTCCTCATTTTACTGACCTCAGAGGGATGGAAGGCTGAGTCAACCTTAGGCCGGTCAGGATCGAACTGCTGGCTGTCGGCAGAGTTAGCCTGTAATACTGCATTCTAACCACTGTACTACCACAGTTGGTCCTTCCTTCCTTCCTTCCTTCCTTCCTTCCTTCCTTCCTTCCTTCCTTCCTTCCTTCCTTCCTTCCTTCCTTCCTTCCTTCCTTCCTCTTCCTCCATCCCTCCCTCCCCTCCTTCCACCTTAGCAATAGCACTTAGACTTATATACCGCTTCATAGTGTCTTACAGTGCTCTCTAAGTGGTTTACAGAGTCAGCATATTTGCCCCCAACAATCTGGGTCCTCATTTTACGCACCTCAGAAGGATGGAAGGCTTGGTCAAACTTTGAGTCTGGTGAGATTCGAACTGCTGAACTGCAGCTCGCAGTCAGCTGAAGTAGTCTGCAGTGCTGCACTCTAATCACTGCGCCACCTTGGCTCTTGTGGAATGGACCTTGGGTGAACGGATGATCTCCTAATCTGATCAGATGGTTCCGAAATTCTCTCCCCTCTGAAGGACGTCGCGAAGTCTCAGAGTAGAGAGGCCTCAACTTTGGCAAACTTTTAAAGACCTGTGGATTTCAATTCCCACAATTCCCAAGCAGGTGCAGCCGGCTGGGGAATTCTGGGAGGTGAAGTCTACTAGTCTTAAAGTAGCCAAAGTTGGACACCAATCTCTAATTGGAAGAGAAAGGAATTTGGGTGGTGGTTTTGTCCAGTGGCCCCCAAACTTTTGGGCGCACCAGGGATTGGTTCCGTGGAGAGAGGCTTTCCCGTGGAACCGGAGGGGGCGTGGTTTTGCTGTCTACGTGGCCCGGTTGCTGACATGCCGTGGACGGGACCCCTGGTTTAGTGGGCTTTTCTTCTCCTTTTGAGCCTACAAGTCCCAATAGCCAGGATGATGGGAAAAAAAATATCCTTTTGTTTTGCTTCCTGAGCTGACGATAAGAGTCGTAGCCAATGTCTGGTGCTCAGAGAAACATTCTGCTTTTCCAAATGAAATTCTTACGGGCAATTCTGCCTCCCTTTTCGGGAAATGCTGTAATATCCCCTTTCGCTTAATTCAGGATAGGTGTTCAGAGCCACCTTCCCAAATACGACAAACCCTCTGACGTGAACACAGAAGATTCCTTTATTAGAAATGCTGACAGCCCCGGCAAAAAGTTTTATCTCGCAGGCTAACAAATCCGGCCAGCCGGAAGATGAATAGTTATCTGCCACATCTATTCATCTCCACCCCCTGCCCTTTATCCCCAGAGCTAGGGTGCGGCATCGCTAGCATCAGTGGCTCTTCTGTCCCAAGGACCAGCCCATAGATTTCCACTGCTCTCCTCTCCTTTGCCTTCTGCGCATCCACACATCAGGCACTGGACCCAGCTGTTCCTCCTCTTCCTCATCGGCCACCTCCAGACCTGGGGACTGTTGACTCTCCATCTGAAGGCTGACAGACGGCTCAGGCTCCACCTCTCTCTCTCTCTCTCTCTCTCTCTCTGCCAGCTCCATTCCCTCTTCCCCCTCGGACCTCTCAGGTTGCCTTGATGCTGGTCCTGACTCCCACGCCTCCTTCTCCTCTGATTTGGCTGCCGAAGGGGCCAGCTGCCGACAAGCCACAACAATAGGCATGTCTTTATTTTATAAAGCCTGATTGGCTAATGCCTAAAGATCCAGGGGAAACGAATGAAAAGAAGGAACGAGGAAGTTTCAACAGCTCCGTTCACGAAATGTGAGACGTGGCTTTTCACCTACACTTATGGGACAGCATACCAGTACGTACTTGCCTATTCATTCTTCTTGCATAGAAACAATAACTGACCCCAATAGAGCCTCATTATTTCTGTTACTTCCAGTTTCTATTCTGAAAAAGGAGCTGTTGATTTAAAAGGGGGAACAAGCTACTTTGAAACATGATGGCATATACGGGTAGTTCTCGACCTACCGCCGTAATGGAGCCTGCCCATTACGGCTGTGTGTCATGACGGTTGGAAAATGGGTCGGCCGCAGGATTATTATTATTATTTTTTGCAGCAGCAGCACTGGTTGTTAATTGAATGCTGCAGTTGTTAAGTGGACCCATGGTTCACGAAGAGCATGATTTGGCAAAATGCTGGAAAAGCGCTGGTTTTCAGCGAAAGCATCATAAAACGCTGTCACATAACTGCAACATGCAGAAAAAGGCTGTGGCAGCCCCTCAAATATTGGAAGACTGCTATCGTGTCTCCCCTAGTCCTTCTCTACCCTAGACTAGCCAGGCCCAGTTCCTTCAGATTAACAGAGTTGGAAGGGACCTTATAGGTCATCGAGCAGAAGACCCTACACCATTTCTGACAAATGGCAGTCCAGTCTCTTCTTGAAAGCCTCCAGTGATGAAGCTCCCACAACTTCCAAAGGCAACTTCTGTTCCATCGGTTGATTGTTCTCACTGTCAGAAAGTTCCTCCTCATTTCTAGCTTGAATCTCTCCTTGACCAGTTTCCATCCATTATTCTTTGTCTGGCCTTCAGGTGCTTTGGAAAATAGCTTGACCCCGTCCTCTCTGTGGCAGCCCCTCAAATATTGGAAGACTCATGTCTCCCCTGGTCCTTCTCTTCACTAGACTAGCCATGCCCAGTTCCTGCAACCGTTCTTCATATGTTTTAACCTCCAGTCCCCTAATCATCCTGGTTGCTCTTCTCTGCACTCTTTCTAGAGTCTCAACATCTTTTTTATAGTGTGGTGATCAAAACTGGGTGCTGTATTCTAGGTGTGGTCTTACTAAGACTTTTTTTTTAAATGATTTATATGCCACCCTTCTCCGAAGACTCAGGGCGACTTACAATGCGTTAAGCAATAGCCTTCATACTTTTTGTATATTTATACAAAGTCAGCTTATTGCCCCCACAAACTGGGTCCTCAATTTACCTACCTTAGAAAGGATGGAAGTCTGAGTCAACCTTGAGCCTGGTGAGATTCGAATTTACAGTAATTGCAGGCAGCTGAATGTTAATTACAGTGCTTAGTCTGCCGAGCTATCCAGGCACCACTTTATAGAGTGGTGTTAGTACCTCCCTTGATTTTGATTGCGTCCCTCTGTTAATGCAATTTAGGACTGCATTGGCTTTTTTGGCTGCCATCATGCACTGTTGGCTCCTATTTAATTGGTTATCCATATCAATTGTCATGGAGCAAATGCAGAGAATTACTGTGGCCAACCAGCTTTGGGATCCCTTACGGGCACTTGCTTAGCCAAAGTGAAAGAAATTGTTGGTATAGATCAAGGGTGCCCAAACCCTGATCCATGGACTGGCACCGGGCCATGGCATGCCAGAAACCAAGCCGTGCAAACAAGCAAAGCCCCATCCACAGTATGCAGACCACACATGAAACCGCTCCATCTCCAGTTCGTGGAAAAATCTTTCTCCACCAAACCAGTCCCTGGTGCCCAAAATGTTGCCGTTGGTCTAGATCGGTTCTTAGTTTAATCTGGTAGGTTTCTTCTGATATCTTCATGGTATTTAAGGAACGATTCCAAAAATGGCTTTCGCCCCAACAAGAAAATATTGTTACGTTGCGGAAGTTCTTAGGATTTGCACAGGGGTCTATTCAAAGTTGAGTCCTTTCTTTTACAATGGTTTATTGGATGATTCAGAATTCCTGGGCCATCTTGTTAACAAGCTTGATATTCCTCCTGTAGACACAGGAGGTGTATAAACAAGGAGGGACTTTATAACGTCGTTTCTAAAAGAGAACAGGAGGGAGGAAAAATTCCAAGTCCCATCCACCGTCATGGTTCATCTCAGAACTTGATCATCCTGGAATCTGGAATAATGAGAGCCTCAGATAGCTCAACCGGCTGAATAGCCTGTTATTAACATCCAGCTGTCTGCAATTATTGCAAGTTCGAGGCTCAAGATTGACTCAGCCTTCCATCCTTTCTAAGGTAGGTCAATTGAGGACCCAGTTTGTGGGGGCAATAAGCTGACTTTGTATAAAAAATATACAAAGGTATGAAGGCTATTGCTTAATGCCTTGTAAGCCGCCCTGAGTCTCCGGAGAAGGGCGGCATATAAATCTAATTTTTTTTTAAAAAAAAAATCTCTATCCAGATGTCATCGTGTAACATGGGAGTTGAGGCCAGATATTTGGCGCTCTGTCCCACGACTGGCAAATTACATATAGGAAAGCAGTTAGTCAGCCAAGACCTGATCATCATCATCATCTTCATTTAACAACCCCATAATCCCTTGCGGTGTAGAGTTTGAGCAACTGAATGCAGCTAGCAGAGTGTTCTAATGGCCGGATGCCTTTCTTGTCACCATTGCTGAGTTTTGTTCGGCAGATATATTCTCAGTGTGCCCAGAGAGAGAAATATCTGCCTCTCCACCTAGGATCGAACTCACCGCCTCCTGATTGTGAGGCGAGGGCTCCACCTTAGGCCACTGCACGATACTAGCCACGACCTGACCATCAGACCTCAACATCAAGATAAAGTGAGACAGGGAAAAGAAGGCAAACTCGGAATGAGAAAAGCCTACAAGGGAGGGTGAACAAGAACATAAAACGAACATGCAAACTCACCTTTGAATTCTTGGTCCCGCCACGACCGGATTGGGAGGAACAGCTTCGTTGCACGCCTTGCTCTGGCGTGGAAGGAGATTTGTCAGAAGAATGATCCGACCCCTTCTCCACCATGGCGTCTCCTTGGGGGTCCTGGGGCGTGGGAGACCGGGAGCGTTTGCGCAGGACTGGGGAGCAAGCGGGCGTACTACGGTTCGAGTTACTGGCAGTGCTGGAAGAGAAGGAAGAGAGAGAACATTGAGTGAAAAATTCATCACGGGAACGTGGCTCAGTCGGCCACACGGGGTAGCGAGTGAAGACATTTAACTCGGGGACTATGGATCCCTAAGGGACACGGTAGCTCAGTGGCTAAGACGCTGAGCTTGTCGATCGAAAGGTCAGCAGTTCAGCGGTTCGAATCCCTAGCAACGTGTAACGGAGTGAGCTCCCGTTACTCATCCCAGCTTCTGCCAACTTAGCAGTTTGAAAGCAGGTAAAAAATGCAAGTAGCAAAATAGGGACCACCTTTGGTGGAAAGGTAACAGAGTTCCATGCACCTTTGGCATTTAGTCGTGCCGGCCACATGACCACGGAGATGTCTTCGGACAGCGCTGGCTTTTCGGCTTTGAAATGGAGATGAGCACCACCCCCTAGAGTTGGGAACGACTAGCACATATGTGCGAGGGGAACTTTTACTTTTACCTTATGGATCCCGAATCTCCCCAATATTTCTTTCGGCACAAAAGATTGTTGGAAGTTCACTTCCTTCTATCCAGGATGGTGTGTGTGTGTGTCAAACTCAAGGGAATCCAGCCTACTATGGAGTGCTTAAATCTGGCCCATTGGGCCGGCCTGGAAATAGCAAAGGACCGGCCCGAAGTCCCTCTGGCCAGCTCCATTTTCGGCATTCTACTGGGCAAAATGGTGGGCGCCCCCACCAAAGCACTCTTTGGGCGGCAAAGTGCAGCAGGAGGCATCCATCCTGTCTCCCCACTCCCGGCTGCCCAGTGGAGGAGAACTACAATGCAGATTTGGTCCTCAAAGAAATCCAGTTTGACACACACACACACACACACGATCCAGGACATGGTATGTAAGTGCTGCTTGATCAGGGTCTGCAATATTCTGAGGGATGCTTCCCTCTGAGGACCAATTTTCCTTGCTATCCTTTTGGGAGGGGCCTTCGTGGTACCCGATGCAGAACATCTAGATTCAGTCATAGCTTTGTTCCATATCGTATCAACCTTGTCAATTCTCAAGTTTCCTCTTTCTGATATGTATTCAAAATGGACCATGATTAATATATATACAGTATATATATATATATATATATATATGAATAAAACAGAATAGAACAGAGTGGAGTGGAGTGGAGTGGAGTGGAGTGGAGTGGAGTGGAGTGGAGTGGAGTGGAATGGAATGGAATGGAATGGAATGGAATGGAATAGAATAGAATAGAATAGAATAGAATAGAATAGAATAGAATAGAATAGAATAGAATAGAATAGAATAGAATAGAATAGAATAGAATAGAATAGAATAGGAATTTTTTATTGGCCAAGTGTGATTGGACACACAAGGAATTTGTCTTTGGTGCATACGCTCTCAGCGTACATAAAAGACAAGATACATTCGTCAAGAATCATAAGGTACAACACTTAATGATGGTCATAGGGCACAAATAAACAATCAAATGGAATGGAATGGAATGGAAGGGAAGGGAAGGGAAGGGAAGGGAAGGGAAGGGAAGGGAATAGAATAGAATAGAATAGAATAGAATAGAATAGAATAGAATAGAATAGAATAGAATAGAATAGAATAGAATAGAATAGAATAGAATAGAATAGAATAGAATAGAATAGGAATTTTTTATTGGCCAAGTGTGATTGGACACACAAGGAATTTGTCTTTGGTGCATACGCTCTCAGCGTACATAAAAGACAAGATACATTCGTCAAGAATCATAAGGTACAACACTTAATGATAGGCATAGGATACAAATAAGCAATCAGGAAACAATATCAATATAAATCGCAACGATACAAGCAACAAAGTTACAGTCATACAGTTATGGAGGGAATACAGTTGAGGGAATACACATACACACAGAGTAGGACCTCTGGTCACGACCATAATTCGTTCCATAACTTTGGTCGCAAACCGATTTGGTCATGACCTGAACTTAATTTTGGAAATTTGGTGCTTCCAAAAAAAAATAAAAAATGGCGTGGAAGGGGAAATCGGCCATGAAAATATATATATTTCTCCGAACTTGTGGGCCGAGCGTTTCGTTACCAGCCTAGGTAACATTGTCAGTGGAGTTTAGGGGAAGGGGTACTCTGTTGAAGAGGTTACCCAGCCTGGTAATGAAACATTAAGAAACCAACCCACAAGCTCAGAGAATGAACCTTCAACCTCATCCTATACCTGAGCTACAGATATTTGTGTGTGTGTGTGTGTGTGTGTTTGTGTGTACACACATATATTAATATATTATCTAGATCCAGCATATGAATATGTAAGAAACCAGACCATTTGAATGACCAATCAACAGGAGAACCAATCAGCTGCTGAGAATTTAAATAGAGTTCCAAGTGAACAACCAATCACATGGCCAAACTGACCACATTGGCACACAAGACATCTATAAGCTAAGGAGAATAAGACAAGAAAGTCCTGATGATGTTACTTAGTGTGATAATAAAACGTTCAGAAAGTAAATTGAAACAAGCTTGGAGAGCAAACCACTGCCAATATATATAGGAAGGGAAGGGAAGAGGGAAGGAGGGAAGGAGGGAAGGAGGAAGAAAGGAAGGAAGGAGGGAAGAAGGGAAGAAGGAAGGAAGGAAGGAAGGAAGGAAGGAAGGAAGGAAGGAAGGAAGGAAGGAAGGAAGGAAGGAAGGAAGGGCTGTGGTGACACAGTGGTTAGAATGCAGTATTGGAGGCTAACTCTGCCGACTGCCAGCAGTTCGATCCTGATGGGACTCAAGGAAGGAAGGAAGGAAGGAAGGAAGGAAGGAAGGAAGGAAGGAAGGAAGGAAGGAAGGAAGGAAGGAAGGAAGGAAGGAAGGAAGGAAGGAAGGAAGGAAGGAAGGGTCGTGGTGACACAGTGGTTAGAATGCAGTATTGCAGGCTAACTCTGTGCACTGTCAGCAGTTCGATTCTGATGGGACTCAAGGAAAGAAGGAAGGAAGGAAGGAAGGAAGGAAGGAAGGAAGGAAGGAAGGAAGGAAGGAAGGAAGGAAGGAAGGAAGGGCCATGGTGACACAGTGGTTAGAATGCAGTATTGCAGGCTAACTCTGCCCACTGCCAGCAGTTCGATCCTGATGGGACTCAAGGGAGGGTGGGAGGGAGGGAGGGAGGAAGGAAGGAAGGAAGGAAGGAAGGAAGGGCTGTGGTGACGCAGTGGTTAGAATGCAGTATTGCAGGCTAACTCTGCCGACAGCCAGCAGTTCGATCCTGACCGGCCTAAGGTTGACTCAGCCTTCCATCCTTCCAAGGTCGGTAAAATGAGGACTCAGATTGTTGTGGGCAAAATGCTGACTCTGTAAATCGCTTACAGAGGACTGTACAAACACTGTGAAGCGATATATAAGTCGAAGTGCTATTGCTAGTTCTATTTAGAGACATGCGACAATTTGTTGTCCTTCTCGACAACTCTCCACACCAGTCTTCCCAAACCTTGGCTGTTCCTGCTCAGTCCCAGCGGGTATTTTTTTTTTTTTTTTGGTTTGGACCCAGACCAGGAACAGGCATGGCAAATGTCTTCTGAGGTTCCCATAGTAACCGGGGCTTGCAAAAGGACCAGGAATCCACGCCGGCAATAACAAAACAACTTGACCCACTTTGAAAATAATCATAATAATAATGCTTGATGGAACTCACTGGCCAGCGGCAATTCAGAAAAACTCGCGGGACCCTCCCTCAAAGCCCTTCTGGAGAAGTCGCTGCAGATATATATATACCCCCCAGCAGACACGCAATAGGTAGTCGGAGAGAATTTTCAACAAAAGGCCTGGAGGAGGAAGCACTATCTTAACATTGTGTTTGTGCATGCATCTTTGTGCGTGCACGCAGGCCCACATGCTGGAGATACAAATATTTCCATCACAAGGGGAAGCTTATAATTTGGGTTTTGCTATTAAGCTAATTTGGGGTGCGGTGGCTCAGTGGCTAAGACGCTGAGCTTGCCGATCGAAAGGTCGGCAATTCAGCAGTTCGAATCCCTAGCGACGCGTCACGGGGTGAGCTCCCGTGACTCGTCCCAGCTTCTGCCAACCTAGCAGTTCGAAAGCAGGTAAAAAATGCAAGTAGAAAAAGAGGGACCACCTTTGGTGGGAAGGGAACGGCGTTCGATGTGCCTTTGGCGTTGAGTCATGCCGGCCACATGACCACGGAGACGTCGTCGGACAGCACTGGCTCTTCGGCTTTGAAACGGAGATGAGCACCGCCCCCTAGAGTCAGGAATGACTAGCACATATGCGCGAGGGGAACCTTTACCTTTTATTAAGCTACTTTTGAGATATCAACATTCTCTACCAAGAAATTCTTCCAGCAAAGACTCCACGTTCAAAGGGTTCGAAGTGAAGTTCTTTGGTAATTTTCTGGGTTTTTGAGTCCAAGGTTCAGACAACTAATCTGAACTCACCTAAGGCAGTTCAGATTAGAAATTAGAAATAAGAAGAAATTAGAAATAAGGAGGAATTTTCTGACAGGGAGAGCAATCAACCGATGGAACAGAAGTTGCCTTCGGAAGTTGTGGGAGCTTCATCACTGGAAGCTTTCAAGAAGAGACCGGACTGCCATTTGTCAGAAAGGGGGTAGGGTCTCCTGCTTGGGCCTAAATGACCTACAAGGTCCCTTCTAGCTCTTGTTAATCTAATCAAACCCAGTTCAGCTACTTTCAAATATCACCAAATACGCCAAACGCAAATAAAACTTTACTTTGTTCTACCACATTATGGCATCTGTAGTTAGCCAGGCCATGAGACAAACCTACGTCCTAGGATTTTAGACTTTTCAGGAGCAAAACTCATGGCTTTCATATCCTACACCAGGGATGGCTAACCGTTTCTGGACCGAGTGCCCAAAGCCCATGTCTGAACTGGCAATCTTAAGTTTAATTTCTTTTTTTTTATGAAGAGACTTAACTCTTTTAAACTTCTAATGGTTATCATCCTTGCCGCCTTTCTCCAAATGCTTTCCTGTAAGTGGGATGCCCAGAACAGGACAAGGTACTCGAAGTAGGAGCTACTGCCCTACACAATCTAACGTTGGATTCTTTCTTCTTGTGGTCCACAAACTACTTCAGTTATAAAAGTTATCTTTTAAAAAAAAAATAGAGGCTTCCCTGTTTCATTCCACATGGAATGTGGAGCGATTCAGTCTTTACACATGCAATTATCGGCTTTTAGTGAAGGTGTTGGAGAGGAACCCAATGCCTGGAGAGAGCTCTGGCTTGTGTGAATTCCCTCAGAAGCTGCCGGGACACAGAGAGGAAACTTCCATAGGCAGGATTGCGTAGAAGAAATAATCTTGAGACCTTTTGCCTCATGGCTTAGTTAGTACAGATTTTTAAAATATTCACCTTCTCAATGTGTCTTCTTCCCTCCCTCCTTTCTCTTTCCTTCCTTCCTTCCTCCCCTCCTTCATCCTTCCTCCCTTCTCACCTTCCTTCCTTCTCCTTTTATTCCTTCCTTGCCTCCTTCCTTCCTTTGCTCCCCTTCCTCCCTCCCTTCTTCTTTTCTCCTGCCTTCCTTCATCTTTCATTCCTCCCCTTTTCTCCTTCCTTCCTTCCTTCCTTTTGTCTTTCTTTCCTTCCCCTTCTTCTTTCCTTCCTTCCTTCTCTCCCCTCATCCTTCCTTCCTCCCTTCTCACCTTCCTTCCTTCTCCTTTTATTCCTTCCTTGCCTCCTTCCTTCCTTTGCTCCCCTTCCTCCCTCCCTCCCTTCTTCTTTTCTCCTGCCTTCCTTCATCTTTCCTTCCTCCCCCTTTTCTCCTTCCTTCCTTCCTTTTGTCTTTCTTTCCTTCCTCTTCTTCTTTCCTTCCTTTCCTCTCTCCTTCCTCCCTTTTCACCGTCCTTCCTTCTCTTCTTATTCCTTTGTTGTCTCCTTCCTTCCTCCCTTTCTCTTTTCTCCCTTCCTCCGTCCTTCCTTCCTTTCTTCCTCATACTCTAGTCCTTCCTCCCTCCCTCCCTCACTTCCTTCCTTCTGTCTTTCTTTTCTTCCCTTCTTCTTTCCTTCCTTCCTTCCTTCCTTCTTCCCTCCCTCTCTCCCTGATTTACTGTCACTAATAGCAGCTACAGTACATATTAAGGAAAACATGTGTTCTCATGAATATTTTTTTTCTCAATCTGTTTTTACATCATGCAGGACTGGCATGCTAGCCTGATATCTTTCTTTGAGGCAGTCTGAAGGACATCTCTGCTCTTCTCTTGGTAGGGACCACGCACAGGAAGGAGAAGAGAGAAAGGAGCTGCTGTCCTCCTCAGAAACAGAAGATCTACGGAGCTTCTGACAGCCCGGCCAGCTTGGTGAGATGACTGACAGACGGTATGGAGCACCAACTTGGAGCAAGATGGATTCCATCCATTCCAGGTCTCCTATCAAGACTCTCCTTTCCTTCGCTCGGTGCTTCCTTCTCACTTCTCTTTAAGGCTTCCTCTGTGGTCCCGTCGTTTACCCATGGAGCTCAATGCCGGTCCGTCATGAGTTAATTTGCACGGACTTGTCACTGTGGGCAGAGCTGCAGTGTCAGCCAATCGGCCGGCTTTGCGTTTTCATGCTGAGCATCTTTTTTTTTTTGCAGTTTCTTTTTTTATTAATGAAAAGCAATCAAGTCACCCTGAGCTTCAGGATGCTATCCCTGGCATTCGTCTTCCTTCCACAGAGCTAAAATGCACTCTCCTCCCTCCTCACCCCACTCCCCCACCCCAAAAAAACCCTGATTTATCTTTCCACCACGTCGGTTTCGACAAAAAGGGGTGTGTGCAGCACCTTTTCTGCAACACATCCCCATTTTTGGGGAGAGGAAGACAGCACGATCACCGAATCGAGGCACGGTTGAGGAACGGTGAAAGGGAAGCAGGCATGCTGCTGGGTCTTCAAACCCGGATTTCTGCCTTGAGCCATCAAGGGGTCGTTTCTTCATTGCCACCCACCCTCTCGACCCACATAAATCACGCAAGCCTCACGGGAACCAAAGATTCCCACCAGCTGGGGTTCCCCTCCCTTCCCCCGTCCTTTGTCTATGCCAAAAAAAAAAGAAGCAGAAGAGAACCAAAGCAGTGGATTGCACAGGCCAGCAGCGCATGGGTACACACGAATGCACCCCACAACTCTCCCACACCATCACGACATGACGCACTGAGAATTCAACCGACCCAGCGCCTGGCTGCCCTTTCCTTTCCATCTGCCCTCTTTGCAAAATGCAAATGCAGATGATGATGATGATGATGATACCTAGGGCACTGGCAGCAACCCATATTAACCATGAGCACCAGTCAATGGTATTTGTGATGCATTTTTGATTGTTCAGTTGTCTTGAGTTTCATGTTTAATGAATAAAGTAAATAATAATGATAATAATGATAATAATAATGTGCCAGAAGTTTGGATTTGAGCACAGCAAAAACCACTGGGAACATCAGGTTGAGAAAGTTCTAGAGAATGAGAAACTCAAGATCTTGTGGGACTTTAGGATTCAGACTGACAGGCACTTGGTCCACAACACACCTGACAATAACAGTAGTTGAAAAGAAAAAAGTATGGTTCATTGACATTGCAATACCTGGTGATGCACGGATTGAAGATAAGCAGCAAGAAAAAAATCACAAAGTACCGGGACTTGCAAATTGAAGTTGAGCGACTGTGGAAAAAGAAATTGTGTGCTGTCCCGATTGTAATTGGAGCCCTTGAAGCAATACCCAAAGGGCTACCCCGCTGTTTAGAAATTCTAAATTTACCGGACTTGAACATTTTGACTCTAAAAGAAACCACCTTACTCGGAACAGCTTACATCCTCCGACGATACCTTAACAGTTCCTAGGTCCTAGGACTCGAGCTGCTGAGCTATTAACCAGCCTCAAAGGCTGTGAATCTCACTACAGATTAAATAACAACAACAATAATAAGGCACTTGGTACCATGTCCAAGAATTTTATAAGATACATCAACAAATTGTAACTTCCAGCAATAACACCAGCGGAACTGCAAAACTGCGCTATTCAGAACATTGTACATCTTAAGAAGATACTTGGTTGATCCCTAGGATGCTGGCAGCAACTCGTATCAACCATCAGCGCCAGTCAATGGTATTCGTGATGCATTTTTGAATGTTCAGTTGACTGAGTTTCATGTTTAATGAATAAAGTAAAAATAATGATACATTTTTAAATGTTCAGTTGACTGAGTTTCATGTTTAATGAATAAAAGTTTATCATCATCATCATCATCACAAAATATCACGACCTGGCCATCGAAACGCCACGATTATGGATGAAACATGTGACAGTGATACCCATTGTCATCGGGGCACTTGGTACCATGTCCAAGAATTTTACAAAACACATCAAGAAATTGCAGCTTCCTGCAATGATACCAGCGGAACTGCAAAAAACTGTGCTACTCGGATCATCGTACATCTTAAGAAGGTACTTGGTTGATCCCTAGGATGCTGGCAGCAACTCGTATCAACCATCAGCGCCAGTCAATGATATTTGTGAAACATCTTTAAACGTTCAGTTGACCGAGTTTCATGTTTCATGAATAAAAGAGATAATAATAATAGTAGTAGAAAGCATCTGAGGATGCTGAGTTGGGGTTTTCTTCTCCCCGCCCACCCACCACCCCCTCCCCAGCCAAGGGAAAAGGAAACGAGAACCAATAAAGGTGCTCTTTTCACACATCCATCGGTCTGTCCATCCTCTGGGGGGGGGGGGGGGTCTGCTTTCTTTTTTAATTCTACAGGGTGGGGTGGGGGGAGAGATGGAGGTGAGAAGCAGAGGGAAGAGGAAAATTACTGGAGCAGTCAGGCAAGGGGGAAGGGAGCTCTGCCCTCCTGACTGAAGGGGTTGGGGAGGGCGGGCAAGGAGAAAGGAAGACTATGCCTCTCTGCAGCATGATGTCATATCACACCGGCTGCTTCCCTTCCCTCTCCCTTCCCCCCCCCTCTTACAAACACACAAACACAACGCCACACACTTCTTTGAGCTGGAAAGGAGGAGAAGCAGCTGTCGCCAACATGGATTCCGGATTTATGCCACTCACGGCCTCTCTTCCTTCGGGCAGCTCTTGGGCTGCCCTTCAAAGCACCCGAGGGCAGAGGCAGCCAGCCTCCATGCCCATCCAGAGAGAGAGAGAGAGAGAAAGAGAAAGAAAGAGAGAAAGAGAGAAGGCAGTCGGACTAACCTTGCAGCCATCGGGGAGAAGATCTCGCAGCCGAGCCTTGGCACTTCATTCATTCGTGCGGTTGGGTGGTGGGAATGGAGGCCGGGGAGGGTGGACCGGTGGGGGGGCCGAAAGGGCCGTGCCCATCCTGCACCATGGTCAAGCCCTTCTTCCCCAGGAAGAGGGAGGGGGCTCTTACACCAGGAGGGACCCCCTGCTCCCTGCAGCAGGATGGAAGCATCGCCTATCCTCAGCAGCCATAGCGAAAACCCACGCCAGCCAGTCGCCCCTCCTTCCCACCCAAATCGAGGAGGGGGGGCAGGCTCTGCTGAAGGTCTTCCTCCCTCCCTCCCTCCCTTCTTTCCTTCCTTCCTTCCCTCTTTCTCTTTCAGTCTCTTGCCTTACACGGATGCTCCCGCAGACATACATGCGCATAGATACATTCTCACACCCACCACAGGCAGGCAGGCAGGCAAGCTGAGGCTGGGAGCTGCCTGTTTATATAATGCACCCATTTTGATCGGGAGGTCCCAAGGGGTCCTGCGGGGAAAGGGCTTGGTGGAGAGAGACACACACACACCCCTGCTCCTTCCCCATCCCTCTCTGTACCCCTTTGGCTATTTTCTGGCTGCAAGACAGCTTGGAGAGCGAAAGGCCAAGTTAACAAGGCAATGACAGGCTGTCTAATAAATTCAAAAGAAATCCAAAAAAAGAGAGAGAGCCCATTTTAGAAGCCACCAGCCGTTCTGGGCACGGCCTCAGATGACCCTCGCCAACTCAGGATATGCCATTTTTTTCTTTCTTTCTTTCTTTCTTTCTTTCTTTCTTTCTTTCTTTCTTTCTTTCTTTCTTTCTTCTTCCTTCCTTCCTTCCTTCCTTCCTTCCTTCCTTCCTTCCTTTCTTTCTTTCTTTCTTTCTTTCTTTCTTTCTTTCTTTCTTTCTTTCTTTCTTTCTTAAACAAGCCCCTTCTTGGCCTTCTCTGGCTCCCTGGCATTCCTCGGCTTACGAGGGTTCATTTTGTGACCGTTCAAAAGTTACGACTTGTATGCCCTGAAACAAGGGACTTTCGTTCACATCGTTCACAGATAACGGACGTTTTAAGCCTTTCCCCGTGGGCCATGTGATTAAAATTCAGACGCTTTGGCCGCTGGTTCCTACTTACGACCGTTGTAACGTCCCAAGTTCGTTGGGATCCCCTTGGGCTGACCTTCCGACAAGCCAAGTCAACGGAGGAGCCAGATTCGCTTCACAAGAGGGTTAACTAACTGATCAAGGGCAGTACTCGCTTTGCAACGGAGGCGAGGAAGGTCGTAAGATGGGGGCAAAACTCAACAGACGTCTCATGTAACGACAGAAACTTTGGGGCTCCATTGGGGCTTGTCAGACAAGAACCACCTGTTCTTTCATTTACAGTCCCATCCCAGAGAGTCCCAACTGGCACCAATTCTCAACATTTCATTGGGGGAAAAAAAAAAAAACCCTTCAACCTTGCGATGGGAAAAGCCTTGAAATGTTAGGTCACTCAAGAAAGTTGTCCAAACTCTCAGGGACTTTTAATGCTTCTCTTCTGAGGAGGGGCTGGCATTCTTTAGCTTGGGGCGGGGGGAATGGCTGGTTTAGGAGAAAGTGGATTGAAGTGATTCCTAAGCAGGGGGTTGGACTAGAAGACCTCCAAGGTCCCTTCCAACTCCGTTTCTATTTGTTTCTGTTTCTGTTTCTGTTTCTGTTTCTCGTTTCGTTTCTATTCTTAATCTGCATTCTATTCTGTTCTATTCTATTCTATTCTATTCTATTCTATTCTATTCTATTCTATTCTATTCTATTCTATTCTATTCTATTCTATCCTATCCTATCCTATCCTATCCTATCCTATCCTATCCTATCCTATCCTATCCTATCCTATTCTTATTCTGCATTCTATTTTATTCATTCTATTCTGCATTTATTCTTATTCTGCATTCTATTTTATTCATTCTATTCTGCATTTATTCTTATTCTGCATTCTATTTTATTCATTCTATTCTATTCTATTCTATTCTATTCTATTCTATTCTATTCTATTCTATTCTATTCTATTCTATTCTATTCTATTCTATTCTATTCTATTCTATTCTATTCTTATTCCATTCTATTCTATTCTTATTCCATTCCATTCCATTCCATTCCATTCTAATTCTGCCTTCTCTTCTCTTCTCTTCTCTTCTCTTCTCTTCTCTTCTCTTCTCTTCTCTTCTCTTCTCTTCTCTTCTCTTCTCTTCTCTTCTCTTCTCTTCTAATTCTGCATCCTATCCTATCCTATCCTATCCTATCCTATCCTATCCTATCCTATCCTATCCTATCCTATCCTATCCTATCCTATCCTATTCCATTCCGTTCTAAATATTATTCTATTCTATTCTATTCTATTCTATTCTATTCTATTCTATTCTATTCTATTCTATTCTATTCTATTCTATTCTATTCTATTCTATTCTATTCTATTCTATTCTATTCTATTCTATTCTATTCTATCCCATCCCATCCCATCCCATCCCATCCCATCCCATCCCATCCCATCCCATCCCATCCCATCCCATCCCATTCATCAGTGGCATAGAAAAGTGAACAAATAAATACCCAGATGGTCAGTCACCCAGTAAATCAACTCAAAGTTTATTTGTATTTCACCTTTTATTATTTTTCCAACTAACTCAAGATGGCGAACGTATCCAACACACCTTCCTCCTCCTATTGTCCCCACAATAACAACAACAACCCTGTGAGGAGAGGTTGGGCTGAGAGAGTAGGACTGGCCCAAAGTCACCCATTTGGCTTTCCTGCCTAAGGTGGCACTAGAACTCCCAGTCGCCTGGTGATTGGACCAAAGTCACCCAGCTGGCTTTCCTGCCTAAGGGGGCACTAGAACTCCCAGTCGCCTGGTGATTGGACCAAAGTCACCCAGCTGGCCTTCATGCCTAAGGGGGCACTAGAATTCCCAGTCGTCTGGTGATTGGCCCAAGTTCACTCAGTCGGTTTTCATGGCTAAGGCAGTACTAGAACTCACCTTCTCCTGCTTTCCAGCCTGGTGCCTGAATCATTAGACCAAATATGGGACTCTTGTTCACTGCAAAGTTGAGCTTTCTCAGCAGGCTAAACTTTGTGGAGCCTTTTTGGGTGAGTGGCTCCATTTTTGGTAATCCCATCCTCTTTTTGGATCTTTTTTCAACCTTGGAATAAACAAAGGTGCTGCCTTAAAAATCATAATCCTTGTAGCAGCAACAACTAAGTGTTTTGGGCTCCTTAAGGACCAGTGAATTAGCCCATCTCCTGACTCTGTGGGAGCAGGAACCAGGGAAATTTCCTTGCATTAAATGCAACTTCAAAAAGTCTAGATGCCACCACCATCTAAATTCAACACCAGGGATTTCAGAAGCAACAAGGAACTCCCACTCTTTCCCTCAAAAGGAGATTACTTGCTCTCTCTAATTATCTGAAATGATGAAAACTCAAAAGTTCTCAAATTTATCCATTTCAAATAGAAAACACCAGACTCAAAGGATACAAGGAAAGGAGGGAGCCTAACAAAATAGCAATAGCACTCAGTACTTAAGACTTATATACCACTTCACAGTGCTTTATAACCCTCTCTGAGCAGTTTATAGAGTCAGCCTATTGCCCCACTCCCCAACAATCTGAGTCCTCATTTTTACCGACCTCAGAAGGATGGAAGGCTGAGTCAACCTTGAGAATGGTCAGAATTGAACTCCTGGAGTGAGAAGGAAGGAAGGAAGGAAGGAAGGAAGGAAGGAAGGAAGGAAGGAAGGAAGGAAGGAAGGAAGGAAGGAAGGAAGGAAGGAAGGAAGGAAGGAAGGAAGGAAGGAAGGAAGGAAGGAAGGAAGGAAGGAAGGAAGAAGGAAAATAGCTAATAGCACTTAGATTTATATACCACTTCACAGTGCTTTACAACCCTCTCTGGGCAGTTTACACAGTCAGCATCTTTCCCCCCCCCCCCAACAATCTGAGTCCTTATTTTTACCGACCTCGGAAAGAGGGAAGGCCGAGTCAACTTTGAGCCTGGTGAGAATCGAACTGTTGGCAGTCGGCAGAGTTAGCCTGCAAGGCTGCATTCTAACCACCGCGCCACCCGACGGCTCAATTCGATTTCCACGGAATCAATTTTTTTTTTAATCAATTCAAAGCTCCTTTTAGATGGCTTGAAATCTCAATCCAAAAATACCAGCCAGCCCAGATCATTCCGAACGCTGGAGATGCAACATACTAGATGCGGAGGATTTATTGGTGAAGCATCACCATGTTGAAAGAAGGAAAAAAAAAAAGAATAAAAGTGTGACGTGTGTCGAAGTATCAACATCAGAGGTGGGTTTCAGCAGGTTCTGACCAGTTCTGGAGAACCGGTAGCGGAAATTTTGAGTAGTTTGGAGAACCGGTAGTAAAAATTCTGACTGGCTCTTCCCCCATCTATTCTCTGCCTCCCGAGTCCCAGCTGATCGGGAGGAAATGGGGATTTTGCAGTATCCTTCCCCTAGATTGGGGAGGGAATGGAGATTTTACAGTATCCTTCCCCTGCCATGCCCACCAAGCCACGCCCACAGAACCAGTAGTATAAAAATTTGAAACCCATCACTGATCAACATGTTATGCCCATCAAGGGTTGGACCTACGACGAAGTAGAGAAATAATAACTACTCTCGTTGATATTTCTTTTAGAGCAACGGTGAAAATACTCGCCTGGCTTATTTCTCTCTTGAGCTGCCAAAGATAATTTGCTTTTCACAGCAGGAAGAAAATTCACCACGTGGATATGTTACAAACGAGACAGGAGGGGGCCTTCCCCCCCCCCCACCCGCCAAGAGGAAAATAATAATAATAATAAATAGCTAGAAAAATGAGGGGATGATGCATTTCGTTGCATTTCCTGCAGCCTATTACAGGTAGTCCTCGACTTATGACCATTTATGTTGCTAAGTGAGACAGTTCTTCAGTGAATTTTTTTTTCTCTCATTTAAGATCTTTCTTGACAGAGTTCTTAAGTGAATCTGGCTTCCCCATTGACTTTGCTCATCAGAAGGTCGCAAAAGAGGATCCCAGCACACCACAAACCGTCATAAATACGAGTCAATGGCCCAGCGTCCGAATTTTGTTCACGTGACCATGGGGAGGCTGCAACGGTCATAAGTGTGAAAAATGGTCACAAATCACTTTTTTTTCAATGCCGTCACTAAACGAACTATTGTTAAGTCGAGGACTTCTTGTATTGCGTAACTCACAAGCCATTAACACTTTTGGACATCCACACGCGAAGATAGCTAGGAATTTTTACAGGTCCTCGACTTACGGCGGCTCATTTAGTGACCGTTCCAAGTTACGACGACCTTGAAAAAAAGTGATTTGTGACCATTTTTCACAATTACGGCCACTGCAGCACCCCCATGGCCATGTGATCCAAATTCAGACGCCTGGCAGCTGACTCACATTTATGACGGTCGCCGTGTCCTGGGGAGGGGGAGGGGCGTCGCTTGATCCTGTTTTGTGACCTTCCGACAAGCAAAGTCAATGGGGAAGCCTGGTTCCCTTTCACAACCACCTTATTGACTTATCAACTCACTTAATAACCGTGGCAAGAAAGGGGCTAAAAACGAGGCAAAATTCCTTTAACTGTCTCGCTTAGCGACAGACGTTTCGGGCTCAGTTGCGGTCATAAGCTGCAATCATTCGTTTCACAACCGCAGCCAGCAAAGTTGTAAAATGGGGGGGGGAGAAACCCGCTCCACGAATGTCTCGCTTAGTGACACAAACTGGGGGCTCCGTTGTGGTCGTAAGTCGAGGAGCACTTGTATTGCAGGCAACGGGGTTCCATAAGGGGAGGCCAGGAGACCATCTGCCAGGTGGAGTGCTTTGTGGACACCTGGCAACACAATCTGTCATTCTCACACCCTTGGCTCTGGCTTCCGTGTTTTAGCTGTAATTCAAATACCTCTTATTAATATTGCACCTTTCGGTGACTAAGAATGAATCACCTGCCTGGGTAATTAAAGCCGGAATCTGACAAGCGAAGCCTGCAAATTGATCCCGATACTTACAATTGTAAAAACACTCCCTGCAATAGTACGAGGACTTACAAACATTTGTTTAGTAGCTGTTTGAAGTGACAACAATGCAGGGGGGGGAAGTGACTGACGGCCATTTTTCGCACTTACGACGGTCGGGGTCTACCCACCACCACGTGATCAGAAATTCAGACGCTTGGCAACGGATTCCTATTTATGACAGTCGTAGTATGGTCCTGGGGTTATGGGATCCCACTTTTTGACAAGCAAGGGTCAACGGGGAAACCGGATTCACTTAACAACCATGTGACTAATTTAACAATGGCGGTGGTTCATGGAACAATGGCGGCAAAGGAAAGTTGTAAAATGGGACAAAACGCACTTTGGAAATTTCTCTCTTGGTGACATCAATTTGGGGCTCAATTGTGGTCGTACGTCGAGGGCGACTTGTGGGTTTTAAAACATCATTGTCAAGGATGACGCTGAATTAGTGCCATCCAGAAGACCATTTGAAGGAGCTCTGGAATCTACCGGAGCCTACAATGTCTTTTCTTGGAGAAACAATGAGGACCCAGAATAAAGACAATCCGTGACCATTTTCTGTACCAAAAATGGATTAAGAGCTCCATCAATAGTCTGAAGAAATCCAGCCCCACCAAACATGGCAACTTTAAGACTTGTGGACTTCAACTCCCAGAAGCTGGATGAGGAATTCCAGGTGTTGAAGTCCACAAGTCTTAAAATGGGCAGATTTGGAGACTCCGATTCTTCTTCTTGTGCCATATCGATCATCGGATGCTGGCCATCATGTTGGCGATGCTATTTCTATCAACAGCCGCATGAAAAAGTGCTGTTGAGTTTTGTCCAAGCCAGTCTCTCAGATTTTGAAGCCATGATGTTCTTCTGCTGGACCTCGTTTGCCTTCAATCTTTCCCTGGAGGAATAAGTGAAGGATGCTGTATTTTTCTGGGTGCTGCATCACCTGGTTTTTTTAAAAAATTAGATTTATATGCCGCCATTCTCCGGAGACTCAGGGCGGCTTACAATGCGTTAAGCAATAGCCTTCATACTTTTGTATATTTATACAAAGTCAGCTTATTGCCCCCACAAACTGGGTCCTCATTTTGCCTACCTTAGAAAGGATGGAAGGCTGAGTCAACCTTGAGCCTGGGGAGATTCGAACTTACAGTAATTGCAGGCAGCTGAATGTTCTTCTTTCTTTCTTCTTTCTTTCCTTCCTTCCTTCCTTCCTTCCTTCCTTCCTTCCTTCCTTCCTTCCTTCCTTCCTTCCTATGCCACCCTTCTCCGGAGACTCAGGGTGGCTTACAATGCGTTAAGCAATAGCCTTCATACTTTTGTATATTTATACAACGTCAGCTTATTGCCCCCACAAACTGGGTCCTCAATTTACCTACCTTAGAAAGGATGGAAGGCTGAGTCAACCTTGAGCCTCGAACTCGCATAATCGCAGACAGCTGGGTGTTAATTACAGGCTATCTAGCCCGTCGAGCTATCTGAGGCCCGACAGGCTAGATAGTTTGGATGATTTGGATGATTTCCCTTGGCTTTCCCAGGCGGCTTATCACCTCCTCGTTTCTGATTTTGTCAACCCAACTTATGTGTAACAACCGCCTGTAAATCCACATTTCAAACGCTTCTAATCTCTTCCAAGTGGAGACTCCGATGGATTTCACATACCAAGACTGGTATCTACTACCTGAAAGGAATTCCTGGAACTGGGAGAGATGCTCCATCTCAGTTTAGGTTAAGGCACAAACTAGCTCAGTGATGGCGATCGTTTTCGGCACCGAGAGCCCAAACTGGCTCTCATTTTCAGGTCTTTTTTTGGGGGGAGGGTGGCATTTTTGGCCTGAAAACGGCCTGAAAAATGACCTGTTTTTTTGCTGTTTATGGGTGCTCCGGCACCCACGAAGACCAGCTGGCACATGCTTGTTATTTGGCCATTTTTGGGATCGTTTTCAGGCTGTTTTTCAGGCTGTTTTCAGTCTAAAAACAGCCAAAAATCAGGCACGCGCTAATTGGTCTTCGCAGGCATTAAAGCACCACAAAATAGCCTGAAAATCGCCCGAAAAATACCCTTCCTTTTGACCATTTTCAGGCTGTTTTCCGGTGCTCCATCACCCGGAAAGACCATCTCGTGCATGCCTGGTTTTTTGGGCTGTTTTCATGCCATTTTGGGGCCGTTTTCCAGGTCGTTTTCCGGCGCCCGCAAAAAACAGCAGGATGGCGCACATATGTGGGCTGGAAACTAGGAGAGCAGCTGGCGACCGCACGAGTGCCCACAGAGAGGGGTCTGCATGCCACATCTGACACGTGGGCCATAGGTTCGTCATCACGGAACCAGCTCATTCCTCTTTGGCAGGGATCTCCATGATACATCATTGTTTAGCATGGCTGCTGAAGGCGACGCCTTCCTGATCATCTAACGAGACTTCTTAAAAACGAACAAGCAAACTGTCCTTGACCCTTAGGGATCTAAGGGCAGTACAGTACACAAACCCCGATTCCTGGCTTTACGTGGTGGGTCACAGAAAGAGAGGGAACAAAACCGGGTTTCTGGGGAGCTAAGAAAAGCGAGAAACGAACGGAGCCATCTGCAACAAGCCAAGTATCAACATCTTAAGTGCAAGGAGCAACAGGGCCCCTTCCTGGTTAAGAACATAATCTAGGATTAAGCAGAGGTCAGCGACCTCTTGCAAGGAAGGAAGGCGAAAAGAAACTCGTTAAAGATGCAGGCCTCCTACAGACCGTCCTCGACCTACGACCACAACGGAGCCCAAACTATCTGCCGCTGAGCGACAGACAGTGGTTCAGTGAATTTTGCCCCATGGTAGGGACTTTTCTTGCCACTGTTATTAAGTGAATCTCTGCGGCTGATGAGTTAGTAGCCTGGTTGTTAAGTGAATCTGGCTTCTCGATTGACTTTGCTTGTCAGATGGTCGCAAAAGAGGATCACACGACCACCCCCCCCAGGACATTACAACCGTCATAAATATGAACCATCACTAAATGAACCGTTTTAAATTGAAGATCTTCTTCCAGGGATCCATCCATGGTACCAGGTAGAAGGATAGGATAGGATAGGATAGGATAGGATAGGATAGGATAGGATAGGATAGGATAGAATAGAATAGAATAGAATAGAATAGAATAGAATAGAATAGAATAGAATAGAATAGAATAGAATAGAATAGAATAGAATAGAATAGAATAGAATATTGGAATATAGAATAGAGTAGGGTAGGGTAGGGTAGGGTAGGGTGGGGTGGGGTGGGGTGGGGTGGAGTGGAGTGGAGTGGAGTGGAGTGGAATGGAATAGAATAGAATAGAATAGAATAGAATAGAATAGAATAGAATAGAATAGAATAGAATAGAATAGAATAGAATAGAATAGAATATTGGAATGTAGAGTAGAGTAGAGTAGAGTAGAGTAGAGTAGAGTAGAGTAGAGTAGAGTAGAGTAGAGTAGAGTAGAGTAGAGTAGAGTAGAGTAGAGTAGAGAGTGGAGTGGAGTGGAGTGGAGTGGAGTGGAGTGGAGTGGAGTGGAGTGGAGTGGAGTAGAATGGAATAGAATAGAATAGAATAGAATAGAATAGAATAGAATAGAATAGAATAGAATAGAATAGAATAGAACAGAACAGAACAGAACAGAACAGAACAGAACAGAACAGAATAGAATAGAATAGAATAGAATAGAATAGAATAGGAATAAAACTAAACTAAACAGAAGAGTTGAGAGCAGAGGAGAGGAGAGGAGAGAGGAGAGAGGAGAGAGGAGAGGGGAGAGGGGAGAGGGGAGAGGAGAGGAGAGGAGAGGAGAGGAGAGGAGAGGAGAGGAGAGGAGAAGAGAAGAGAAGAGAAGAGAAGAGAAGAGAAGAGAAGAGAAGAGAAGAGAAGAGACCATGGAGATCATCTAGTCCAACCCCCTGCTTAGGCAGGAAACCCTATACCATTTCAGACAAATGGTTATCCAATCTCTTCTCAAAATCTTCCAGTATTGGAGCACTCACAACTTCTGGAGGCAAGCAGTTCCACTGATTAATTGTTTCCACTGTCAGGGAATTTCCCCTTAGTTCCAGGTTATTCTATACTGCTTCTACAGTGCTTGTACAGTGCCACAATTCCTGCCAACCGACACAGAACCGCGGGCGAACGTTTACACAAGGGGCTTTGAGACATCTCCTGCCCTTCCAATCTGCCTTCGTTATGCTGTTCTGCCATCCAGCACGCTTTCTACGTTCGGACAGTGTGCTCCTTGACAGAAGATGCTAAGCATCCATCTCTCCCCCACCGCAATGGATGCATAATCAGAAAACAGCGCACGCTCCATAAACATGAAGGAATCTTGCAAACGGTCTAAAAATTAACCAGAGGTATACCTTTGGCCCAAAGTGCAGCAAAAGCAGGTTTAGCAAAGAAAATCGGGCCTAGCCAAATTGCACAAACAGAAATCCCAATTTTATTTTTATTTTTATTTTTTTCTCTCTCTCTCTAGGCATGGGAATGTCATCTTTGTGCGTGCATTGCAAATTATTTTTGCACGTTTTTCGTTGCAGGAGAAGCCTTCCCACAACGGTCTTTGCGAGCGGCTAAATCGAACATTAGAAAGGGATATATTCTCCGGTCTTCGAATGCACATTGTTTTGGCACTCGCCAAAAAGAGAGAGAGAGAGAGAGAGAGAGAAATAGGGACCCACTGAATTTCTGCAACCATGTGCAGCTTTGTGTCCAGATAGATTGGGGATGGGGGGGTGGGAGAGGGGAAAAAAATGCTTATAGTAGTGTTGGCGAGGTGCAAACTGCTGAGTAAGCCACTCCAGCGTATCTTTAGAATTGTACAAAACAGAAGCACGCGCACCCATGCACAAATGCAGACGTTAAAAAAAAAAAAAGCTGAAAGAACATCTACTTTTTGCAGCAGTCGCAGTAAGCCAGCAAAGAGCATTTAATAAACAGAAGGGGGTTTTTTTTTCTTTTCTAAAAGAAAGGGGGGGCTTAAAGAATTTTCTTTAAAGAACAAAGAGGTATCAAAAACCCTAGCAAAATTTTCAGAACAGGTTTCATAAACTAGAACAGGGGTCTGCAACCTTAAACACTCAAAGAGCCATTTGGACCCATTTCCCACAGAAAAGAAAACACCGGGAGTCACAAAACTCTTCCCGTGCCTGACTGTTTCTTGAGCAGCCACAAAACTATCATATGTACTTGAATTAAACGTTCTGTTTTCTTCTGAAACTTTTCTTTTCTTGGATTTATCCATGCTTGGCCTACTGGGGGTTGAACTACAATTTAATCAATGATGCCCTTTAAGCAGTCTTTCTTCAGTTAGGCCTTCTATAAGCCAAGTTTGAAATTTTAGAACTATTTTCCACTAAAAAAAACCCACTCCGGTTTCTCAGTTGCTTCTGAGAAGAAAGTTTGTTTGTTTGTTTGTTTGTTTGCATTATTTGTATATCTGTATCAAATGTGGGAGCTGCCATATTCTAATTTCCTTCCTGGGGTCTGAATTGCACACGAATAAAAATATACCCAAAAAACTTTTGCCACGTATGACTTTAGAGTAAAATGTTGTATTTGGTTATAATATTCCTTAGTAAATATTTGTAAAACCAAGGTTATTCCTATCTTTTTTTTTCAGATTTGTTATCGTTTCTAATTTTTTAAGGATTGCTTCCATTTGTTATTATGGGGGTACACTGCTTCTATCTGGTACACTTTTAAAAGGAAGGTTATATATGTGTGTGTGTGTGTGTCTGTCTGTCTGTGTCTGTGTGTGGTTTTCTTTCTTTTCATTCTGGCAGCTAGCAGATTTTGTGCTGCATAGCGAGAGACTATGCTATATAAGTCTATATATAATAGCTATATAGGTCTCTCACTATGCAGCACAAAATCTGCTAGCTGCCAGAATGAAAAGAAAGAAAAAAACCCAGAAAGTAGTGAATGTGATTTCACTCAAGTAGGGTTGCAGAAAAATCTTGGTTACGTAGGAAAAACCTGGCTTAAAGGAAAAACACACATAAAACCTACGAAAAGTAAGAATATATATATATTCAAAAAAAAAACACATGTTAAAAAAACCCCACCACATTACAAAATATACAATATATAGTCCACAAATTCAATTTAAACAGAGCCAAATGAATAAAGCAGTAAGCAGCATTACCTCTAATCTCCTTGGAAGAGGACTGTCTTTGCCGACTTCTCCACATCTAATAAAAAAAAAGAAGTGGAGGGGATAATCTAATTTCCAATTTCGATCCCACTGGAGTTTGCTGGCCTTCAACTCCTCCCTTGTTGAATGTGAGAGCTACCACAAGTCCTTGCTGGAAAGAACATCTCGGATGACCGGTTCTGATTGCAGAAAATGGCCTTGGAAACATCCTTGGCTGTCAAGGATGGTGGAGACATCTCCAAGACCTCCTTCCGCAACCACAACGGGTTGAGAATGGATCTTGAGATATCCCTCCAAACCTGTTGTAGGAAGTTAGCACCAATGGTGAAACGCTACCGGTTCGCATCGGTACGGGAGAACCGGTAGTGATAAAAACTACCGGTTTGGGCGTAGTAAAAAAAAAAGAACCGAAATTTCCAACAATCAGCTGTGCTGTGAGATTTAAAATCGCTAGAAAGCAGGAAATTTGCTTTCTAGTGAATTTAAATCACGCGGCACGGCTGATTCCCCCCTCTCGCTGTTCTGCTTACCTTCCCAGGCCTCCTTTTGGCGCATACTGTGCATACGCACTCACGCAACATGTGATTGGTGTTTACTGCACATGCGCAAACATGCAGCGCATATTTGGCATGCACCAAACATGCACGGCTAGTGAACCAGTGGCAAACCGGTTCAGATTTCACCACGGGTTAGCACCCACCCCTCTCCTAGAAAAATGAAATATTCTAGGAACTATTAAAAAGGCAAAAGACTATATTTCTCTGGATGAGAAATGGAGAAGCATGTTTTTTTAGAGGCAGGAAGCAGACTCACTCTTAATAGCTCCCATCCTCTTCAATAGCCCACAGAAGGTGTCAGCACTTAAGAGATAAAGAGATAGCTAGGTCTATTCATAAGCAAATGCCCTTGCCCAAGATCCAACAAAGACAGGATTAGCCCTCTACCCACCTCAACACATGGCACCTGGGGAGATTACATCACCCAGCAAGGCTCAACCAAGCCTGGGACTCAAAAACACAGTCTTCAGAGTTGCCCCTGCATGGCCCCGTGGGAGTCCGACAACCAATCAGAATACAAGCTCAAATTCAAAAGCCCAGAGAGGGTATAAAACGCAGGCACTCTCAGCATCTCTGCCCCCTTTTTTTTCTTCGCCCAACATCTTCAAGGCATGTGAGATCCTGTCCCACCATTAAAAACCATCTTTCCAAGCAGCCATCATGTTTCCAGTGTCTTTCTCCCCGCTTGGAACTGAACACAGAAGGACATTTCTTCGAACACGGCGAACTGCTTAAAAATGCCCTTGTAAGAAGACATTCGCTGCCACTTGAGGTTGAACTGACCCCCGAGTGGAGCGAGGAACTCGTTGGACCCGATAAAACCAAATTGTTGATAGCCACCGACCGTGTTTGAAAGATAGTACGGGTAGCATGCTGACCTTAGGAGGAAGGAGGAATTTCAGAAGGACGTCATCCAGAAGACCTTATCAAGTGCATTCCACGGTGATGCAGAGTGCAGTACTGAAGGCTACTTCTGCTGCCTGCCGGCTGCTTGTAATTTGGCAGTTCGAATCTTACCAGGCTCAAGATTGACTCAGCCTTCCATCCTTCTAAGGTCAGTAAAATGAGGAGCCAGATTGTTTGGGGCACTATGCTGACTTTATAAACCGCTTAGAGAGGGCTGCAAAGTACTGTAAAGCGGTATATAAGTCTAAGTGCTATTGCTATTTTCCTTCCTTCCTTCCTTCCTTCCTTCCTTCCTTCCTTCCTTCCTTCCTTCCTTCCTTCCTTCCTTCCTTCCTTCCTTCCCTCCCTCCCTCCCTCCCTCCCTCCCTCCTTCCCTCCTTCCTATCTCAATTTATTCCACTGTACCTCTCTGGTAACAAGATGAATATATTAGGATTTCACAAAAAAGAGAAAGAGACAAGCTAGCAAGACAGAAGGTCGTTTTCCTACAGCTGGAATCAAAAGTTCAGCCAAAGATGACAGGCTCACACAACCAGGACCACTTGTGAATAGTCTCAAAGAGAAGCTTTATTATTAATCACCTATGTCCATGATGGTGAACCTGTGGCACACGGAGCCATATCTGTGGGCAGGCAAGTGTTGCCTTAGCTCAGCTCCAGCAGCTGATTTTTGGGCCTTCTGGGAAGTCAGGAAATGGGCTATTTCCAGCCTCCAGAGGGCCTCTGAGGGGAGGCCGTTTTCATCCTCCCCAAGCTCCAAGAAAGCCCCTGGAGCCTGGGGAGAGCAAAATAATGCCTACCGGGCCCACTAGTGACCTCTTTGCTCTCGCGTGCCAAAAGCGGGGAGAGCACCAGGGGGGGTCATGTATGCATGCACGTGGGGGGGGGGCATTGAATTATGGGTGTGGGCACGTGCACACGCAACCCCCCCTCCCCACGCTCCCACGCTTGTGGCACGCGACGGCAAAAAGATTAGCCATCACTGACCTATCGTTATCAGAATCTCACCAGACTGGTTATAATTATTATGGAATAGTTCAGGTAAGGCTTCAGGGATTCTGGGGGTAGTCAGGCCTGTGCCACTTTCTCCAGTGCAAGGACTCTAAGCTTGCCCCCTGCTTAACGCCTCCCTCCTTTCTACCTGGAGATTCCACCACAAATGAGCATATTTTAAAAATGTGCCTGTGTGTTTATGTGTCTGTCATTCCATCCATCCATCCACCCACTTACCTACCTGCCTACCTACTGTGGGAAGCGCCCCCCCCCACCCCCTATAAGAATGAAATATTTTGGGGACTATTAAAAAGGTAGGATAGAATATTGAAGGGGACTAGAAATGGAAGAAAAAAATCTTAAGGGAGGCAGAAAGCAGCCCCAGTTTCCCTGCCCCAAGCAGAAACTGAAAAGGTCAGCTTTCAGAAGATTTGGTAATCCATTCAGAAAGACTGGGTCCAGCAGAAACTCTAGATAAGCAATACAATTAGGGAAGTGAAAGGTTGACAAGAGTAGCACAGACAAACACCTAGGATTTGCATTTCCCCTTTTGCCTATAGAGCCAGCCATGACCCCTACAGGACCCTATAAGAATCCAGAAGGTATAAAACTCACCCACTCTCAACTCCATTTCATCAGCTGTCCCAGAACCACATGCTGCTGATGGTACTGCTTCATCAATAAACCAACTTTCTTTCCAATCAGACTCCATTTTATTCCCAGATTGCAACTGGATCTGGATTTTTCTTCCAACACTACCTACTTGGTTTATCTCCCCGAAGTTTCTCCACTGTACATTTTCCCGGATCATCTCATTGCTAAGTCTTCTCCAAACTAAGGTTCTTCGGATGTGTTGGGTTTCAACGACCATAATACTCACAGTATTATGGGAGTGAGGGGAATTATGATTCCATACCTCCAAAAAAGCCTTAGTTGAGGAAAGGCATTGTAAAAAAACTCACCGCTTTTTACAAAAATGATGCTGAGGAGTAACAGTAACAGGGTTGAAAGGGACCTTGGAGATCATCTAGTCCAACCCCCTTCTCCCACAGGAGACTTATACTAGGGATTCGAACCGCCAACCTTTCTGATCGACAAGCTCAGCGTCTTAGCCACGGAACCATCTAGGAATGGTAATCCTCTCGCAATCGTTTTGGGGGATAGATTTGTTCACTTGAAGGTTTCCATCGTGATAGACAGGCAACCTTTATCTTCGTTTTCTCCCAGGCTGACAAGCTTAACGCCTACTTCATCACGTATTGAAACGTTTTCTGCATTTTAATGCGAAGCTTCTGGGGGGAGGGGGCCATGACAAGAAACATTTAATTATGGAATATGATCGTCTTATCATTTTTAAAGTGGAATCCGAACAGCCACGGGGAAAGCCATCGTACAAAGTTGCAGCGGAATTAAAAGGCCAGACTTCCCACTCTCTCTGGATGAAAATAAACATTGTTTTATTCGGTGTCTGAAGGCTAATGCAGGCTATCCCCCTCTCGCCCCCACCCCCACCCAAAAGGGCCTTCAGAAATCATTTAGAAAAGATGTTCCAGTAGGAAGGCAATCCGAGTGCATTCTCTTTAAAGCATGGGCATCTTTTCCAAGGATTGTTCAGCGGCTCAAGAGGATCCCAAAGAAAGAGAGGACTGCTTTAAAAGCTCCTGCTGTTTTGAAACAATCCAAAGCACCTTTTGGGGGGGGGGATTGAATCTGATGAGCGGAATTAACCTTTGCTAGTGATGACGAAACCTTTTCAGCACCAAGTGCCCAAACCGGAACGCTCGTGCATCAGTGAGTTACACCCGGTTTACACCGGTTCTATAGAACCGTTAATAAAATCGTCGGGAGGCTCCGCCCATCGAACCCCGACGTCATCAAAATGCTTCTGCGTATGCACAGAAGAGCGCGCGCACGACAGCGAACCGTTGCAAACCGGTAGTAAAAGTAGATAGAACCCATCCCTAGCAAGCATGTGCGTGCACCAGAGCGCCAGCAATGCAAAAACCAGCTGACTGGCCTGGTTTTTTTGCTGTTTTTCAGGCCATTTCTGGCTGTTTTTGGCCCGAAAAGTGACCTGGAAATGGCCTGAAAAACAGCCCTGAAAAAGGCTTGAAAAAGGCCCAAAAATGGTCTGAGTTTTGGCTGGTTTTGGTCAGTCTTAGAGCTATTTTCAGGCTGTTTTCAAGCACTCCGGCACCTGTGAAAAATAGATGGCGATGGCACCCATGCCCACAGAGGGCGCTGCGTGCCACCTCTGGCACCGTGCCATAGGTTCTCCATCACGGATCTATACCCTCGCAGGGTGTCCAACCTTGGCAACTTTTTAAGACTTGTGGACTTCAACTCCCAGAATTCCACGGCTGGCTGGGGAATTCTGGAAGTTAAAGTTCACAGGTCTTAAAGCTGCCAAGGCTGGAGACTCCTGCTATCCTCGTCTCCTCCTAAGGCTGGACACATTAAGGAGGACTTTTTTAAAAAAATTTGATTTATATGCCGCTCTTCTCCGGAGACTCAGGGCACCTTACAGTGCGTTAAGAAATAGCCTTCATACTTTCTGTATATTTATACAAAGTCAGCTTATTGCCCCCACAAACTGGGTCCTCAATAAAAAAAAAACTTAAGGACTCCTCTGCTTAAGGAGAACCAGATTATTTTAGTTGAAGGAGCAAGCAGAGAACTTTTAAAAATAGTCTTTCAATATATCCAATGCAATGATGGGTTTACAAAATTTTTATTACTGATTCTCTGGGTGTGGCTTGGTGGGCGTGGCAGGGGAAGGTTACTGCAAAATCCCCATTTCCTCCCAATCAGCTGAGACTTGGGAAGCAGAGAGTAGATGGGGGTGAGGCCAGTCAGAATTTTCACTACCGGTTCTCCGAACTACTCAAAATTTCCGCTACCGGTTCTCCAGCACTGGTCAGAATCTGCTGAAACCCACCTCTGACCCAATGGTGGTGGATGAGGATTGTGAACAAGTTTTGAATCTCAAAGCTGAAGGAGGGGGGGGGGGAATCCATCGGTTTACCTCCATTTCACTAGAACAAATATAATTTGCATTGGACCTGAGATCAGAAAGAGTTTTGAGGGCACCTGAGGCCAATGAAGGTCCTTTTAGATCAGCCATGGGAAGGGGAAGAAAAAGAGACTTATATGAGCACCAATGGTGACAGTTCATTAAAAAAAAAAACATCCTACTCTCCAGGCAGGAGTCATTTGGGGTTATTCCTTCTCTTTTGCCCAATTAGTCAAGAGCTAGTCAATTTCAGTAATTAGGAATGTCTTTTGCCCCAAGATGCCCCCTGTTTAATGCAGACCAGTAGATTATTTTTTATCCCCAATCATCTAAGACCTACAGAGGAGTTTTCCTCTCTTTAATGAGTGTTTTTAAAATCAAGGACCAAGACAAGGGTCGCTATTCAATTCACACTCTGGAAAGAAATCAAGGGACGATGATATTCGAACTGTTCTAAAAACTCCTTCCCAAATTGAAGCCTTGTTTGTTCTCGCCGCTGGATTGCGGTTCGCACCTTAATTCTGCTTTAAAGATCACTGAACAGGCTGTGGGATTAAGAAGGAGACCTGGTGATTTAAGATTAAATTTATCCTTGGCGTAAGAGCAAAATTTTGCAGCCTAGCTTTGCTTCACAAATCTCCCAATGGTTTGGTTCTTCTAAACCACAACTGAAATCCAATCATTTTTAGATTAAATTTAGATTATCCAGAACAGTTGGTGGGTTGTTACCGGTTCGCCCCAGTTCGGGCGAATCGGTAGTAGCAGCGGTGGGAAACTCCACCCACCTGCCCAGACATCATCAAATACGCTCTGTGCATGCGCAGAAGTGACGCCCGCATGAGCGAACCGGTAGCAAAGCTAAGTGAAACCCACCACTGGTCCAGAAGCAATGGGACAACTAGGTTTCAATACGTAACAGACGTTCGATAAATATTTGAGAAATATTTCCACATGCTAAGCCAAGTGTTGTGGCCCGTCAGCGGCCTGTGTAGCTAGGAGCTGATTCCAACAGCGAGGAGGCTGGTGTGGTGCTGCGCCAGCAGTCTGTGCAGCTGGCACTTGAGTCAGACAATAAGGAGGCTGGAGAAGATGTGGTGCCAGAGGCAGGGACTCAGCCAGGGCCTTCAAAACCTCCAGAAGCTCCCATAAGTGAAGAGGAAGAAGAGGAGGAGCCTCTTCTCGATGCACGGGTGCGCAGAGCTATTAAAAGGCAGGAGTGGATCCTCAGGAGTCTCCTAGAGAGTAAGGCTTGGGACTAATTGGCCACTCCCTTAGCCTATTTAAGGAAGGACGATGACTGAGGCAATTTGCAGGGAACAACGTCATTCATATTCCTTCGTGTCTTGATTCCAGAAACGTTTGATTCGGCTCTTGTTTATCTCTTGTCAGTTTTCCTGCAAATTACTTCTGGGCATTCTGCCAACTACAGTAAGATTACAGTTATCTGAAATACTATGCCTCAGAATTGAGTTATTATTCTTTGGAGTCTTGTCGGCTGTTCATGAAGTTAAATTAACAGCCCTTGTTCAGAAAAGACTGATTTAAACTGTACTTGTGTTCGAACAACTCCTAAGAAAGCTCATTAGTAGTCCTTAATTAGTAAACTAAGGTTTGCACGGACTTTGTGTGTGCTGTGTTCTTTGGGGTCCATAGCTGGGGCAGAACGCCAAGTTACGTACCCTATCAACCTCCTCTAAAATCTATCATGGTCCTTTTAGGATTGAAAAATTGAGGATTCCTGGTCTATCTGGTTGTGATCAAACCGTTTCCATTAAGACACCAATGTAAGTATTTCTGGTTTGCTGAGCAAGTCACAACTGGGTTGGTTTGTACAACGAGGGAACCATGGTTTACTAAGCACAGCAGATACGTTCACACAAGACACTGGCAAAACTAAAGGAACTGTGACAGCTCATTAAAGGTAAATGTAAAGATTCCCTTCGTACATATGTGCTAGTCGTTCCCGACTCTAGGGGGCAGTGCTCATCTCCGTTTCAAAGCTGAAGAGCCAGCGCTGTCCGAAGACATCTCCATGGTCATGAGACCAGCATGACTCAATGCCAAAGGTGCACAGAACGCTGTTCCCTTCCCACCAAAGGTGGTCCCTAATTTTTTCTACTTGCATTTTTTACCTGCTTTCGAACTGCTAGGTTGGCAGAAGCTGGGACAAGTAACTGGAGCTCGCCCCGTTACGCGGCGCTAGGGATTCGAACCGCTGAACTGCCGACCTTTCGATCGACAAGCTCAGCATCATTAGCTACTGAGTCACTGCGTCCCACAACAGCTCGTTTGGATGTGTAAATGCAGTGTGCATTGGATGCATAATCATCCCGAACACAGATGACTACAAGGCCAAGGTGAACAATATTTTGAAGGACACTGCTACATATGAAACTCTGAAGAGAGACCCCACCAGCAAGCCACAAAGTTCATATCCCCCCTGAACAGTAAGAGTAAGAGTTGGAAGGGACCTTGGAGATCATCTAGTCCAACACCCTGCTCACACAGGAGACCTGTACTAGGGATTCGAACTGCCAAACCACCAACCTTTCTGATCGACAGCCATAATCTAGATGACGGAGAGTTTCCACAGACATCAAGTCAAGTTATTAAACTCCATCATTTGCGTACATTTTTATAATATCTCACTTTTCTCCCTTTTAACCCCCCTACCTTTTCTCTATTATTTATAAAAATAAATAATAATTGAATAAAAAAATTGAAATGAGAATAAAGATAATTAGAAAATCAAAAGGCAAAACTGTAGGGACAAACATTGCCAATAAAATAAAGTTTGTGCATTTATTTATGCAACTTTAAAAAAAAAAGAAAAAAAAGAAAATCAGGGCTGCCCGAATATCACTTTAAATTGAACTGAAAAGGGAAACAACAGGAGAGAGGGGAAGGAGAGAAAAAAGAGAGGAAGGGAGAAGAGAGGAGAGGGAGAGAAAGAAGAAAGGGAAAAGGGGAGGAAGAAAAGGGAGGGGAAAGAGGAGCAGAGGAAAAAGGGGAGGAAGAAAAGGGAGGGGAAAGAGGAGCAGAGGAGAAGGTTAGAAGGGGGGAAGAAGAGAGGAGTGGGGGAAGAGAAGGGGAAGTAGGAAAGAAAAGGAGAGAAAGAATGAAGGAAGTACGAGAAGGGAGAGGAAGGAAGAGAAGGGGAAGTAGGAAAGAAAAGGAGAGAAAGAATGAAGGAAGTACGAGAAGGGAGAGGAAGGAAGAGAAGGGGAAGTAGGAAAGAAAAGGAGAGAAAGAATGAAGGAAGTACGAGAAGGGAGAGGAAGGAAGAGAAGGGGAAGTAGGAAAGAAAAGGAGAGAAAGAATGAAGGAAGTACGAGAAGGGAGAGGAAGGAAGAGAAGGGGAGGAGAAGAAGGAAGGTTGGAGTAAGGGTAAAGGGTAAAAGAGCAGCCCCGAAAAAGTAGAAATTAAAAATGAAAGTTAAAAGGAAAGATGAATGAAAAATGATGAAGATGACTGTACATGTAAATGGGGTCATGAGACATAAAAATAATATATATATATATATATAAGTTATTAAACTCCGGAAGGATTTCTAATATCAGAAGTAGGAAGATTCTGCTGATGAGTTTAGAATGTTTGTAATTTACTACAGTAGTTTCAGGCAGGAAGCTAGACACAAAATAGAACCAGGGACAAGACGTAAATTACCACTAACCACCGCAAAGCAAAATCAGGGTCAACCGAAAAACAAATGGTTTTCCTGTGATCTATTTTAGTTTTAAAGAGTAAGAAGAAGCCTGGGTCCCTTATAATTCGCTTTTCCCAAACTATTTTTTCTTCTTACAGATACCATAGAGTAATCAAACATTAAATTCAAAGTATTCACATTACAATCCTTTAGGAAGAACCAAAAAAATTGATGTAGCTCTTTTGGGCAGCAATTGGTCTATCCCATTTGTGGACTGAGATTCCCTGAAATTCAGGGTACAACATATGTAAAATTTGACTATTTCACGTTTACAGCTTCCTGATGGGATAAGCTAAACTGTTGTATGAAATAGTTTGTTTTTTTTTGGGGGGGGGGTCATTTTTATTTGTTTAATTGTTTTATAGGGCCACACCGTGCATCTATGGGCAACATACAGCAAAAGCAATAATATTTACAGACCCCTCACATCCTGGACATAAACTGTTTCAACTCCTACTCTCAAAATGGCTCTATAGAGCACTGCACACCAGAACAACTACACACAAGGAGAGTTTTTTCCCAAACGCCATCACTCTGCTAAACAAATAATTCCCTCAACTGTCAAACTATTTACTAAGTCTGCACTACTATTAATCTTCTCATCGTTCCTATCACCCATCTCCTCCCACTTATGACTGTATGACTGTAACTTTGTTGCTGGTAACCTTACGATTTATATTGATTGTTTCCTAGTATGATTTGATTGCTTATTTGTTCCCTATGACTATCATTAAGGGTTGTCCCTTATGATTCTTGATGAATGTATCTTTGCTTTTATGTACACTGAGAGCGTATGCACCAAAGACAGATGCCTTGTGTGTCCAATCACACTTGGCCAATAAAGAATTCTATTCTATTCTATTCTATTCTATTCTATTCTATTCTATTCTATTCTATTCTATTCTATTCTATCCTATCCTATCCTATCCTATCCTATCCTATCCTATCCTATCCTATCCTATCCTATCCTATCCTATTTTCTCCAAAATAATCATACTATATTTTTTAAAAAAGTAACTAAGATATACAATGGTGACTGAACATGATAAATAACGTAGGAATGTCCCAAATCCATCTTTCTGGTGAGTTCTGCACACATACTACTAACCCCCTTTTCATTAAAAACAAAACAAAAAAACATAACACTGATCACATATAATAATTATACTCCAACCTTTGAAACATCCTGACCTAACAAAAGCCTTTCAACCTGTCTGTTTCTCTCTCTCTCTCTCTCTCTGTCTCTCTGTCTTTCTCTGTCTCTTTCTCTCACTTCCTCTCTTTCTTTCTCTCCCTCTCTTTCTCTCTCTCTCTTTCTCTCTCTCTTTCTCCCTTGCTCTCTCTTTCTCTTCCTCTTTGTCTCTCTCTCACACTCTCTCTTTCTCTCTTTCTCTCTCTTTCTCTCCCTCTCTGTCTCTTTCTCTTACTTTCTCTCTCTCTTTCTCTCTTTTTCTGTCTCTTTCTGTCTCTGTCTCTTTCTCTCACTGTCTCTCTCTCTCTCTCTTTCTGTCTCTTTTTCTCTGTCTCTGTCTCTGTCTCTCTCTCTGTCTCTCTCTCTCTCTGTCTCTCTCTCTCTCTCTCTAAACACACAGACAGAAGACACTCTCACACACACCCCTCTGTCCTCTTTTCTCATTCCCAAACTCTCAAGAAATCCGCAAAATTAAGGATGGGTCTATTTCAACCAAGCTTTAACCAAGAAAATCCGGGTTGAACTCAACTACTCTTCATCCTCCTGCCATCAACCAGAGGGCAGTAAGTGTCCTTAAATATACTGACATTTATTCAGGACACTTGTCTTTGCGAAAAGGGAAAATCGGAGTCAGAAAAAGGTGAAATTTAACTTTTGGGATTCTAGTTCTAGAAAGATTTGGGGATGGGGGGGCACACTAGAGGACCCCCCCAAAAAATCTGCTGTGAACAGGCTTAAGTAGTAATACAGTGCCCTCTAGCATTCTTCGAGCAGTCGTTGTCGGCAGATACAGAAATGTGTCCTTCTTTCTCTTTCTCTCTGGTAAACGCCGACCACAAATCCATCAGTTCTGCCAGGCCTCTCTGCTCTTCCTCCCCAGTCTCCTTCTCAGCCCCTGAGCCGATGAAAGGGGAATTAAATCCCAACCCGTTCCACAAACCTAATCCCTTTCAATACAGGTTTTGATGCGAGCAAATGAGGCTATTATATAATTAAGTGATCTTTTTTTAAAAAAAGTCTGATGCAAAACAGGACCACTTGGGCTGTGTAAAGTCTTGTTTGTCCGGAGGTGGTTTTTTCTCCCCCCTGATTCCCTAGCGGTATCTAATGCTTCATTCATTGGGGGGGGGGGATGTCTGTCTGTCTATCTGCCTGCATGCATGCATGTATATGTCCATGTGTCTCTATATATCCATGTGCATGTGTGTTTTCAAGGCATCCCTTGCTCACCCCGAAAAGTTGTATTCCAAACGCCTGCATTTTATCCTAGTTAGTACATCATCAACGCATCTACGTCTAAACAAAGATGCAGAGAGCATAAAATTCTAATTCTAGGTCACTCATTCGAAAGGCCTAGTAAATCTCAACCTCTCCAACAAAGTCCATTTGGAAACTGGGATTCCAAAGATTCCTTTCAGCTAACTTTCAGGGACCTTTTAATATAAAGCAGGAAAGAAATGCCAATAACACTCCGGAGTTATTGCATTTTAACATCTCTCTCTCTCTCTCTCTCTTTTTTTTTTTCCAAAATCCCTCCCTCCTATGACCGAAGTCTCTCTCTTCACCGCCTTCTAATTCATCAACACAAATATGCAACGCTTATTACATTTTTACTTAGCCCTCTCCATCTGTCTCAGTCAACGCAACTTGCAGCTCAATGAATTTTGGGGTTTTCCCACTGATACGGGCAGAGCCGTAAATGGTGCCATCATCTAAATTAGGACTTGTATAATACAACAGTGGGGGCACGCAGAGAGCACAGGGCTGTAGGTCCATGCACCCGAGGCATGTTTTAAATGGGCTAAGAAGATCCGTATTTATTATTATTATTATTATTATTATTTCCCCCACACATACAAAGGTTGGCCGTCCTTGTACCCCTTGTACAATCCAACACACAAGCAGCAATTTACAACAACTGGGTGTTTATGCAATGCTTGCCAAGGGTGCACCCACTCTTTTTTGCAACATGCCAATGGAATTTGGGGCAGACTCAGAAAATGTGGGTGGGAGGTGGGGGGAGAGAAGTAGAGCCCTTCCAGTTTCATTCTGAAGCAATCGGGGAAATTATTGCATTATGTCATATCAGGATTTCTTGATATGGGGGGGGGAGGGTGAGTTGGAAAGGACTATCTGAATTCTCCTAACTTATGCAAGCAGGGAAAAAAAAAACCCAAAACGTTAAGGGACGCAGAAGAGCATTTTCGAAGTTTTTTTTCCCCCCTTTTTGCTTTTTTCTAAAAAAAGAAAAAGCTTTCCCGAGCGCAACGTCCAGAGAGATCAACATCAAGTCAGTTGGTCAGTTGCTCCGGCCTGGTACACCACCCCCACCCTCACCCCGGAGCAACCCGGCCTTTCGCCCCCCTCCCCTCCCCCCCCCTCCCCCAGTCCCAATTTCCACCCCTCCAAAGCGCAACCCCCCCCCAAGCGCGTGGCCCGCGAGACGGAGGAAGCCTGCCGTTAATCTCCGGTGCAGCCTTGGGATGGGTCCAAGGAAGGGCATCTATCTGGGCTAAGGCTTCCGAGGAGGCATAAAAGAAGGCGCATCATCGCCAACTTTCCCACGGGGGACTGGGGAGGTCGGAAGGCGGCGGAGTCTGGCTTTCAATGGTCAATCTAGCAACCCACCCACCCAAAAAAGAGATGGGAGGTTGGGAAGGCGATGGTTGGGGAGTGGAGGGGGGGGGACACACACAAGAGAGGTGTGGCAAGCAGCAAGACAAGGGAGGGAGGGAGGGAGGCGAGGCGCGCCACTGCGCCAGCATCCCTTACACAGACTTGGTCCAGCCGGAGGAGCATCCATGCCCAACGTTGCCCCCCCCCCAAAAAAACTCGCCTTCCTTCCTCCGCCCGGGAGCATCCCCCATACTGCGGTCCTCTCCTCCATCCTCCCTTCTTCTTTCCACCACCCCCCCTCCCAACCCTGCAGGGTCGTCGCTAATGCGGTGGGGGGAGGCGCCCCCTCCCTCCCTCCCTCCCCCTCCCCTTTCTGGCTTTACCAGGCGAGCTTGAAGCCTTTCATCAGGACCGTCACGAGCAGGCGCTGCCCGGCTCCTTGGCCAGCCCCGGATGCCTCCGGCGGAGCGGCTCCCAAGACATACTGGACCAGGCCGGGCAAGCGGAGGCTGCAGTTGCCCGTTGCCGTTGCAGCTGCTCTTACCCCCGCCGCCGCCGCCGCAGATGCGCGCAACCCCGCCGCGGCTGGAGGAGCCGGTGGAACCGGGCCAGGAGAGGCCGCTGGGGCGCAAACGTGGACGGCGGCCGGGCACGGCTGGGCAGAGCGCGGGCAGCCGGGCAGGCCAGCGAGGAGGAGGCGGCGGAGATCATGCCATGGCGGGGCCTCGCCGAGCTTGGTCGGGCTACCCAACCTTCTCCTCCTCTTCTTCTCCTTCTCCTTCCTCGGGGCGCCCTGGCCTTGCCCACTCACCCGGCCGGCCGGCTGCCCAGCCCCTCTGCCCGCCCTTTCAAGGCGCCCGGCAGAGGCAACAGCCGGCGCCAAGCCGGGGAGGAAGAGTGGCCGAGCCGCACTGGCCCCCGCCGAAGGGAGGGACGCTGCCGCCGCCTCGCTGGCCCAGCCTCCGCCCGAGCTGCTCCTTGCCAGCCCGGCGGCCGTCCGGGGCCGGCTGGCGGGCGCGCGCGCCCTGGCGGGCACGCAAGCCCCGGGATCCAAAGCGGGCGGGGAGGGAAGAAAGAGAGAGGGGGAGGAGGGAGGGATAGAAAAAAGAATGAGAGGAGGACAGAAAAAGAGAGAGAGAGAGAGAGAGAGAGAGAGATAGAAAAAGAGAGAAGAAGAGGGGGGGTAGAAGAAGAGGGAGAGTGAGGAGGATAGAAAAAGAGGGGAGAGAGAGAGAGACGGATAAAAAAGAGAATAAGAGGGGGGACAGAGAGAGAGAGGGATAGAAAAAGAGAGGGCGGAGAGAGGGACGGAGAGGGGGACAGAAAGAGAGGGGGGATAGAAAAAGAGGGGAGAGAGAGGGAGGGGGGGAGAGAGAGAGAGACGGATAAAAAAAGAGAGAGTAAGAGGGGGGACAGAAAGAGAGAGAGACGGACAGAAAAAGAGAGAACGAGAGAGGGAAATCAGAGAAAGAGAGAAAGATGGGCGGGCGCAGCCTGGCCTGCAGTGGTTGAGAGCCCGGAGATGCGCGCCGGACGCGCTCGGGTTTGAGCTGCGTCCTGGCGCCTTCGCCCTCGTGCGATCGAGCCCAAGCTTGCCGGCTTGGATCGGGACGCAGGCGGCGCTCTTTTTCTCCCATCCTCGGCCCGGCTGCGATGCTTTCCTTGGGAAGTGGACTGGGGGGGGGGGCGGAGGGAGAGGCTGGACCGCTGCGAAAATGGGGGAAAGGGTCGGGAGGTCGAAGGCGAGGGACGGCCGGGCGCTAAAGACCCCCTACGTGAGGAAAAGACTGGAGAGGGTGCGGAGAAAAAAAGAGTATTTTTCTCCGGATCCTGACTTAGATTCTCGGAGCTGGAGGTTCCCTACCTCGCCCCTTTCTCCCTTTCTTGGGTATGAGGAGGAGGAGGGGAAAGAAAGAAAGAAAGAAAGAAAGAAAGAAAGAAAGAAAGAAAGAAAGAAAGAAAGAAAGAGAAAGAAAGAAAGAAAGAAAGAAAGAAAGGAAAGAAAGAAAGAAAGAAAGAAAGAAAAGAAGAGGGAAGGAAGGAAGAAAAAGGAAGGAGGGAGGGGGAAGGAAGGATGGAAGGAAAAAAGAAAGAGAGAGAGGGGGGATTGAGGAAAGAAGGAAGGAAGAAAAGAAAGAGAGGGATTGAGGAAAGAAGGAAGAGGAAGGGGGAAGGAAGGAAGAAAAAGGAAGGAGGGAGGGAGGAAGGAAGGAAGGAAGGAAGGAAGGAAGGAAGAAAGAAAGAAAGAAAGAAAGAAAGAAAAGAAAGAAAGAAAGAAAGAAAGAAAGAAAGAGGGAAGGAAGGAAGGAAGGAAGAAAAAGGAAGGAGGGAGGGGGAAGGAAGGATGGAAGGAAAAAAGAAAGAGAGAGAGGGGGGATTGAGGAAAGAAGGAAGGAAGGAAGAAAAGAAAGAGAGGGATTGAGGAAAGAAGGAAAAGGAAGGGGGAGGAAGGAAGAAAAAGGAAGGAGGGAGGGAGAAGGAAGGAAGAAAGAAAGAAAGAAAGAAAGAAAGAAAGAAAGAAAGAAAGAAAGAAAGAAAGAAAGAAAGAAAGAAAGCCTTACTAACTCGGCTGGTAGCACGTGCTCGGAAGAGGGTCCTCCCCAACCTTGGCTTGCCGGTTGCCACACCTCTCCTCGCCCCCCTCCCCAACCACTCCCCCACTCCTACGCTTTTCCGTGCGTGGCTCCGCTGGGCTGGCATTCTCAACGGCCTCTCCCGGAATTAATAATTCAGAGAAACGGGGGAACGTTGCGATGTTGGTTTTTTTCATCCTTGGAAGAAGGCGCCTTGAAGAAACGGCCCAGTGGGGAAAACAAGAGTTTGAAGGGACCTTGGAGGTCTTCTAGTCCAACCCCTTGCTCAGATAGGAGATCATATAGTCTACCACTCCAGACTTGTCCAACCTTTTCTTAAAAACCTCCAGGGTCGGAGCACCCACAACTTCTAGAGGCAAGCCGTTCCCCTGATTAATTATTCTAAAAACTTTCAGGAAATTTCTCCTTTATTTCTTTCTGAAAACTGAACATTCTGAAAGATTTTTTTAACTTGCAATGGGGTCTTTGACTCCAGGGGATGTCTCTTTGCTACATAAAACCCCTCTCCACTTTATTCTACAGCCCAAAGCCGGGTCTCAGGAGAAGCTTGCCACTTGCTGCCCCTCCTATTCACACACATCCCTTCTTCTCAAAAGAAGCCTTACATCCACCCCCACCCCGCTACCCTGAGCGTCTGATGAACAGAGCTGCAGCTCTGTTTTCCAAGCCCTTTAATACAATTGGGGGCTTGGAAAACATGGAACAGGATCAGGACAGGGGGTGAAATCCAGCAGGTTCTGACAGGTTCTGTAGAACCGGTAGCGGAAATTTTGAGTAGTTCGGAGAACTGGCAAATACCACCTGTGGCTGGCCCCAGAGGGAGGTGGGAACAAAGATTTTGTAGTATCCTTCCCTTGGAGTGGGGTGGGAATGGAGATTTAGCAATATCCTTCCTCCAGGAGTGGGGAGGGAATGGGGATTTTGCAGTATCCTTGCCCTGGAGTGGGGTGGGAATGGGGATTTTGCAATATCCTTCCCCTGGAGTGGGTGGGAATGGAGATTTTGCAATGACCTTCCCCTAAGGTGGGAAGGGAATGGGGGTTTTGCAGTATCCTTCCCCTGGAGTGGGGAGGGAATGGGGATTTTGCAGTATCCTTCCCCTGGAGTGGGGAGGGAATGGGGATTTTGCAGTATCCTTCCCCCAGGAGTGGGATGGGAATGGAGATTTTGCAATGTCCTTCCCCTGGAGTGGGGAGGGAATGGGGATTTTGCAGTATCCTTCCCCTGGAGTGGGAAAGGAATGGAGATTTTGCAGTATCCTTCCCCTGCCATGCCCACCAAGCCACGCCCACAGAACCGGTAGTAAAAAAAAAAATTGAATTCCACCCCTGGATCAGGATCTTTTCATCACTTGTCAGAACTGTCTGAGGAATTCAAAAAAAAAAAAAAACTTACCCAGCTCAGTTTGCCATTTAGCAAAAGTCAGCCTTGAGTTGACTCCCTCCCTCCTCGGGGCAAACTAATTATCCATCCCCTTCAAGCCACTTTTTGTGTGTGTTTGTGTGTGTGTGTGGCTCGTTTGGAATAATAGTTATGCATTGGCTATAATTTGTCAGTTCGGCTCTGCGCGGGAAAAGGAACAGAAACTTAAAAGGGTAAGAAAGATTTCTCGGGGGTATTACAGGACCTGTTCCAATCCAGAATGTCTTCTAAGTTTCAACATGGGCATCTTGGTGGATGAAGTCCCACACTTCCCCTGCATCGCTCTGGCATGCAGCTTCTTGAGGGGAGGGGTAGGCAATGCAAACAGGGAGTGTGCAATACTGTAGAACCAAAAATGGTATTTAAACAGTGAGGAGTAGAAGAGAGGTGGAGAAAGACTGAGGAAATGAGTATTTGGAAGCATTGGAGGTAAGAAGGAATGGAGGGAGGGAGGGAGGGGGGGAAGGGAGAGAGGAGGGGAGGAGAGGGAAGGGAAAGGAGGGAGGGAGGAGAGGGAGGGAGGGAGGGAGGACAGAAGGGGGAAGCATGCTAGCAAAAATGCTTCCAAACATTATGGAAGGAAGGGAGAAAAGAAGGAAGGGAGGGAGGGAAGGAAGGAAGGGAGGAAGAGGAGGGAAGGAGAGAGAGGAGGGAAGGAAGGAAGAAAAGAGGGAGGAAAGGAAAGGGGAAGAAGGATGAAAGGGGGAGGGAAGGGAGGGAGGATGGAAGGGTAAGGGAAGGGAAAGAAGGGAGGGAGGGGAGGGAGGGAGGATAGAAGGCAGAAGTATGCTAGCAAAAATGCTTCCAAATATTATGGAAGGAAGGGAGAAAAGAAGGAAAGGAAGGAAGGAAGGAAGGAAGGAAGGGGAGAGAGGAGGGAAGGAGAGAGAGGAGGGAAGGGAAGGAAGAAAAGAGGGAGGAAAGGAAGAAAAGAAGGAGGAAAGGAAAGGGGAAGAAGGATGAAGGGGGGAGGGAAGGGAGGGAGGATGGAAGGGTAAGGGAAGGGAAAGAAGGGAGGGAGGGGAGGGAGGGAGGACAGAAGGCAGAAGCATGCTAGCAAAAATGCTTCCAAATATTATGGAAGGAAGGGAGAAAAGAAGGAAAGGAAGGAAGGAAGGAAGGAAGGAAGGGGAGAGAGGAGGGAAGGAGAGAGAGGAGGGAAGGGAAGGAAGAAAAGAGGGAGGAAAGGAAGAAAAGAAGGAGGAAAGGAAAGGGGAAGAAGGATGAAGGGGGGAGGGAAGGGAGGGAGGATGGAAGGGTAAGGGAAGGGAAAGAAGGGAGGGAGGGGAGGGAGGGAGGACAGAAGGCAGAAGCATGCTAGCAAAAATGCTTCCAAATATTATGGAAGGAAGGGAGAAAAGGATGTGGAAGAGGAAGTGAAAGTTGTGCATTCTCTTTTATAATAGTGCATCCACGTGAGATTCTGTTTCCAGCATGCCCTGAGAAAGTATGATTTTCACAGTCATCAAATCTGCTTCTCTTGGTAATTGCTCTCTGCCCCATAGGATTTCTTACTTTTTTTAAAAAAAAGTGTCCCTTAATTTAACATAGGAGGAAGCACATACCAAACTTTTAGCATCAAAACTTTATGTACCTTTTGTGTCTCCCAGATGTTCTTAACAAATGCCCTGCAGTTTAGCCAAAACCTTTCAGCAAGTTATTCAATTCTGTCTTCCTCTCTCTGCCAAAAATAAAATAAAATAAAATAAAATTCTGAAAATCCTTTCTAAGCTACCTTCAAACATTTTGAACAATTAAGCGGTATAAACAGATGCTAAAGAACAATTTTCTAATTGTCTGGGTAGGATTTCAATCAGGAAGAGGAGGAGGAGAAAAGAGGAGGGAGGAGGAAGAGGAAGAGGAGGAGGAGGAGGGAGAAGGAGGAGGAAGAGGAAGAGAAGGAGGAAGAGGAGGAGGAGAAAGGAGGAAGTGGAGAAAGGAGGAGGAGGAGGAGAAGGAGGAGGGAGAAGGAGGAGGAAGAGAAGAAAGGAAGAAGCGGAGAAAAGAGGAAGAGGAGGAGGAGGAAGAGAAGGAGGAGAAAAGAGGAGGGAGAAGGAGGAGGAAGAGGAAGAGAAGGAGGAGGAGGAGGAGGAGAAAGGAGGAAGTGGAGAAAGGAGGAGGAGGAGGAGAAAAGAGGAGGGAGAAGGAGGAGGAAAAGGAAGAGAAGGAGGAGGAGGAGGAGAAAGGAGGAAGTGGAGAAAGGAGGAGGGAGGAGAAAAGAGGAGGGAGAAGGAGGAGGAGGAGGAGGAGAAAGGAGGAAGCGGAGAAAAGAGGAAGAGGAGGAGGAGGAGGAGAAAAGAGGAGGGAGAAGGAGGAAGAGAAGGAGGAGGAGGAGAAAGGAGGAAGCGGAGAAAAGAGGAGGAGGAGGAGGAGAAAAGAGGAGGGAGAAGGAGGAAGAGGAGGAGAAAGGAGGAAGCAGAGAAAAGAGGAAGAGGAGGAAGAGGAGGAGGAGGAGGAGGAGAAAAGAGGAGGAGGGGGGCACTAAAAAAATCAGCTCCACATATTCAACAGAAAATGAAAGTCCATCAACTGCTGATGGGAATTGACTACGCATTGAGAGGAATTCTGAAATAGTAACCCCTAACCTAAACATATCTGCAACCACACCCAGTTATCTATCACAAGCCAGAAACCATCAAGAGGGAGAAAATTGGTTTGCTCTAGTGATTAAGGCACCAAGCTAGAAACTTGAGAGTTCTAGCCCAAGAAAGGAGGAGGAAGGGGCAAAATCTTGCCAAGAAAACTTTAGAGACATGTGCAGGCAGTTGCCAGGAATCAAATACTGACTCATAGGCACAAACAATATGCAGTATATCTATATACCTATACAGAATATTATCTATCTACCATTATCTTTTTAATCTATCTATCTATCCATCCATCTATCCATCATTATTTGTCTCTCTGTTTATCTAGGTTTCTGTCTAGATCTATCTATCTATCTATCTATCTATCTATCTATCTATCTATCTATCTATCCATCCATCCATCCATCCATCCATCCATCCATCCATCCATCCATCATTTATTTGTCTCTCTGTTTATCTAGGTTTCTGTCTAGATCTTTCTATCTATCTATCTATCTATCTATCTATCTATCTATCTAACTATCTATCTATCTATCTATCTATCTATCTATCCATCCATCCATCCATCCATCCATCCATCCATCTATCCATCCATCCATCTATCCATCCATCATTTATTTGTCTCTCTGTTTATCTAGGTTTCTGTCTAGATCTATCATCTATCTATCTATCTATCTATCTATCTATCTATCTATCTATCTATCTATCTATCTATCTATCTATCTATCCATCCATCCATCCATCCATCCATCCATCCATCCATCATTTATTTGTCTCTCTGTTTATCTAGGTTTCTGTCTCACTAACTAGCTTTATCTGTCTGTCTGTTTATATCGTTAAATGTCTGTCAATCTAGATTTGTCTAGCTCTGTATCTGTCTGTCTGTCTGTCTGTCAATAGATAGTTGTGATAGAACAATAGATAGAACATCTAGTTTGTTCAAAGAGAAAAATAAATAAGAAGATAGATGATAGCTGGATGGATGGATGGATGGATGGATGGATGGATGGATGGATGGATGGATGGAAGGGTAGGCAATCTCATAGCACAAGTGCTTCAAAAACCACAAATACTTTCAGATCCATAAATCAAACTGGATGGCTTCTAAGGCTTCTGACCTTAACTCTACTCAGAAAAGCTGGTCTTGCAAGGCTGCTTATGTAGCATATGATATGCAGTAATTAAAGCTTTTAGAATCCTTTTCTCTTTTATGCCAATCCAAGTCAATTAGGATTGCAGGATTTGCCCTTCTCAAGAAGAGTGCACATTCCATCTGATTTCTCTCCCCCCTTTTTTTAATGGGAAAAGCTTCATTTGCTCCGACCACCACCACCACCATGACAATTCACACACAGTTCTAATGCAGTTGGTTTATTATTGGTTAGTGTGATATAATGTGAACCTGTCCATTATGGATTGAGATAAGCAAAGTCCGTTAGTTTGGTTTCTCCAACAAAGCATCATTTAAAATTCCTGGCTTTGAAAACATTGTCTGAACCAGGGTGAAATCCAACAGGTTCTGACAGATTCTGGCAAACTGGTAGCGGAAATTTTGACTAGTTTGGAGAACCGGCAAATACCACCTCTGACTGGTCCCAGAGTGGGGTGGGGAATGGAGATTTTGCAATATCCTTCCCCTGGAAAGGGGAGGGAATGGAGATTTTTGCAGTATCCTTCCCCTGGAGTGGGGTGGGAATGGAGATTTTGCAGTAACTTTCCCCTGCCATGCCCACCAAGCCACGCCCGCAGAACGGGTAGTAAAAAAAAACTGGATTTCATCACTGGTCTGAACCCAACCACAGGGATATCTAAAACAGGGTCTGGGATTTGGTATGCCGGATAAATTAAGTTCATGTGGTTTATTTGATAGCCGTGATTATCGGCTATCAAAGCTAATAAGCCATGATTAGTTGCGTTCGCTCTGGTTGCTTTGAAGGCTTCCCACCATCACCTACTCGTCGGTACACAAGATTCCTTCTGGTGGGACTTCAAAGAACTTCTTCTGAAGATTCAGCACAGCCCACCTGCTTGAAGCTCACCTGGGCTGAAGAGAAGATGTGAGAAGATTCTTGGGGGGATGCAACTGTGAACAAGGCAAAGTGGGTAGACTTTGATCCCATATCTACAAAGACTGTTCAACATACATCGAATTCTGTGTGTGTGTGTGTGTGTGTGTGTGTGTGTGTGTGTGTCCCTTCCCCCTCCCTCTCTCTCCTCTTTCTGTCCCTCTCTTTTTTCTCTCTCTCTCCCTTTCTGTCCCCCCTCTCTCTCCTTTTCTCTCTCTCCCTTTTTCTCCCTTCCTCTCTCTCTCCTCTTTCTGTCCCTCTCTTTCTCTCTCTCTCTCTCCCTTCCTCTCTCTCTCTCTCTCTCTCCTCTTTCTGTCCCTCTCTTTCTCTCTTTCTCTCTCTCCCTTTCTGTCCCCCCTCTCTCTCCTTTTCTCTCTCTCCCTTTCTTTCCCTTCCTCTCTCTCTCGTCTTTCTGTCCCTCTCTTTCTCTCTCTCTCTCCCTTTCACACCCTTCCTCTCTCTCTCTCTCTGTTTCTCCCTTTCTCTCTTTTTTAATATATTTTATTATGTTTCTCCCTTTCTCATCTTCCCTCCTTTTCTCTCCCTCTCCCTCTCTCTCTCCCTTTCTTTCTCTCCCTTCCTCTCCCTTTCTCTCCCTTTCTCTCCCCCTCCCTCCCGCTTTCTCTCTGTCTCCTCCCTCCCTCTTTCTTTCTCTCTCCCTGTCTCTCTCCCTTTCTCTCCCTTCCTCTCTCCCGCCCTCTGTGTCTCTCTTTCTTTCTCTCTCCCTCTCGCTCTGTCTCTCTCCCTCCCTCTCCTTTCTCTCTCTCCCTCCCTCCCTGCTCCCTCAAATATTCCTTGTCTCAATTTAATCACCAGATGGAGCCCTCCAATTTTCCTATATATGTACTCCTCCACTTACATCAGTTCATTTAGTGGCCAAAGTTACAAAGGCACAGGAAAAGGTGAATTATGACCATTTTTCACACTTATGACCACTGCAGCATCTCCATGCTCATGTGATTTTCATTAGGGTACTTGACAGCTGGTTCATATTTATGACGGTTGCAATGTCCCTGGGGAGGGGCGGGGGGGGGGAGAAGGTCATGTGATCACTTTTTGCAATCTTCTGACAAGCCAAGTCCATGGGGAAAGCCAAATTCGCTTAACAACCGTGTTCCTAATTTAACACGGTTAAATATACACCCTGTTCCAGGGGTGAAATCCAGCAGGTTCTGACAGGTTCGGGAGAACCGGTAGCGGAAATTTTGAGTAGTTCGGGGAAACGGCAAATGCCACTTCTGGCTGGCCCCCGAGTGGGGTGGGAATGGAGATTTTGCAGTATCCTTCCCCTGCCATGCCCACCAAGCCACGCCCACCAAGTCACACCCACAGAACCAGTAGTAAAAAAAAATCGGATTTCACCACTGCCCTGTTCCTTGTATGTATTAATCCCTTTTCGAAGGAGATCTAGATATTACCCCCCAAGGCTCATCATGGTCACATTTGATCCCAGAGGGTGCGCCCCTCCCCCATCCCACTAAAAGCATCAGAAGAAGACCCCAAGGGAATGTACAAGTGGGGTGCAGAAAGGAGAACATGGAGGAAAAAGACTAAAAGAGTTTAGAATGGCACAGTTTCTCGTCCCTGAAGAATATATGAAGGAGCCTGGATAGCTCAGCAGGCTAAAAGCATTGTGATTAACACCAGCTGTCTGCAATTACTGTAAGTTCGAATCTCCCCAGGCTCAAGGTTGACTCAGCCTTCCATCCTTTCTAAGGTAGGTCAATTGAGGAGCCAGTTTGTGGGGGGCAATAAGCTGACTTTGTATAAATATACAAAAAGTATGAAGGCTATTGCTTAATGCATTGTAAGCCGCCCTGAGTCTCCGAAGAAGGGTGGCATAGGAAGGAAGGAAGGAAGGAAGGAAGGAAGGAAGGAAGGAAGGAAGGAAGGAAGGAAAGAAAGAAAGAAAGAAAGAAAGAAAGAAAGAAAGAAAGAAAGAAAGAAAGAAAGAAAGAAAGAAAGAAAGAAAGAAGAACATTCAGCTGCCTGCAATTACTGTAAGTTCGAATCTCCCCAGGCTCAAGGTTGACTCAGCCTTCCATCCTTTCTAAGGTAGGTAAATTGAGGACCCAGTTTGTGGGGGGCAATAAGCTGACTTTGTATAAATATACAAAAAGTATGAAGGCTATTGCTTAATGCATTGTAAGCCGCCCTGAGTCTCCGGAGAAGGGTGGCATAGGAAGGAAGGAAGGAAGGAAGGAAGGAAGGAAGGAAGGAAGGAAGGAAGGAAGGAAGGAAGGAAGGAAGGAAGGAAGGAAGGAAGGAAGAAAGAAAGAAAGAAAGAAAGAAAGAAAGAAAGAAAGAAAGAAAGAAAGAAAGAAAGAAAGAAAGAAGAACATTCAGCTGCCTGCAATTACTGTAAGTTCGAATCTCCCCAGGCTCAAGGTTGACTCAGCCTTCCATCCTTTCTAAGGTAGGTCAATTGAGGACCCAGTTTGTGGGGGGCAATAAGCTGACTTTGTATAAATATACAAAAAGTATGAAGGCTATTGCTTAACGCATTGTAAGCCGCCCTGAGTCTCCGGAGAAGGGTGGCATATATATATATTGGGGGATGGGGGAGAAGAGAGGGAGGGAGGGAGAAAGACGAGACTGTAGGGGAGAATTCAGAAACGCAAGAGAAGGAAGAACTTGCCAAGCAAAGCCACTTACACACAAGGATGGCAGCATTTCCATCCTACCTTTGCTGTCGCCACATCAGATGTCTCCATGCTTTCTGCTTGGCCTGTCAGTCAACCAGGAGCGAGGGGGAGGGGCGAGGAGAAAGAGGGAAAGAAGGGAAAAGAGAACGTGAGGTGAGGTGGCAGTTAAGGAAAAGACACAAGAGTTGTGCATAGATGGATAAAGGGCTGGAGGAGGAGGAAGAGGAGGAGTAGAATGCAAGCTGTCTGGCCATTCGGGGAGGAGGGTAAGGGTGTGGGTCAGAGAAGGCCTGGGAAGGGAGGCCTGGCATGATCTGAAAAGGGCAGGGGGGAAGCAGAGGCTCCTACGATCAGAGGCTGAGCCTCACGAGAGACACTGCTCCAGCTGCAAACAGATGTTTCTCGGGGCTTCCTTGGGTGGGGTGGGGGGCAAAGTTCTAACGTGCAGGGGAGAGGAAGCATCTCCTCCTCGCTGTCCCAACTTCTCCATCCACAGAGCTTTCGGGGAAACGGACGAGTCCCTGGCCTTCTTTGGAAAGGAAGAGAGAGACTGCCAGGCCAGGCTTAGCGATGGAAATGCTCAAGAAGCAAGAGGAGAAATAGGAAGGGAGAAGGTGGGGGGGGGCAACTTGAAGGAAGGAAGGAAGGAGGGAAGAAGAGAGAAGGAAGGAAAGAAAGAAAGAAAAGAAAAGAGGAAGGGGGAGTGAGTGAGAAGGAAGGAGAGAAGAAAGGAAGAAAAAAGAAAGGGAGAGGGAGAGAGAGAGGGAGGGTGGAAGGGAGAAGGAAGGGAGGAAAGAAAGAAAAGAAAGAAAAAGAGGGAGGAGGAGGGAGGGAGTGGAGGGTGGGTGGAAGGGAGGGAAGAAGAGTGAAGGAAGGAAGGAGGAAAAAGAAAGAGGGAGAGAGAGAGAGGAGAGATGGAAGGGAAGGAGGAGGGAGAGAGGAAGGAAGGAAGGAGAGTGAGTGAAGAAGGGAGAAAGAGGAAGGGAGAAGAAGGAAGGAAGGAAAAGGAAGGAAGAAGGAAGGAAGAGAGGAAGGGAGAAAGAGGAATGGAGAAGGAAAGGAAGGAAGGAAGAAGGAAGAAGGAAGAAGGAAGGAAGGAAGGAAAGTGAATGAGTGAGGAAGGGAGAAAGAGGAAGGGAGAAGGAATGAAAGAAGGAAAGAAAGAGAGTGAGTGAGGAAGGGAGAAAGAGGAAGGAAGGAAGGAAGGAAGGAAGGAAGGAAGGAAGGAAGGAAGGAAGGAAGGAAAGGCAGAAGGTCATGAGAAAAGCCACAAAGGTGCTGGCGAATGTAGAAGGAACTGATCAGCATAACTCAAAGATGCTTTAAAAGGGAACAGAAAGGAGAAGGAGGGAGGAAGAGGAAGGAGAGGAAGAGGAAGTGGAGGCAGGCGGTCTTTATCATCCATACTACGAAGACCAGGAAAAGAAAACCCAACCCACCTCATCCTCCCCTCCACCCAAAAAACACCTACTGAACTGGTCCTTCCCTTCCACCAGCCTCTGCCCCGGGCATTGAAAAAGATCAAGTCATCCTTTCAGGTAAAAAAAAGAAAAAACAAAAACAAAAAAAACGTTGGAGAAGGAGGGTCTCTGCAGCAGAAGCCCCGCCTTTCCCAGCCAGCCCAAGCCTCCCATTGGCGGAGCCAAAATGACTTCATCCAGCCCTATTCATCATCCCGGATTTTCTCACCCCGCAGGGGATTCAGCATTTCTCCATGTTCGCCGGGATGGCAGTTCCTCTTCCTGTCCTACTTTCCAGCGGCACGTGAGAGGATGCTCACAAGAGCCGGGCTCCAGAAATGGAGGAGCTCAACTCTTAAAAACAGACCCAGAGAGCAAAGATAACGCTTAAGTGTGTTGGTGGGTGGGAATGGAGATGCCCAGCGGCTGCAGAGGAAGATGCCTTCTTCTTTGGACCGTTTTGTTTTCTCTTGCAAACGTAAACAGTTAGCATCTCTAAATTCCACCCCCCACACACATACACTCTTTTTTTCCCTTCTCAAAAATCCACCCCTTTCATAAAATCTGCAACCTGGGATGAGTTTTCTTAAACTTTTTTGTGGTTAGTTGCAAAGTCGTGTCCGACCCATTGCTACCCCCATGCTCAACATTCCTCCAAGCCTTCCTGTCCTCTACCATCCTCTGGAGTCCCATTTAAGCTCACACCGACTGCTTCAGTGACTCCATCCAGCCACCTCGTTCTCTGCCGTCCTCTTCTTCTTTTGCCCTCAATCCTTCCCAGCATTTGGCTCTTCTCCAGGGAGTCCTTCCTTCCTTCTCATTAGGTGGCCAACGGATTTGAGTTTCCTCTTCAGGATCTGGCCTTCTAAAGAGCAGTCAGGGTTGATCTCCTCTAGGACTGACTGGATGGATCGCCTTGCAGTCCAAGGGAGTCACAGGAATCCTTCTCCAGCACCAGAGTTCAAAGGCCTCCATTCTTTGGCGCTCAGCCTTCCTTATGGTCCAACTTTCCCAGCCATCCATTGCAACTGGGGAAAACCATCGCCTTGACTATACGCACTTTTGTTGGCAGGGTGATGTCTCGGCTTCTTAGTATGCTGTCTAGATTCTTAAACATTGAAGGATGCCTAATTTGGAAGAAATGGCCTTGCAAGTCCTTTCCTCACTATCTAATGTTGGAAGCTCAGCACCCACCCCCTCTCCTAGGAAAATGAAATATTTTAGGAAATATTAAAATGGCAGAATATTTCTCCTAAAAGGGAGGCAAAAACTCACCCCGCACACACATTTGTCAATGGGCCATTAAGGCCTGAGCCAGTCCATTCTACATAACAAAGATCTACCTCCTTCAGGCAGAGCCATTGAATTATCCTTCCTTGCATCACCCAGCAAGATTCAACCAAACTTAGCACACAGGCAACCTACAAAGCTAGCCATGACCTCTGACGGCAACCAATCAGGATACTTTTTCCTGTGCCCCAGGAAGAAGTTCAAAGCCAGTAAGGGTATAAAACCTGGTGATTCTCAGCACCTCCGCCCTTTTTCTTCTTCACTCAACATCTTCAAGGCATGTGATCCATTAAAATCATATTTCCAGACAGCCACCAGGTTTCCAGTATCTTTTTCCCCACTTGGAACTGAACCCAGAAAGTTAGTTCTTCCAACACTAGATAAGGGTGTCAAACTTGATTTCATTGAGGGCCACATCAGGGTTGTGTTTGACCCTTGGGGGGGGGCCAGGATGGGCATGGCCAGGCCAACATCACTCGTGTCGGGGATGCCTGTGTGAGTGGCCCGAGCACTTTGCCAGTGAAAACAGGCTCCCCGAGCTCCGTTTTCAGCTGTGATGGCCTCCTGCAACCCTCTCCAGCGAAAATCCTCTCCCAAGCTCCGTTTTCACTGGCAGAGGCACTGTGGACCGATCCTTTGCTGTTTCCAGAGCTGCCCCGTGGGCCAGATCTAAGCACCCCCACAAGTCAGATCCTGGCCCCCGGGCCTTGGAGTTTGACACCTCTGATCTAGATCATAAGCTTGTTCAGACAGAAGTCACTTTCCTTCACGATCCTGGGTCAGATACTCACAACTTCATTGATTAGACTAAAACGGGTTTAGGGCAGGGGTGAAATCCGGCAGGATCTAAGAAGTTCTGGAGAACCGGTAGCGGAAATTTTGAGCAGTACGGAGAACCGGCAAATACCACCTCTGGCTGGCCCCCGAGTGGGTGGGAAAGGAGATTTTGCAGTATCCTTCCCCCAGGAGTGGGGGAGGGAATGGGGATTTTGCAGTATCCTTCCCCTGGAGTGGGGAGGGAATGGGGATTTTGCAATATCCTTCCCCCAGGCGTGGGGAGGGAATGGGGATTTTGCAGTATCCTTCCCCCAGGAGTGGGGGAGGGGAATGGGGATTTTGCAATATCCTTCCCCCCAGGATGTGGGGAGGGAATGGAGATTTTGCAGTATTCTTCCGCTGGAGTGGGGAGGGAATGGAGATTTTGCAATATCCTTCCCCCAGGAGTGGGGAGGGAATGGAGATTTTGCAGTATCCTTCCCCCAGGAGTGGGGAGGGAATGGGGATTTCGCAGTATCCTTCCCCTGGAGTGGGGAGGGAATGGGGATTTGCAGTATCTTTCCCCTGCCGCGCCCACCAAGCCACGCCCACCAAACCCCGCCCACAGAACCAGTAGTAAAAGAAATTGAATTTCACTACTACTTGGAGGTCTTTTGGTTCAACCACCTGCCCAGCCAGGAGTCTCTACATCATTCTGGACAAGTGCTTGTCCGATCTCTTCTTAAAAACCTCCAGCCCTATTTCACAAAGCTAAGCTTTCCTCTCTGTTCTTATAAATACACAATCCAGAAAATGTTTGTATATGACTTGGACTTCCGAAGAATGTGTTCTCTGCATGTCAAGGAAGGAGGAAGAGCGGGTGGGCGGAGTCTCGTGCTGCCGTCACTACCAGTTCTTCGAACCACGCACCGCCATCGCTACCGATTCGGTCGAACTGGTCTGAACCTGGTAGCATTTCACCCCTGATACAACCAGATATTTCTTAAATTACGATGATGGTAGTTGTGGCAATCCTAATTAGCAACTGGGGTTCAAAAACTGATATTGTTCCAAACACCTCTGGGGGAAAGAAAAGAAAAAAAGAGAGAGAGAGAGAGCAAGCAATTGTATAAGAAGCTTGCAATCCCCTTGGTTACATTTCTAATAGTAGGTAATTACAAAGACAGCCTTTTCTCGTGAGAAAAGATGGAACATCAAGGCACGATCTTTAGCTGCAAAGATCTGGAGCCATAAATAACACTCAATGTTATTATCCTCTTCATTTGCCCCCTGAACAACATCTGCAAGATGCATCTTGATTCGGCGTGAGGGTTTTCTTGAGAAAATTCACCTGCCTTGCGTAGAATTCTCAGAAAAAAATACAAACATTATTTTATCGACACCTACATCTTTTCCCTCGAAGAGTGAAACGGATAAATTTACTGGAAATTTACTCAGATCAGAGGTGGCACAGTTTGAGGTTCCCATAAGACTCAGAAATAGGAACACCAAATCCTAAAAATAATACCATGAGTTTATAATACTTCCAGATACAGAGTTAGATAAGTATTACGGGGTCGATTTTTTCCCCCAAATCCTGGTTAACCCTACTTTAGGAACTGCTAGGCTGGCAGAAGCTGGGACAAGTCACAGGAGCTCACTCCGTTATGGGGTGCTAGGGATTCGAACCGCTGAACTGCCGACCTTTCGATCTACAAGCTCAGCGTCTTAGCCACTGAGCCACCGCGTCCCCTTAGGAAATGAATATAGAAGTACCCAAAAAATAATCATTAGAGAACAAAGCCAATGCATCTTATCTGAATCAGTCAGTCAGCTTCAGCCTTGAAGTTTCTATTATTTGAAAAGCAAACCCAAACCCAGTTTTGAGTGAACAAAAAAACTGCCTTTCCTTGATTTGAAGACATCTTGGGGATCCATTCCCTCACCATTCAATGGTTCACTGGGCATGGCATGCTCAGAAGCCACTGGCAGAGGCAGACAAGCGCAGCTTCAAAGCCCTGATAGGCACATCACTTCCGATACTTGGCTTGAAGCCCTGAGGCAGAAGCATCTCACCTCCGGTGCTCAACACAGAGCTCTTGGCCAGATGATGCCTGTTTTCCCCAGCCCTATTAATCAAAGTTTGGTAGACATATGTATTCTATTTTCTATGTTCCGTTTTCACTGGGTTACTACTGTCAACTACAGATGTACTCACCGGGAGGGAGGGAGGGAGGGAGGGAGGGAGGGAGGGAGGGAGGGAGGGAGGGGAGGGAGGGAGGGAGGAAGGAAGGAAGGAAGGAAGGAAGGAAGGAAGGAAGGAAGGAAGGAAGGACGGAAGGAAGGAAGGAAGGAACAGAACGACAGAAAGAAAAAAGAGATAGAGAAATAGAGAAAGATGGGGGGAGGGAGGAAAAAACAGAAAAAAGAGAGAAGGAGAACAGGAAGGAGGAAGGAAGGAAGAAGAAAGAAAGAAAGAGAAAGAAAGAAAGAAAGAAAGAAAGAAAGAAAGAAAGAGAAGAAGAAAGAAAGAAAGAAAGAAAGAAAGAAAGAAAGAAAGAAAGAAAGAAAGAAAGAAAGAAAGAAAGAAAGTAAGTCATCTGGGACACAAATTTCCTCTCTCAAATAATGAAGTCTAGCTGGATTCCATTCTTTTGTGGAAATCCTTTGGTTAGAGCCCGCTGAGCTGGCTATCCTATCCCAAAAGGCAAAACAATACACCATGTAAAAGAGAGAAATTCGACAGAAGGGAATATTTGTCATTCAGATTTGGATTTTGGGGTGCCTGATGCTCTCTGAGCTTGGCGGTTTTCTCACGGACGCTCTCATTACCCAACTAGGCAAAGTCATCAGTGCTGGCAACCGAGGAAAGCGCCAGCACCGAGCACTCCACAGAGAGAATGTCCATTTCCAGCCGGATCGTCTGCAATTACTTTGTGAGACAAATAATGCAGCAGAGAGAAATTGTTCAAAATAAATAATTCAAGAGAGAGAGAGGGGGGGGTGGGGAAGGGGACACGGCAGCAAAGCTTTATCCAGAGCCAACGAGGAAGAGATCTCACCCTAACGGCAAGATGGCGCGGGCCAATAAATTTGATCAAGGAAATTTAAAAAATTGAAAGTTTGGCACAATGCTCTTTGGGGGTAGCAGGCAGGGAGAGGAGGGAAAAGCCGGAGGGCGATGCAAAGGAGAAGGGAAGGACCAGGTGATGGGAAAGGCTGACCTTGTTAGAGTGCCTGATGTAGTGAGATTGCACATGCTCCCATCTTACCACTCCCTGACCGGCATCCGGCTGATCAGAAAGCAAGGAAATGGAAGAGGGACATGAGCAGAAGACAAGCGGAGGGGTGCCGAGATCTCAGTGGCGAAAAGTGCAAAAACTCTTGCCTTGCCTTTGAGAAACACAGAGCAACTAGAACCCTCTGCCCCACCCCACACACACACACCCAAGAGCACGACAAAACCAACCCCAAAAGAGAAAAATGAAAAGTAGCCTCTTAATTCCAAGAGACTGCTTGGATCGTACCCCCAGCCAAATCTAAACCTGCTGGTATTTTTTTCTTCTTTCTTTCTTTCTTTCTTTCTTTCTTTCTTTCTCTTTCTTTCTTTCTTTCTTTGTTCTTTCTTTCTTTCTTTTCTTGTCTTTCTTTCTTCTTCTTCCTTCCTTCCTTCCTTCCTTCCTTCCTTCCTTCCTTTCTTCCTTTCCTTCCTTTCTTTTCTTTCTTCTTTCTCTTTCTTCTCTCTTTTCTTTCTCTCTTTCTTTCCTTCTTTTTCATTTACTTCTTCTTCTCAATTCTATTCCTTTCTTTCTTTCTTCTTTCTTTCTCTTTCTTTCTTTCTTTTTCTTAACTCTTTCTTTCTTTCTTTCTCTCTCTCCTTTCTTATTTTTCTTTCTTTCCTTTCTTTTTCTCTTTCTCTCTCTCTCTTTCCTTTCTTTTTCTTCTTTTCTCTTTCGTTCTTTCTTTTATTTCTTTCTTTCTCTCTCTCCCTTTCTTTCTCTTTCTTTCCTTTCCTTTCTTTTCCTTTCTTTTCCTTTCTTTCTTTTTCTTTTTTCTTTCTCTCTTTCTTTCTTTTTCTTTCTCTTTCTTTCTTTCTCTCTCTTTCTTTCCTTCCTTCTTTCTTTTCTTTCTTTTTCCTTTTCTCTTTCTTTCTTTCTTACTTTCTTTCTTCCTTGAAGTTTGAAAAATACTTAAAAAAAAAAAGACACTCACGTCTCAGCCCCCAGGGCAAGGCAGAGAAAACAGCTTCCGAAAGCTGGCCTTGTCCGTTTAATATTTTTCTTCCGCTCACTCTTTGCCTTTTTTGCCGAAGAGCAATGTTAAAGCCGACAGTTGCCTTTGGATATCTTTTTCAGGAGAGTTGCTAGTGATGTCGTTGACAGGCGCAGGTTAAAATTTGCAAAAACAGAGTTCCCAAGACACCCAAGGCGAGCTGCAGAGACATTCAAAAGAAGAGTAAAGCCCCAAAGCGTTGAAGTTCGGAATCAAATCCAGGACCGGGAGTAGCCAAACGAGAAAAAGTTCATCTTGAGATGTTTCTCCAATCCCGTCATGACGTCCTTCCTATCGTGTTTTGGTGTTCAGCGCCAATGCTGTCTCTTTGCACACCCCTGCCTCTCCAAGGAGCACAGGGAAGACTTTGATTGTCAGCAAAATTAATTCACGAAAATAAAAATATGAATGAGGAAGCAGCTTTGGCAAAAGGGAGGGATCCTTTTCAAGAGGGTCGTTGGCCCTCAGCTCCATCCCGCTGTGCTGTGTTTCTTCTCCAAGCAAGTCCAGATGAGCAAACGAAACCAGGTGACTTGGGCAGTTCCTTTCCATCTCCTGGTTGCTGACTCATTCGGAAAGGCCGATGTTCTTCCATCCCATCAAACCCTATCAGCGCAGAGCTGACAGCCCTCTCCAGAGGATGAGGCTTAAGGGCCGCGGTGCAGAGACCATCTTCCAAGATGTCGCAAGAAGGAGAAAGTACCCAATCTTGAAGAAGGTGGGAGAAATGAAGAAGGCCGGGCAGAAAGTCTACCTTTAAGCTTCCCAGCAAGGCAACTGTGACATCGCCCACAAAACCACAGCCTTACCCATTGCCACTTGACTGGTTCTCCATCCTCTGAACCGATCGCAGGAAGGTAGCTGTGGGAGCATTCACTACAATGAAGTCAAGTGTGAGTGATTTACCAGCAGGTTTCCCACGATGTGAAGGACTTGCTCTGCCCTTGAGTGATGGGGAAGAGGGGGGAGGTAAGGAAGGAGGGAGGGAGGGGGGGCCTGTCTGTCGGTTCAGGGTCACATGATGTTCAGGAAGCTATTATGCCGAAATCAGATATCTGGCTCTCTCATTCTATGACTGGCTGCATCAAATGTTCTTTTGGGAGATGCACGCCAATGCACGTTGTATTGTTTCTGGACTTTTTGGTGGTTTTTTTTTAAAAGAAAAAGTCTATTGCCGTTTTAAAAATAAAACAAGCATACACAAATGCCATCCTCCCTCCTTCGGGGAGGTGTGTTTAAGACACACGAACACAGTCACAAGTAGAAGTTCAGGGGTGAAATCCAGCAGGTTCTGACAGGTTCTGGAGAACCGGTAGCGGAAATTTTGAGTAGTTCGGAGAACCGGCAAACACCACTTCTGGCTGGCCCCAGAGTGGGGTGGGAATGGGGATTTTGCAATATCCTTCCACCTGGAGTGGGGAGGGAATGGGGATTTTGCAGTATCCTTCCCCTGCCACGCCCACCAAGCCACTCCCACAGAACCGGTAGATGAAAAAATTTAGGTTTCACCCCTGAGACAGTTGCAACGTTAATGAAACCTAACGGAGGAGAAGGTCTCACCAGCGAAATGGAAAACTTGAGAAGGAACTGACAGCCAAACCAATTGCCATCTCTGCAAATATATATATATATCATTGCTTAATTTCCACGGCAGTTTGCCACCATGTTGTACATACATTGTT